>OX465501.1:4010000-4020000 GCA_950022335.1 Eurois occulta | reverse complement strand
TGTTACATAAATAAATCAAATTTTTATTGTTGTATAAATAATCAAAAAAAATTATCCCACCGCAGTATGAGGGACGATTGTGTTAACGAACGCGTCCAACGGTACTCGTGGTGCGGGTTTTTAGACCAGTCTATGTACCGTGTGAGGACGCGACGCGAGAACGACTCGCTCATCGCTTCAAAAACGAGGCGCTAGGTCCTATATGTTTTCGTCGATGAGCGAGTGTCTATCCTCTATTATGATAAATCGTAACAAACACACGCACACAATACATCACACAGACAGACGGACAGACGTTGGAGACTGTTCGTGTTTAGTCGTGCGCGTCGTGCACGTGTGTTCGCAACGTTTTGTTTTAGGATTGTATTCACGTTTACGCGCATCGTGTATTTTTTAAGTACACGTTTAGCGTTACACGTTAATGATCCTTCCGCAGGTTCCCCTACGGAAACCTTGTTACGACTTTTACTTCCTCTAAATGATCAAGTTTGGTCAACTTCCCAGCAACGCCGACGGCCGTGAAGCCACCGCGTGTCGGTCCGAAGACCTCACTAAATCATTCAATCGGTAGTAGCGACGGGCGGTGTGTACAAAGGGCAGGGACGTAATCAACGCGAGCTTATGACTCGCGCTTACTAGGAATTCCTCGTTTATGGGGGATAATTGCAAACCCCAATCCCCAGCACGAAGGAGTTTCAGCGGGTTGCCCGGGCCTCTAGGCCAGGGAGAACATGCTGATTCCTTCAGTGTAGCGCGCGTGCGGCCCAGGACATCTAAGGGCATCACAGACCTGTTATTGCTCAATCTCGTGCGGCTCGAAGCCGCCGGTCCCTCTAAGAAGAATTTTAATACGTCGCCAGTGAGTTGCGTGACACGGGGCCACGCACACCTAAATGACGACGCCTATTTAGCAGGCTAGAGTCTCGTTCGTTACCGGAATTAACCAGACAAATCGCTCCACCAACTAAGAACGGCCATGCACCACCACCCACCGAATCAAGAAAGAGCTGTTAATCTGTCAATCCTTCCGGTGTCCGGGCCTGGTGAGATTTCCCGTGTTGAGTCAAATTAAGCCGCAGGCTCCACTCCTGGTGGTGCCCTTCCGTCAATTCCTTTAAGTTTCAGCTTTGCAACCATACTCCCCCCGGAGTCCAAAATCTTTGGTTTCCCGGAAGCTGCCCGCCGAGCCATTGTAGTAACGTCGGCGGATCGCTAGATGACATATTTACGGTTAGAACTAGGGCGGTATCTAATCGCCTTCGAACCTCTAACTTTCGTTCTTGATTGATGAAAACACCTTTGGCAAATGCTTTCGCTGATGTTCGTCTTGCGACGATCCAAGAATTTCACCTCTAACGTCGCAATACGAATGCCCCCAGTTATCCCTATTAATCATTACCTCGGAGTTCTGAAAACCAACAAAATAGAACCGAGATCATATTCTATTATTCCATGCACGAAATATTCAAGCAGCATTTTGAGCCCGCTTTGAGCACTCTAATTTGTTCAAAGTAAAATTGTCGGCCCACCTCGACACTCATTGAAGAGCACCGCGATAGGATTTTGATATTGAACCGACGTTTGACCGACGGCTCACCGACGATATGCTCCGCAGACGTGTCAGTATCACCGCGGATGCGGTGCACCGACAGCGCGGCGCACAAATGCAACTACGAGCTTTTTAACCGCAACAATTTTAGTATACGCTATTGGAGCTGGAATTACCGCGGCTGCTGGCACCAGACTTGCCCTCCAATTGTTCCTCGTTAAAATATTTAAAGTGTACTCATTCCGATTACGAGGCCTCGTAAGAGTCCCGTATCGTTATTTTTCGTCACTACCTCCCCGTGCCGGGAGTGGGTAATTTGCGCGCCTGCTGCCTTCCTTGGATGTGGTAGCCGTTTCTCAGGCTCCCTCTCCGGAATCGAACCCTGATTCCCCGTTACCCGTGACAACCATGGTAGTCGCAGAAACTACCATCGAAAGTTGATAAGGCAGACATTTGAAAGATGCGTCGCCGGTACTGGACCATGCGATCGGCAAAAGTTATCCAGATTCATCAAAATTAACGACTTCGGACGCGAGGCCCTCCGTCGATTGGTTTTGATCTAATAAAAGCACTCATCCCATCACTGGTCAGAGTTCTGATTGCATGTATTAGCTCTAGAATTACCACAGTTATCCAAGTAACTGAGTAAGATCTAAGGAACCAAAACTGATATATTGAGCCATTCGCGGTATCGCCTTAATACGGCTTGCACTGAGACATGCATGGCTTAATCTTTGAGACAAGCATATAACTACTGGCAGGATCAACCAGGGAGCTTCGTTATAAGAGAGATCGGAACCACGCCGCACGCGCCCCGCCCCGTGGAGCGATGCGCGCGCGCGCGCGCTCACCGATATCCTCATTCCCGTGCGTTCGCGATCTTATAGACGCAAACGCTTAACGGGCGAGCTCTGTGTTCGTGTACCTATGTTAGGTTTTTGGGTCGCACGCGCGAACGTCTGAACGCGTATATCTCAACCCGTCCAGACGCGCTGCGCGTGCATAAGGGCGTTGACGTTCATAAGTTAAATATTATGAACTGTAAAGCCCCCGTTGGGAACGTTCGTACCGAGACGAGTTCACGTGTGTAAATTTCGCTGACACATACGCTACGATCATATACGATTCCGCCCGGAATCTATAGAGCGCCTCACATTAAAAAAATTCTTATAAAAGAGCACATACTCATCGGACGTGACGTACGCTGAACGCGTCTGTGCGCCGGTAGCGTCACGCCGTTCGAATAATTTCATACAACGACCGTTTTGCGTCATAAACGGACACGCACAAGATACGTACCGTCGGTCCACACAGTTCACACATCGCAGCTTGTGCTCGTCGTATACCGGGAGTAGGAAGGATCGGATACGGGTAGGTAGGTAGTATTAGTATACTGCCGTGCCGCGTGTGTGAACCGCAGGAGGTGTTGTGTGCTATTTTAACCACGACGGACGCACCGTTGTATAGCGCGCATGGCGGCGCAAAGGCCGGCACGAACAAACTACAGCAACGATAATCGCGCTCGATCACTATTATACAAGCAACAAACAACACACTACAACTGCGGTATGCTACACACCACACAACGTCTACATAATATAAAATACTACAATACCGACCCAAATTCTTCTTTCCCTCCAAACAACATCCAGCATAAAATAAAACAACAAACTACTGTTCATATATATACATATATATAATAAATACATACATACACATATAAAACACGAACGAAGACCATCATCACAGAAAGAGGAAAACATATTATAATATAATAATAAAATCATATGAAACACACTCTCCGCAACTCCGGCTTCGTTTCGTCGTACAGCGCCAAGCGCGCGCTCCGTCGCTACACACCGGTAGGACGTCGCGTCGCCTGACAACTATGCGGAGCGTACAAACGATCATATCGGGCGGTACGGTACCGACACACCGAGGACTCGCACATTTATTTCAATAATGCTGTCATGTGTCTGTCATGAATGGGTATGGACTAGCGGTGATGATGACGACGTCAGGTATTACGATGTCAGGGGGACAACCCCGTTAGACTTCCCGCGCCCCCCCCCCCCCCCCCCCGCCCCCCACCACCTCGGCCGCGTAATGAGGTACCGTAAGTATGTTTTTTTTTTTTTGTTTTTGTACAATATATACAATAACATTTCACAATTGCAATCAGCCCCCCTCCCCCCCCCCCCCAAGCCCCGAGAAAATACATAGACAAGAGGGGGCGAGTGGGATAAAAAAAAAATTAATCGCTTGTTGATGTTGTTGATGTTGTGTTGATGTGTATATTATGATATCATGTATATAAATAATACAACCCCCCGTTTGTCTCGACCCCCCCCCCCCCAGCCCCCCCCCCGCCCCGCGCTCCGTCCGCGCGTAATTAGGTACCGTGAGTAACTTTAAACTTTTCACCATATATCGCATAATAGCCCCCCCGGGGGAGGGAAGTAGTGAGAGGGGGCGGGTGGGATAAAAAAAAAAAAAAAAAAAAAACGAAACAATTGCTTGTTGGTTACGGAGTGTAATATTGTGTACGTATGAATTAATCCCGTCAATGATGATGATGATGATGATGATGATGATGATGATGATGATGATATAAATAATAATATTATAATTTCAATTTAAACCTGCGTCGTGGGTACTTCGTGGATACGTATGACGACGGACGGATACATACAAATGTTGTCTGTTGACGAGAGCGCTCGTTCGTGTATTAAATGGTAAGGGCGCAAGCAAGCAAGCAAGCAAGCACCGGTCGAGATGTTACGAGTTGTATTCGAGAGGAAATCGTCGAATTGCAATTGAATTCGTATTCGAATACGGATGACGGACGGATACATACATACCATACTGTAGGGACACATGTACGCGTGCACGACAGAATGCAAGGTAAGCAGAATCGCTTGTGTGAGCGCGACGTATGAACGGCAGGCTAGTTACTGCGCACTAGTCCGATCGGAAGGTTCTCCTTGGGGATTTAATAGGAATAAAAGACATTCAGTGGTGAAGCAGTTCTTTATTTAAATCTACCCAGAGACTATAACCGGACAGCGCAGTGCTCATATAAATAGGGATTGTCGTAGACAAATAACAGCGACAGAAATATCCCTAAAGTGGTGACCCCGAACGCGAACTATATAATTACGCCGTAAATAAGTGCAAAGTGTACGTACGCAATTCGGTGACTCTGTAAGTGTCGTGTATCAGTGCGGACTAAGTTAACAAAATGACGTCTCCGCAAACACAAGCGACGCTAGTGAAGAAGGAAACCGAGGACGTAGCGCCGATAGAATTAAAGGCGCAAATACCGGATTTTTGGACAGACGATCCACGTCTCTGGTTTGCACAGTTTGAGGTGTTACTTGCGAGTCAGAAGCAAGGGGAGGCAAAGAAATTCGGCCTGGTGCTACCCAAATTAAGCAAAAGCACCATACAGCAAGCGCGTGACATTATCTTGAACCCACCTGAAAAACCATACACGGCCCTAAAGGAACGTCTCTTGACCGTGTACGAAGAGTCGGTCACGCGGAAACTACAGAAGGTGCTGCATGAATCCGAGCTGGGCGATCAAAAACCCACGCAATTACTTCGGAGCATGAAGAACTTGGCGGGAAACAAAATCCCAGATGAAACCATGCGCATTCTATGGATGGGAAGACTACCAGAAACGGTTCGTACAGTATTAACCGTCAGTGAATCAACAGAGCTAGAAAAGCTAGCAGAAATGGCGGATAGGATAATAGAAGAAGCCACACCCAGAAACACCATCGCTACAGTTGCAACGGGAACCTCAACATCGGGAGCAGACCTGCTGATCGCTGAAATCGTAAAGCTTGGTGAGAAAATCGAAGCGATAAACAGAGGAGCGCCAAGCACTTCTAGACCACGACGCCGATCACAGTCACCAGTTAAGAAAAGGGAAAAATCGACGCAGCGAAAGGGCAGATTGTGCTTCTTCCATTTTCGATTCGGTAAGAAGGCCACCAAGTGCGTGCAACCATGCAGCTGGGACAACAGCGCAGCAGGTGAAGATTCTCGAAGGTCGGAAAACTAGATGCGGTGCGGTCAACGGCGGAACACTGCATCGACAACGTGAATCACCGCCTATGTGTTACGGACACCAGCTCGGGTAAGCGTTTCCTCGTAGATACAGGTGCGAATGTATCCGTTTTACCTCCAACAAAGTGGCAAAGACACGTAAGTGACAGTGATAATTTTAAGTTGTATGCAGCAAACGGGACTGAAATAAAAACCTACGGCACTAGAAACTTAGACTTACATGTAATATTAGGAAAACCATTAAGATGGACCTTTATAATTGCTGATGTTAAACAACCTATCATAGGAGCAGATTTCTTGCGCCATTATGGGTTGTTAGTAGATTTAAATGCACAACAATTGTTAGATAGGAAAAATAGCTTGGTGACCCGCGGCAACATTGTTAAGTGCGCGGAACTTTCTGTCAGCATCGTAGACAGTAATCACCAATTTCACAACCTGTTATCGGAATATGCAGATATTACCAAACCCATACCATTTAGGGACGATAACGCTGACGACGATAACAACAAGGTAATGCATTACATCGAAACTACGGGACCTCCTGTACACGCGAGAGCCAGACCGCTTCCTCCCGACCGATATCACAAGGTAAAAGAGGAATTTAGGTTAATGCAGGAGATGGGGATCTGCAGACCATCCAAGAGTGAGTGGGCGAGCCCGCTGCATGTGGTGGCGAAAAAAAACGGGGACATCCGACCGTGTGGTGACTACAGGCGCCTAAATGCGATCACAAAACCGGACCGATACCCCGTGCCACGTCTGCATGATTTCACCTACATATTAGCAGGTAAGAAAATATTCTCCAAGCTCGACATAAATAAATCTTATCATCACATCAAAGTAGCTAAAGAAGACATAGAAAAAACCGCCATCATAACGCCTTTCGGTTTGTACGAATTCCAGCGCATGACCTTTGGTCTAAGGAATGCGAGCCAAACATTCCAGCGTTTCATGAGTAATACGGTACTACAAGGTCTAGATTTCTTATTCAATTTCGTTGATGACGTCATAATCGCGAGCGATTCCATAGAGGAAAACGAAAGACACCTGAGGCAAGTATTCGATAGGTTCAGGCAGTATGGCATTACTATTAACCTACCCAAATGCGAGTTCGGAAAGTCAAATATAGAGTTCTTAGGGTACGAAGTTACAACCGAAGGTATTCGTCCACTCGAACATAAAGTAAAAGCAATTGTAAATTATCCCCGACCGGAGACTGTAGACCAGCTCAGGCGTTTCTTAGGAATGATTAACTTCTATAGAGCAAGCATTCCTAACGCTGCCAGTCAACAGTCGCAGTTAAACGAGTTTTTAAAAAATTCAAAAAAAAAGGATAAAACAATTATTCCGTGGGACGACAAGGCTATTAAAGCATTCGAACAATGTAAACAAAGTTTAAATAACGCTGTTATGTTGTCGCATCCAAAAACTAATGTACCTCTAGCTCTCATGACGGACGCCTCAGATACTTGTGCAGGAGCGGTGCTGCAGCAGAAAATTGATGACGCATGGAAGCCGCTAGGATACTTTTCTAAGAGGTTTACCCAAGCCCAACAAAAGTATTCGACCTATGACAGGGAATTGTTAGCCATATATATGGCAATAAAACATTTTCGTTTTCTCTTTGAGGGCAGTCAATTAACCATATTTACAGATCATAAACCTTTGATTTACGCATTTACCAAAATACAAAGCAATTGCGAAACTTCAAAGCGCATTAGGCAACTATTATTCATCAGCGAATTTACAACCGACATTAGGTACATACAAGGCGAAAACAATCCGGTTGCTGACGCCTTATCGCGCGTTGAAACAATATATTGCCCAACGGAACTTGAGTTCGCGGAATTAGCGCTAGCACAGAAAAATGATACCGAGCTCGCGCAAATGTTAGACAAAACAAATAGCAACGTTCGATTAAAGAAATACTTTGTGCCTAACAGTAATGAACAAATATATTGCGAAACTTCAACTAACACGTGTAGACCGTACTTAACCGAAAACTTTAGAAACATTGCATTTAATTCGGTACATGGCATCAGTCACCCAGGTGTCCGAGCAACGCGTAAATTGGTCGCGCAACGATTCTTCTGGCCAGGATTAAATCGGGATGTTGGGCGATGGGCAAAAACATGCATACAATGTCAAAGGTCAAAGGTCAACAGACATACTATATCAGACCTACAACATTTTCCAGACAGCAATCGTTTCGAACATGTGCATATTGACATCGTAGGGCCTCTTCCAACATCACAAGAAGGGTATAAATACCTCGTCACGATGATCGACCGATATACGCGTTGGCCGGAAGCCATTCCAGTAAAGGACATCACAGCGGAAGTCGTAGGTAAGGTATTTTACGAAGCATGGATTAGCAGATTCGGCTGCCCAGTCAGACTGACAAGCGATCAAGGTCGTCAGTTCGAGAGTGCATTATTTACACAACTAATGAAGTATATGGGTATAAATAAATTGCGCACCACACCATACCACCCACAAAGCAATGGTATGGTTGAGCGCTGGCATAGGTCACTAAAATCTGCATTGACAGCTCGCCTTATTAATAACTCGTCCTGGTGTGATGAACTGTCTACGGTGCTACTAGGTCTGCGTTCAGTAGGCAGAAACGACAATGGCATTAGTCCCACAGAGTACGTGTACGGTCAAATACTTCGTTTACCGGGAGATTTCTACAACATCCCCAATGAAAGAAGCCATGACGATCACGAGTTTCTAAAAAACTTGAAGCATTCAATAGATCAATTAAAACCAGTACCACGGGATCTGAGGGACTCACGCACATTGTTCATACATGGTGATCTAGAAAAATGTGATCACGTGTTCATTCGCAACGACGCAATACGAAAACCACTAACACCCACTTACGAAGGTCCGTACCGTGTTTTGGAGCGGAAAAATAAAGTGTTTGTGGTACAATTGCACAACAGAAAGATTCACATATCCATTGATAGATTAAAACCTGCATATTTGTTAAACGAAGAAAACATTGTCAATCCACCTGACACTAGGTCAGAGCAACCACAAAGAAATAAAACCATTGTAAACACATCTAAAATAAACGAGGATACATCTGTAAAGAAAAGCCGCAGTGGTCGCACGATCAGACCACCAGCAAAATTGAACATGTAGTAAATACCTATCTGTTATCTAGAATTAGGATAACTATAACTTACTTTAGCATGGCGTTGTCGTGACGGACACTACCGCCGGCCAACATGGTGTCATTAATTTATTGCAGAGTGGAAGTCACGGCAACTACCCTTAAACGCAATTTTATGTACTTACTAACAGTGTGCCTTAGGATAAATATATATTTTTTTTTGTGAAGTCGGCGCTTGAAAAATAGACGACCGCACCCTGTATAATGACTAGTATAGAATTTATGCGCAGTCAACAGCACACATTTAATATTATTTAGAATAGTAATCAAATAATAGCAAGTGTACTTTGAAATTGCTGACACATGTTTGTACGCTCAATCTAGCATACTGCAATATCCACTCGTTAATGAAGAATAATCGTCACTCTACCAAAAACTTAGTGCGACCAACCTCTAAATAAGCCACCATCATGGGCAAGGCTTACAGTAAGGAAGAAGTTATCATAGCGCAAAATAGCGCAACAACATCGCAAGTCGCAAAGTACGAGACAGGTTTTGCAATAATGGCAACCGCAGTATTTCTCATCGTGGTGCTGGTCTTATGGCGCCAAGGTCGTCATCGCATGAAGAAGTGGATACGCAGACAAATCAACACTGTATCTGGTGGGGTGACAGCATCGCCAGGGCGCATAGATACGCTCACAGTCCCGCAGCAGCCACCCACAGCCAGTTATGCGTAATATGATTCCACCACCACGCGATAGTGACAAGTGCAGTGTTTATCGCAGTATGCTATGCGGGTAACCTTAAGCGCTCATTGTAGTTTTGTGTAATTGATTGTGTTTTATATAAATGTTTTACTAGTTATTAAGAAAAATTTTTTTTTGTAAAATTTTTGGGGGGAAGTAGTGTAGGGACACATGTACGCGTGCACGACAGAATGCAAGGTAAGCAGAATCGCTTGTGTGAGCGCGACGTATGAACGGCGGGCTAGTTACTGCGCACTAGTCCGATCGGAAGGTTCTCCTTGGGGATTTAATAGGAATAAAAGACATTCAGTGGTGAAGCAGTTCTTTATTTAAATCTACCCAGAGACTATAACCGGACAGCGCAGTGCTCATATAAATAGGGATTGTCGTAGACAAATAACAGCGACAGAAATATCCCTAAAATACCATACAACTAAGGACGTGAACGTGGTATCGTGCTTGTGTTTTGTGTGTAGACGCGCGCGCGCTGCGCCTCTGATGAGA
>OX465501.1:4002500-4005000 GCA_950022335.1 Eurois occulta | reverse complement strand
CGCAGTTAACTGCGTTCTTCATCGACCCGCGAGCCAAGTGATCCACCGTCCAGGGTAATAGTTTAGTCGTTATGCATAATAACAAACATATTATTACCACATGGATGTAAATATGACATTGACCGTAAATGTTACATAAATAAATCAAATTTTTATTGTTGTATAAATAATCAAAAAAAATTATCCCACCGCAGTATGAGGGACGATTGTGTTAACGAACGCGTCCAACGGTACTCGTGGTGCGGGTTTTTAGACCAGTCTATGTACCGTGTGAGGACGCGACGCGAGAACGACTCGCTCATCGCTTCAAAAACGAGGCGCTAGGTCCTATATGTTTTCGTCGATGAGCGAGTGTCTATCCTCTATTATGATAAATCGTAACAAACACACGCACACAATACATCACACAGACAGACGGACAGACGTTGGAGACTGTTCGTGTTTAGTCGTGCGCGTCGTGCACGTGTGTTCGCAACGTTTTGTTTTAGGATTGTATTCACGTTTACGCGCATCGTGTATTTTTTAAGTACACGTTTAGCGTTACACGTTAATGATCCTTCCGCAGGTTCCCCTACGGAAACCTTGTTACGACTTTTACTTCCTCTAAATGATCAAGTTTGGTCAACTTCCCAGCAACGCCGACGGCCGTGAAGCCACCGCGTGTCGGTCCGAAGACCTCACTAAATCATTCAATCGGTAGTAGCGACGGGCGGTGTGTACAAAGGGCAGGGACGTAATCAACGCGAGCTTATGACTCGCGCTTACTAGGAATTCCTCGTTTATGGGGGATAATTGCAAACCCCAATCCCCAGCACGAAGGAGTTTCAGCGGGTTGCCCGGGCCTCTAGGCCAGGGAGAACATGCTGATTCCTTCAGTGTAGCGCGCGTGCGGCCCAGGACATCTAAGGGCATCACAGACCTGTTATTGCTCAATCTCGTGCGGCTCGAAGCCGCCGGTCCCTCTAAGAAGAATTTTAATACGTCGCCAGTGAGTTGCGTGACACGGGGCCACGCACACCTAAATGACGACGCCTATTTAGCAGGCTAGAGTCTCGTTCGTTACCGGAATTAACCAGACAAATCGCTCCACCAACTAAGAACGGCCATGCACCACCACCCACCGAATCAAGAAAGAGCTGTTAATCTGTCAATCCTTCCGGTGTCCGGGCCTGGTGAGATTTCCCGTGTTGAGTCAAATTAAGCCGCAGGCTCCACTCCTGGTGGTGCCCTTCCGTCAATTCCTTTAAGTTTCAGCTTTGCAACCATACTCCCCCCGGAGTCCAAAATCTTTGGTTTCCCGGAAGCTGCCCGCCGAGCCATTGTAGTAACGTCGGCGGATCGCTAGATGACATATTTACGGTTAGAACTAGGGCGGTATCTAATCGCCTTCGAACCTCTAACTTTCGTTCTTGATTGATGAAAACACCTTTGGCAAATGCTTTCGCTGATGTTCGTCTTGCGACGATCCAAGAATTTCACCTCTAACGTCGCAATACGAATGCCCCCAGTTATCCCTATTAATCATTACCTCGGAGTTCTGAAAACCAACAAAATAGAACCGAGATCATATTCTATTATTCCATGCACGAAATATTCAAGCAGCATTTTGAGCCCGCTTTGAGCACTCTAATTTGTTCAAAGTAAAATTGTCGGCCCACCTCGACACTCATTGAAGAGCACCGCGATAGGATTTTGATATTGAACCGACGTTTGACCGACGGCTCACCGACGATATGCTCCGCAGACGTGTCAGTATCACCGCGGATGCGGTGCACCGACAGCGCGGCGCACAAATGCAACTACGAGCTTTTTAACCGCAACAATTTTAGTATACGCTATTGGAGCTGGAATTACCGCGGCTGCTGGCACCAGACTTGCCCTCCAATTGTTCCTCGTTAAAATATTTAAAGTGTACTCATTCCGATTACGAGGCCTCGTAAGAGTCCCGTATCGTTATTTTTCGTCACTACCTCCCCGTGCCGGGAGTGGGTAATTTGCGCGCCTGCTGCCTTCCTTGGATGTGGTAGCCGTTTCTCAGGCTCCCTCTCCGGAATCGAACCCTGATTCCCCGTTACCCGTGACAACCATGGTAGTCGCAGAAACTACCATCGAAAGTTGATAAGGCAGACATTTGAAAGATGCGTCGCCGGTACTGGACCATGCGATCGGCAAAAGTTATCCAGATTCATCAAAATTAACGACTTCGGACGCGAGGCCCTCCGTCGATTGGTTTTGATCTAATAAAAGCACTCATCCCATCACTGGTCAGAGTTCTGATTGCATGTATTAGCTCTAGAATTACCACAGTTATCCAAGTAACTGAGTAAGATCTAAGGAACCAAAACTGATATATTGAGCCATTCGCGGTATCGCCTTAATACGGCTTGCACTGAGACATGCATGGCTTAATCTTTGAGACAAGCATATAACTACTGGCAGGATCAACCAGGGAGCTTCGTTATAAGAGAGATCGGAACCACGCCGCACGCGCCCCGCCCCG
>OX465501.1:3992500-3995000 GCA_950022335.1 Eurois occulta | reverse complement strand
CGCGTCGTGCACGTGTGTTCGCAACGTTTTGTTTTAGGATTGTATTCACGTTTACGCGCATCGTGTATTTTTTAAGTACACGTTTAGCGTTACACGTTAATGATCCTTCCGCAGGTTCCCCTACGGAAACCTTGTTACGACTTTTACTTCCTCTAAATGATCAAGTTTGGTCAACTTCCCAGCAACGCCGACGGCCGTGAAGCCACCGCGTGTCGGTCCGAAGACCTCACTAAATCATTCAATCGGTAGTAGCGACGGGCGGTGTGTACAAAGGGCAGGGACGTAATCAACGCGAGCTTATGACTCGCGCTTACTAGGAATTCCTCGTTTATGGGGGATAATTGCAAACCCCAATCCCCAGCACGAAGGAGTTTCAGCGGGTTGCCCGGGCCTCTAGGCCAGGGAGAACATGCTGATTCCTTCAGTGTAGCGCGCGTGCGGCCCAGGACATCTAAGGGCATCACAGACCTGTTATTGCTCAATCTCGTGCGGCTCGAAGCCGCCGGTCCCTCTAAGAAGAATTTTAATACGTCGCCAGTGAGTTGCGTGACACGGGGCCACGCACACCTAAATGACGACGCCTATTTAGCAGGCTAGAGTCTCGTTCGTTACCGGAATTAACCAGACAAATCGCTCCACCAACTAAGAACGGCCATGCACCACCACCCACCGAATCAAGAAAGAGCTGTTAATCTGTCAATCCTTCCGGTGTCCGGGCCTGGTGAGATTTCCCGTGTTGAGTCAAATTAAGCCGCAGGCTCCACTCCTGGTGGTGCCCTTCCGTCAATTCCTTTAAGTTTCAGCTTTGCAACCATACTCCCCCCGGAGTCCAAAATCTTTGGTTTCCCGGAAGCTGCCCGCCGAGCCATTGTAGTAACGTCGGCGGATCGCTAGATGACATATTTACGGTTAGAACTAGGGCGGTATCTAATCGCCTTCGAACCTCTAACTTTCGTTCTTGATTGATGAAAACACCTTTGGCAAATGCTTTCGCTGATGTTCGTCTTGCGACGATCCAAGAATTTCACCTCTAACGTCGCAATACGAATGCCCCCAGTTATCCCTATTAATCATTACCTCGGAGTTCTGAAAACCAACAAAATAGAACCGAGATCATATTCTATTATTCCATGCACGAAATATTCAAGCAGCATTTTGAGCCCGCTTTGAGCACTCTAATTTGTTCAAAGTAAAATTGTCGGCCCACCTCGACACTCATTGAAGAGCACCGCGATAGGATTTTGATATTGAACCGACGTTTGACCGACGGCTCACCGACGATATGCTCCGCAGACGTGTCAGTATCACCGCGGATGCGGTGCACCGACAGCGCGGCGCACAAATGCAACTACGAGCTTTTTAACCGCAACAATTTTAGTATACGCTATTGGAGCTGGAATTACCGCGGCTGCTGGCACCAGACTTGCCCTCCAATTGTTCCTCGTTAAAATATTTAAAGTGTACTCATTCCGATTACGAGGCCTCGTAAGAGTCCCGTATCGTTATTTTTCGTCACTACCTCCCCGTGCCGGGAGTGGGTAATTTGCGCGCCTGCTGCCTTCCTTGGATGTGGTAGCCGTTTCTCAGGCTCCCTCTCCGGAATCGAACCCTGATTCCCCGTTACCCGTGACAACCATGGTAGTCGCAGAAACTACCATCGAAAGTTGATAAGGCAGACATTTGAAAGATGCGTCGCCGGTACTGGACCATGCGATCGGCAAAAGTTATCCAGATTCATCAAAATTAACGACTTCGGACGCGAGGCCCTCCGTCGATTGGTTTTGATCTAATAAAAGCACTCATCCCATCACTGGTCAGAGTTCTGATTGCATGTATTAGCTCTAGAATTACCACAGTTATCCAAGTAACTGAGTAAGATCTAAGGAACCAAAACTGATATATTGAGCCATTCGCGGTATCGCCTTAATACGGCTTGCACTGAGACATGCATGGCTTAATCTTTGAGACAAGCATATAACTACTGGCAGGATCAACCAGGGAGCTTCGTTATAAGAGAGATCGGAACCACGCCGCACGCGCCCCGCCCCGTGGAGCGATGCGCGCGCGCGCGCGCTCACCGATATCCTCATTCCCGTGCGTTCGCGATCTTATAGACGCAAACGCTTAACGGGCGAGCTCTGTGTTCGTGTACCTATGTTAGGTTTTTGGGTCGCACGCGCGAACGTCTGAACGCGTATATCTCAACCCGTCCAGACGCGCTGCGCGTGCATAAGGGCGTTGACGTTCATAAGTTAAATATTATGAACTGTAAAGCCCCCGTTGGGAACGTTCGTACCGAGACGAGTTCACGTGTGTAAATTTCGCTGACACATACGCTACGATCATATACGATTCCGCCCGGAATCTATAGAGCGCCTCACATTAAAAAAATTCTTATAAAAGAGCACATACTCATCGGACGTGACGTACGCTGAACGCGTCTGTGCGCCGGTAGCGTCACGCCGTTCGAATAATTTCATACAACGACCGTTTTGCGTCA
>OX465501.1:3982500-3985000 GCA_950022335.1 Eurois occulta | reverse complement strand
GCGGGTTGCCCGGGCCTCTAGGCCAGGGAGAACATGCTGATTCCTTCAGTGTAGCGCGCGTGCGGCCCAGGACATCTAAGGGCATCACAGACCTGTTATTGCTCAATCTCGTGCGGCTCGAAGCCGCCGGTCCCTCTAAGAAGAATTTTAATACGTCGCCAGTGAGTTGCGTGACACGGGGCCACGCACACCTAAATGACGACGCCTATTTAGCAGGCTAGAGTCTCGTTCGTTACCGGAATTAACCAGACAAATCGCTCCACCAACTAAGAACGGCCATGCACCACCACCCACCGAATCAAGAAAGAGCTGTTAATCTGTCAATCCTTCCGGTGTCCGGGCCTGGTGAGATTTCCCGTGTTGAGTCAAATTAAGCCGCAGGCTCCACTCCTGGTGGTGCCCTTCCGTCAATTCCTTTAAGTTTCAGCTTTGCAACCATACTCCCCCCGGAGTCCAAAATCTTTGGTTTCCCGGAAGCTGCCCGCCGAGCCATTGTAGTAACGTCGGCGGATCGCTAGATGACATATTTACGGTTAGAACTAGGGCGGTATCTAATCGCCTTCGAACCTCTAACTTTCGTTCTTGATTGATGAAAACACCTTTGGCAAATGCTTTCGCTGATGTTCGTCTTGCGACGATCCAAGAATTTCACCTCTAACGTCGCAATACGAATGCCCCCAGTTATCCCTATTAATCATTACCTCGGAGTTCTGAAAACCAACAAAATAGAACCGAGATCATATTCTATTATTCCATGCACGAAATATTCAAGCAGCATTTTGAGCCCGCTTTGAGCACTCTAATTTGTTCAAAGTAAAATTGTCGGCCCACCTCGACACTCATTGAAGAGCACCGCGATAGGATTTTGATATTGAACCGACGTTTGACCGACGGCTCACCGACGATATGCTCCGCAGACGTGTCAGTATCACCGCGGATGCGGTGCACCGACAGCGCGGCGCACAAATGCAACTACGAGCTTTTTAACCGCAACAATTTTAGTATACGCTATTGGAGCTGGAATTACCGCGGCTGCTGGCACCAGACTTGCCCTCCAATTGTTCCTCGTTAAAATATTTAAAGTGTACTCATTCCGATTACGAGGCCTCGTAAGAGTCCCGTATCGTTATTTTTCGTCACTACCTCCCCGTGCCGGGAGTGGGTAATTTGCGCGCCTGCTGCCTTCCTTGGATGTGGTAGCCGTTTCTCAGGCTCCCTCTCCGGAATCGAACCCTGATTCCCCGTTACCCGTGACAACCATGGTAGTCGCAGAAACTACCATCGAAAGTTGATAAGGCAGACATTTGAAAGATGCGTCGCCGGTACTGGACCATGCGATCGGCAAAAGTTATCCAGATTCATCAAAATTAACGACTTCGGACGCGAGGCCCTCCGTCGATTGGTTTTGATCTAATAAAAGCACTCATCCCATCACTGGTCAGAGTTCTGATTGCATGTATTAGCTCTAGAATTACCACAGTTATCCAAGTAACTGAGTAAGATCTAAGGAACCAAAACTGATATATTGAGCCATTCGCGGTATCGCCTTAATACGGCTTGCACTGAGACATGCATGGCTTAATCTTTGAGACAAGCATATAACTACTGGCAGGATCAACCAGGGAGCTTCGTTATAAGAGAGATCGGAACCACGCCGCACGCGCCCCGCCCCGTGGAGCGATGCGCGCGCGCGCGCGCTCACCGATATCCTCATTCCCGTGCGTTCGCGATCTTATAGACGCAAACGCTTAACGGGCGAGCTCTGTGTTCGTGTACCTATGTTAGGTTTTTGGGTCGCACGCGCGAACGTCTGAACGCGTATATCTCAACCCGTCCAGACGCGCTGCGCGTGCATAAGGGCGTTGACGTTCATAAGTTAAATATTATGAACTGTAAAGCCCCCGTTGGGAACGTTCGTACCGAGACGAGTTCACGTGTGTAAATTTCGCTGACACATACGCTACGATCATATACGATTCCGCCCGGAATCTATAGAGCGCCTCACATTAAAAAAATTCTTATAAAAGAGCACATACTCATCGGACGTGACGTACGCTGAACGCGTCTGTGCGCCGGTAGCGTCACGCCGTTCGAATAATTTCATACAACGACCGTTTTGCGTCATAAACGGACACGCACAAGATACGTACCGTCGGTCCACACAGTTCACACATCGCAGCTTGTGCTCGTCGTATACCGGGAGTAGGAAGGATCGGATACGGGTAGGTAGGTAGTATTAGTATACTGCCGTGCCGCGTGTGTGAACCGCAGGAGGTGTTGTGTGCTATTTTAACCACGACGGACGCACCGTTGTATAGCGCGCATGGCGGCGCAAAGGCCGGCACGAACAAACTACAGCAACGATAATCGCGCTCGATCACTATTATACAAGCAACAAACAACACACTACAACTGCGGTATGCTACACACCACACAACGTCTACATAATATAAAATACTACAATACCGACCCAAATTCTTCTTTCCCTCCAAACAACATC
>OX465501.1:3612500-3975000 GCA_950022335.1 Eurois occulta | reverse complement strand
ACTCCTGGTGGTGCCCTTCCGTCAATTCCTTTAAGTTTCAGCTTTGCAACCATACTCCCCCCGGAGTCCAAAATCTTTGGTTTCCCGGAAGCTGCCCGCCGAGCCATTGTAGTAACGTCGGCGGATCGCTAGATGACATATTTACGGTTAGAACTAGGGCGGTATCTAATCGCCTTCGAACCTCTAACTTTCGTTCTTGATTGATGAAAACACCTTTGGCAAATGCTTTCGCTGATGTTCGTCTTGCGACGATCCAAGAATTTCACCTCTAACGTCGCAATACGAATGCCCCCAGTTATCCCTATTAATCATTACCTCGGAGTTCTGAAAACCAACAAAATAGAACCGAGATCATATTCTATTATTCCATGCACGAAATATTCAAGCAGCATTTTGAGCCCGCTTTGAGCACTCTAATTTGTTCAAAGTAAAATTGTCGGCCCACCTCGACACTCATTGAAGAGCACCGCGATAGGATTTTGATATTGAACCGACGTTTGACCGACGGCTCACCGACGATATGCTCCGCAGACGTGTCAGTATCACCGCGGATGCGGTGCACCGACAGCGCGGCGCACAAATGCAACTACGAGCTTTTTAACCGCAACAATTTTAGTATACGCTATTGGAGCTGGAATTACCGCGGCTGCTGGCACCAGACTTGCCCTCCAATTGTTCCTCGTTAAAATATTTAAAGTGTACTCATTCCGATTACGAGGCCTCGTAAGAGTCCCGTATCGTTATTTTTCGTCACTACCTCCCCGTGCCGGGAGTGGGTAATTTGCGCGCCTGCTGCCTTCCTTGGATGTGGTAGCCGTTTCTCAGGCTCCCTCTCCGGAATCGAACCCTGATTCCCCGTTACCCGTGACAACCATGGTAGTCGCAGAAACTACCATCGAAAGTTGATAAGGCAGACATTTGAAAGATGCGTCGCCGGTACTGGACCATGCGATCGGCAAAAGTTATCCAGATTCATCAAAATTAACGACTTCGGACGCGAGGCCCTCCGTCGATTGGTTTTGATCTAATAAAAGCACTCATCCCATCACTGGTCAGAGTTCTGATTGCATGTATTAGCTCTAGAATTACCACAGTTATCCAAGTAACTGAGTAAGATCTAAGGAACCAAAACTGATATATTGAGCCATTCGCGGTATCGCCTTAATACGGCTTGCACTGAGACATGCATGGCTTAATCTTTGAGACAAGCATATAACTACTGGCAGGATCAACCAGGGAGCTTCGTTATAAGAGAGATCGGAACCACGCCGCACGCGCCCCGCCCCGTGGAGCGATGCGCGCGCGCGCGCGCTCACCGATATCCTCATTCCCGTGCGTTCGCGATCTTATAGACGCAAACGCTTAACGGGCGAGCTCTGTGTTCGTGTACCTATGTTAGGTTTTTGGGTCGCACGCGCGAACGTCTGAACGCGTATATCTCAACCCGTCCAGACGCGCTGCGCGTGCATAAGGGCGTTGACGTTCATAAGTTAAATATTATGAACTGTAAAGCCCCCGTTGGGAACGTTCGTACCGAGACGAGTTCACGTGTGTAAATTTCGCTGACACATACGCTACGATCATATACGATTCCGCCCGGAATCTATAGAGCGCCTCACATTAAAAAAATTCTTATAAAAGAGCACATACTCATCGGACGTGACGTACGCTGAACGCGTCTGTGCGCCGGTAGCGTCACGCCGTTCGAATAATTTCATACAACGACCGTTTTGCGTCATAAACGGACACGCACAAGATACGTACCGTCGGTCCACACAGTTCACACATTTATAAGTATACTTATAAAACATACATAATAAATACATATTCACGAACGAATAACCATCATCACAGAAAGAGGAAAACATATTATAATATAATTATAAAATCATATGAAACACACTCTCCGCAACTCAGGCTTCATTTCGTCGTACAGCGCCAAGTGCGCGCTCCGTCGCTACACACCGGTAGGACGTCGCGTCGCCTGACAACTATGCGGAGCGTACAAACGATCATATCGGGCGGTACGGTACCGACACCGAGGACTCGCACATTTATTTCAATGCTGTCATGTCACGAATGGGTATAGAGTAGCGGTGATGATGACGACGTCAGGTTTTACGATCAAAACAGCCCCGTTAGCCTTCCTTCGTATTCGAATACAGATGACGGACGGATACATACCATACTACTGAGGACGTGGACGTGGTATCGTGCTTGTGTTGCGTCGTTGCGCACGTTAGTGTATTTAACGGTTCCCTCGTTCGTGTATTAAATGGTCCCCTCGTTCGTGTATTAAATGGTCCCTTCGTTCGTGTATTAAGTGGTTCGCTCGTTCATGTATTAAATGGTTCGCTCGTTCATGTATTAAATGGTTCGCTCGTTCATGTATTAAATGGTTCGCTCGTTCATGTATTAAATGGTTCGCTCGTTCGTGTATTAAATGGTCCCTTCGTTCGTGTATTAAATGGTTCGCTCGTTTATGTATTAAATGGTTCGCTCGTTCGTGTACTAAATGGTTCGCTCGTTCGTGTATTAAATGGTTCGCTCGTTTGTGTATTAAATGGTTCGCTCGTTTGTGTATTAAATAGCAAGCGTAACCGCTGCGCCTGCGGCGCACGGGATAGGGAATAGAATAGAATTTTATTTTGCAAACATGGGTAATACACAATAGAGGGTGAGGGGTAGGGTGAGTGGGTTGTCTGTGTTGCCAGCTTAGATTATTCTTATGGCCCTGAGACACAGGTTTAAATAAACCTAGATCGGGCAGGTCGCTACCAAACATTTAAATTCAACATTCTCGTTATTTGCAAAAAATTACGTTGTTACATAGTTTATAAGTTATAGTTTACTTATAAGCACTAATTATACTATTGTACTAGCTGTGCCCGCGACTTCGTTCGCGTGGATGTCGGAACTTAACAATGTATTTTTTAGGGTTCCGTACCTCAAAAGGTAAAAACGGAACCCTTATAGGATCACTTTGTTGTCCGTCTGTCTGTCTGTCAAGACCTTTTTTCTCAGGAACGCGTGGAGGTATCAAGCTGAAATTCATATCAAATACTCAAGTCTATGGTCTCTTGGAGCTGTGAAAAAATCAAACTTCTAAGTCAACGCGATCAAAAGATACTCCCGTTTATGCCGCAAATTTTCGACACTCGCAAGGGAATCAAAACCTACAGGGTACTTCCCGTGAACTCAGAATCTTGAAATTTGGTATGAAGCAACTTCTTATAGCAGAGATATAGGAAAAATTGCGAAAAGTATACATTTTTAGTTATATCATATAATAAAAATATTTTTAATAATTTTACGGAACCCTCGGTGCGCGAGTCTGACTCGCACTTGGCCGGTTTTTACTTTTTTGTGCGAAGCGCTGTTGGAGGATACCGATACAAATATTTTATTTTTAGGGTTCCGTACCCAAAGGGTAAAACGGGACCCTATTACTAAGACTTCGCTGTCTGTCTGTCTGTCTTGTCTGTCTGTCTGTCTGTCTGTCTGTCTGTCTGTCTGTCTCCAGGCTGTATCTCATAAACCGTGATAGCTAGAAAGCTGAAATTTTCACAAATGATGTATTACTATTGCCGCTATAACAACAAATACTAAAAATTAAAAAATATTAAATATTAAGGGGGGCTCCCATACAACAGATATGATTTTTTTGCCGTTTTTATAGATAATGGTACGGAACCCTTCGTGCGCGAGTCCGACTCGCACTTGGCCGGTTTTTATTTATAAACAACATTAGCTGTGGAACCATCTGGAGCGTACACAAAAAGATTATTGGGGTTGTTTACGCGTGAAAGAGCTACGTATAGTTGACCACGGGAAAAGCATCCAATACTTAGGTCCACCCCGCAACGGATAATGTCTGGCCCTGAGTTTTATTAATCGTCATGGTATAACAGAGACTGACTGGGAATTGTACTCGTTTGAAAGAGAAAGGAAAGTTGTTAGGAATTATAGGTATTTTTGGAATAAAAACAATGTCACCGACGGCGACGCCGCAACCGGTTAATATTTCAGCTTCGATTATGTTTTGCTGCAGATTTGTGACTTTGAGCCGAATGCCGTTACAAAGTTTGGGAGGACATAAATTTCTGAGGATAATTATTGGTACAGCGATTTTTAAAACTATTTTGTGGGCTGGAAGTCCGGGTGTGTTGAGGGAATCCAAAAATTTTACCGGGTAGTGCGTGGCGTCATCTTCTTCTATAACTGTATTTATAGAGGTGTATCTCTACTATTCCCGGACACATGAATCAATATTTTTAAGTTAATTGCCGCAGCTTGGTCATTGCGGGGAGTCAAAATAGCTCGCTGACATAGCCAAGAACCGGCTTGATTTCCCATGTTTGTGGATGCACCGTACACAGAAGAAATTAGCTCCTGTTGTGACGTAACGCAAGAACAGAGATTATCAACCAAAATAACTTTTCCATCTTGTACGGGGTATGTGCCGTCGCCTATTTGTAACAATAAATTGGAAAACTCCTGTGCATTTTCGCAGCCTCCTAACTGTGCACGAATGTTTACACTCAGTTGTGTAGATTATATATTATTGCACCATAAAACAGAACTCTTCAGATAGGCAGCAATTTCATCGGCTCTCGTTCTTCGGGGTACCATCGGGAGTGTCTGCCGAAAATTATCGCAGAACAGCACCGTAATGCATCCCATCGGCCGGTCATTATGCCTTATGTCCTGTAAAGTGCTATTCACTGCTTCTACAGCTTTGTGGTTTGCCATTGTGCACTCGTCCCAAATAATTATTTAAACACAATCGCGTAAAACCCTTGCTTTATCGCTATTTCGCGATATGTTGCAAAGTGGGCTTTCCGTACGGTCTAAGTCGATAAAAATTTTAAATGTTGTGTGTGCCGTTTTTCCTCCAGGCAATAATGTGGCTGCTATCCCTGAAGAGTCGACAGCAAGGGCAATTTTATTTTGGTTCCTTATTCGAGCCAAAATAACTTTGGTTAGGAAAGTTTTATCAGTTCCGCACGGTGCGTCTAAAACAGGATTTCACCCGAGGCGTTATCTACACTGCAGCATACCCTATCAAACGTCTGGCGCTGTTCCTCTGTCACATTTACGTAGCCATTTTGTAAAATTTCTGCGAGTTCCACGGGATTATAACTAATTTCTGAAACGTACTCTCTGTTTATACCTCCGTTCCCCATCGACTGTCGGTGTGGGCAAACCGTATTGACTGATGACCTGTTGTGACAAATTACACGTACCCTATCAGGAATTTCTCCATCAGTATTTAGTTGAACATGTCTCAAAAAATCTTCAGCAAACTTGTCATTGTACTTTTGCCATAACTGACAAAAGGTCAATAAGATGGAAAATAAATGTCGCAAGCGACGTGGAAAATCACTGACGCATGCTTCAGCTAGAGCGTCATCCCAATGCTGATCTCCATCTAATAAATGTCTGTTTCGCAAAGGCGAAAAAAACAAAATTTGCCTCGGGTTGTCTAACCTTTCTGTCCCGCCTTCAAGGTGCACATCAAGATGGATTACTGGTGGATGTCGTTCATGTATTGGGATACTTAAAATGCTTCCGAAGAACAAAAATACTGCACGCAGTTGATCTCTAGATATAGTCCAGTCTAAGTTCGATAGATGGCGCTGTTTTAATACACTTCTGGACACATCTATTGGCCCACCTTGTATTTTCAGTTTCGTTTGGTCCTAGCTAAAATTTTATATTAGGTCGAGCAAAAAGTTTTTATGCAGTTTTGAACCTGGCACATTCACAATTTCATTCAATAGTCTTTTTTTGAATTTCGAACACAGAATTTAAAGAAACAAAAGACAATTTGGAGCCTGTTTGTTGATATCAAACAATCGAATACTAAGAAAACTTGGTTTTATTGGTTTACTTGGATTTAATTCTTGAAAAAGTGATTGATATCTTTGGTTTTGCAACAAACATTACTTATTCTTAACATTAAGGTGAGGTTCTATCAATAATCTATGGATACTTCACCTGAAGTCGCCGCCCAAGCTGTGGCACTTATTCAGGCCGGACACAGCCAATGAAACGTGAGTGCTCAACTTAATTTAAGTCGATCTGCGGTCCGAAATGTTTATCGGAGGTACCTAGAGACTGGCGGCTTTGTTCGTCGCCAAGGAAGGCCACGATCTCGGGTCACAACTGAAAGGCAGGATCGATTCATCGTGACGACCAGCTTGAGAAATCGTCACCTTACCTCCATTGAGATACAAAACCAACTTCGCGACTTCCACGGAGTATCTGTGAGCGCTCGAACTGTTCGGAGAAGGTTAAAAGAACGCGATATGGTACCACACAAGCCAGCTAATGGGCCCAAACTAACGCGAGCCCACCGAACAGCGCGCCTTCATTTAAATTGGACGCAGCAAGATTGGAGCCGTGTACTCTTTTCTGATGAGTCTAAAATTGTGTTACATGGCAATGATGGAAGGAAGAAGGTCTACCGACGTAAGGGAGAGCGTTTCGCACAATGCTGCTTTGAAGAGAGGGTTGCTTATGGCGGTAGCTCATGGACTGTCTGGGGCGGTATATCCGCGAGCGGCAAAACTCAACTTGAGGTTGTTACAGGACCACGGCTGCCAACATTAAATGCTGAAAGGTACATTCGTGAGTGCTTAGAACCTCACGTGATACCATACGCGGACTATGTGGGCCCAAATTTCCTTTTTATGCATGATAATGCAAGAGCTCATGCGGCCGGCATCGTCAGGGAATATCTTCGGGATGTGAACATCACAGTTATGGACTGGCCAGCCAGAAGCCCAGACATGGACCCCATTGAGTACATGTGGGACGAGCTAAAAAGACGTGTTAGGGCTCGTCAGCCAGTTGCCCAGACGATGCAGGAGTTGAAAACTGCCATAGAAGAGGAATGGGAGATGATCCCTCAAAATTTCATAGAGCGGTTGATAAACTCTATGCCTAATCATATGAGAGCTGTGGAAGATGCCCATGGAGGCAACACGCGTTATTAAATTAAACCTTTATTTGATAAAACATGTTTTTTATTCAAAAATCAATTGCCTTTAACAAGGCGCATAATTCCGACTTGTTAGGCGTAGCTCCATTTTGTATGGTATTCTGAATTCAAATTTAAAACAATACGATCGAAAAAGATGGTAAAATGTATCAGGTTTAAAACTGCATCAAAAGTTTTTGTTCAATCTAGCAATCATATTTCGGTAGGGGCCATCGAAACCTAAATTCTAAGGTGGGCCAATAGATGTGTCCAGAAGTGTATTTTACTTCGGAAACACTATTATAATTTTATTAATTTACATGTTTTTATAAGGTGTGAACTGATTACGATGAAAACAAAAACTTAATGTTACTTCAATTTACACACATATTGTTGTGTATAAAAGTTACGTGAAGTTGTGAGACCAAAAATGGACATAACCCTAATTTTACTTCTGGGACACTTTAAATTCAAATATCTTTTGATAGACTGAACCGATTGCAATGAAACAAAAACTAAAATGTTACTTCAAGTTACGCTCAACCGTTGTGTGTAAAAGTTATCTACATTGCTTTCGTACATTTTACGTGATGCCCGAACAAATAAACAGACAAACAGACAAAAATTCGAAAAATGCTGGAAATGGGTTCTATTGGTTGTCCTTTAACACCCTGGCTATTTTTTTTGTATTTTTTTTTGATGTACAAAAACGACTTTTCTACAGTTTTATTATATGTATAGATGACAAATTACACTACTGCGCCTATATGTACACATTTGTTATACTTTTTAAATAAATTATTCGTATTCTTACTGTCAGCACGCTGCAGTTTCAGAAGGTTGTTCAGTAGGCAGTACTCCTTGATACGGCTGGCTTTGTGTACAAACATAAAAAAAACCGGCCAAGTGCGAGTCAGACTCGCGCACCGAGGGTTCCGTACAAACCTGTAGGCGCAAAATATGCGGCTTTAATTGCTGTATCTTTTGATTGCGTTGACGTAGAAGTTTGATTTTGTTACAGCTTAAAGATATTATAGACTTGTGTATTTGTTAAGAATTTCAATATAATACCACTACGCGTTCATGAGTAAAGGGGTAATAAGTTTAAAATTATTAAAAATATTTTTATTATATGATGTAACTAAAAATTTATGCTTTTCGCAATTTTTCCTTTATCTGTGTTATAAGACGTTGCTTCGTACCAAATTTCAAGATTCTGAGTTCACGGGAAGTACCCTGTAGGTTTTGATTCCCTTGCGAGTAGTGGCGAGTTTCAAAATATGCGGTTTTAATTCCTGTTTCTTTTGATTGCGTTGACATAGAAGTTTGGTTTTGTTACAGCTTAAAGGTATTATAGATTTGAGTATTTGATATGAATTTCAATATAATACCACTACGCGTTCATGAGGAAAGGGGTAGTAAGTTTAAAATATTAAAAATATTTTTATTATATGATATAACTAAAAATGTATACTTTTCGCAATTTTTCCTATATCTCTGCTATAAGACGTTGCTTCATACCAAATTTCAAGATTCTGAGTTCACGGGAAGTACCCTGTAGGTTTTGATTCCCTTGCGAGTGTCGAAAATTTGCGGCATAAACGGGAGTATCTTTTGATCGCGTTGACTTAGAAGTTTGATTTTTTCACAGCTCCAAGAGACCATAGACTTGAGTATTTGATATGAATTTCAGCTTGATACCTCCACGCGTTCCTGAGAAAAAAGGTCTTGACAGACAGACAGACGGACAACAAAGTGATCCTATAAGGGTTCCGTTTTTACCTTTTGAGGTACGGAACCCTAAAAATGTGTCTATTGATGATTCTATTGTTCGCGATCCATAAGTACCGAACAATACAATATCGCCATGAGTTAGATTCCGTGAAAGCGATAAACTCGTGTGTCGTTGTCACTGTTCTGCAGACCTATTGGAGGCATAATGCAAAACCACTTAGTGGAAAACATTCAGGCATGAGTCTCTTAGGCGTGGATTTAAACAATGAACGGTATAAAACGTCCATTAATGTTGCATTAGGCACACAATGAAAGGTCGGGACGCGTCGAGTTGTAACCGCACTCGATACCAAGCGTTCATGATTTTAGTCTCAATTCGAAACAACCGATTCGAAACTTATACTTTTTTGCAAAGAATAAAACCGACTTCAAAAAAGTGAAATTAATATGTAGTTTACTAAAGAATTATCCTTCAATTCCTAACAGTTAAGGAGTTATATATTCCATCATCAGCTCATCAAGATGAGGTGATGACTCCCAGATGCGATACTAGAGTAGCTTTAGAAAAAACATGAAACACATAATACGTGCCTATAAAGTTTGAGGGTTGCCCTCGATTCCCTGGGATTCCATCACCAGATCCTGTCATGGTGACAATGGGACCATTTTGGAAGTATGCTCTTTCGAATAAAAAAGAATTTTGATAATCGGTCGAGAATTGACTGAGATATTGGTGAACATACATAAAAAACCGGCCAAGTGCGAGTCGGACTCGCGCACGAAGGGTTCCGTACCATTTATATATAATATATATATATAAACATCTATATATATAAAATTCAAAGTCCTGACTGACTGACTGAGATATCAACGCACAGCCCAAACCGCTGGTCCTAGAGCAATGAAATTTGGAAGGTGTATTTTTTGTGAAGAGTAGGTATCCACTAAGAAAGGGTTTTCGAAATTCTACCCCTAAGTGGGTGAAATGGGGTATTGAACTTTCTATGGAACTTTTTATTCTCGGGGTCGATTGACTTGAAAATTTGTGTACATACTCTTTATTTAAAATGATGAGAAACGTGATTATCAATTTTTCCAAAATCATCCCCCACTATAAAATTCAAAGTCCTGACTGACTGACTGATATATCAACGCACAGCCTAAACCGCTGATCTTAAAGACATGAAATTTGAAGGGTGTATTCTTTTTGAATCTATAATATAAAAATGAATCGCAAAATGTGTTGGTAAGCGCATAACTCAACAACGCCTGGACCAATTTGGCCAATTCTTTTTTTTAAATGTTCGTTGAAGTTCAAGGATGGTTTCTACGGCGAGAAAAATTTTAAAAATTGCCTTTATAAGTCTAAAAACAACACTAGGATACCTTTTTTTGGTAGGATTAGGGTAGGAGTAGTGTAGGAGTAGGTTAAGAGTAGGGTAGGAGTAGTGTAGGAGTAGGGTAGGAGTAGGGTAGGAGTAGGGTAGGAGTAGGGTAGGAGTAGGGTAGGAGTAGGGTAGGAGTAGGGTAGGAGTAGTGTAGGAGTAGGGTAGGAGTAGGGTAGGAGTAGGGTAGGAGTAGGGTAGGAGTAGGGTAGGAGTAGGGTAGGAGTAGTGTAGGAGTAGGTTAGGAGTAGGGTAGGAGTAGTGCAGGAGTAGGGTAGGAGTAGGGTAGGAGTAGTGTAGGAGTAGGTTAGGAGTACCGAGTAGGTTAGGAGTAGTGTAGGAGTAGGGTAGGAGTAGTGTAGGAGTAGGGTAGGAGTAGTGTAGGAGTAGGGTAGGAGTAGGATAAGAGTAGTGTAGGAGTAGGGTAGGAGTAGTGTAGGAGTAGGGTAGGGTAAGGGGTAGGACAACACGCGAACGAAGTTGCGCTGGGCAGCTAGTAGTAGATAAATCCACTAAGAAAATGTTTTTCAAAATTCCACCCCTAAGAGGGTGAAATAGAGTGTTTAATTTTCTGTGAAACTAATTACTGTCGGGGTCGATTGACTTGAAAGTCTACATACTCTTCAGTTAAAATAAAATTATAAGACATGTGTATCACAGTTTTTCCAAAATCATCCCCCAACATAAAATTCAAAGTCGTGGCTGACTGATATATCAACGCACAGCCCAAACCGCTGATCTTAAGATAAGATAAGATAAGATAAGTCTTTATTTGCCTTAAACATGGTATAGAGTTGTTACAGTCAGGTATTAATCAAAGTCCACATGTTTAGCTATACAGGATATGTATCAATTGCATGCAAAATTATAATAATTAGTTAATTGTTGATCAATGTCACAGATATAAAGTCAATAAAATGATATAATATAGTTTTATCTCAGCATTATTCGCAATGAAAAAAGTCCAGAAATGTATAGTTTTTGTCAAGAAAATCATTAATGTCATAAAACATATGTTCTTTCAGCCATTTCATTAGTCTGTTTTTAAATGAGTTATTATTAAATAACAATTTTATTTCTTTTGAAATTTTGCTTTAAATACGTACACACATGACTAGGAAACTTTTCGCATACTTGGCTGATTTAGGAGTATCCTGCAATACAAGTCGGCATGGATCTCTATTTCGTGAGTTCAATTGATAGGCTTTTTTGAACAATCCCTTATTATTATAAACATAATTACAAATTTCATAAATGTAGAGTGACGGAAGTGGTAATATACCTAGCTTTTTAAAGAGCGGTTTACATGACTCGTCAGGACGGATACCACAAATCGACACCTCCTACGAATAATATCGTAAGTGCGTTTGATCAACTTTACAGTACAGCTGTTCAAAGATCCGATCATTGTTTATTGATGAGTGTTCAGTGAGATGATAACCAATATTTTTAAGAATTTGCAAGTGAATTACGGTTTATGTAGGTATTAATCCTGTGTAGTAGTTTAATTCATATTGTTTCTTGTTTTTGAGAAAACTCACTTAAGATATTTTACGTCGACCATCATAGGAAGTAAATTATAGTATGTCATACTTACTCTGAATTACGTTGGACACTATACAAAACTATTTGACGTATGTCATAGATACTACATTCTACTCTGAAAAAATGAGTAAATAATTATTGTAAATAATAGATAATACATTCTACTCCGTTAAAATTGTATATAATGATATAGTAAATTTTGTAACCTTATTGTAATAAAAATAATCAGGAATATTTTTTTAGGAAAGTAATAAACAAACATGAAAGTAAACATTTTTATTGATAGAAAAATCACTATTATTCATACGAATTACAAAAAAGTCATAATCATTTGAAGGTACCTTAGTATAATCGTTATAATTTTTTTTAAATCTCTTACTTTGAGATCCATCAATATAACATAAACTTTGACTAAACATAAAAATCTTCTAGTAAAACAAATAAACATAAAAATGACAATCCTTCTTGTTTTAATAACCGTGACACTTTTTAGTTAGACAAGTAGTATAAACTAATCATTTTCAAGATGTAAGAAAACTATTATGCAGTCAGTAACTATTCTTAAACTATGTTAATTTTGTTACACCTTGTACGTATTTACTAATAATCTTAAGTTTAAAATAACACTATCAGACTCATTTGAATGGTACAAAAAATAATACTCATTACGTAATAATACTGTAAAAAAAAAGTAGTCTCATCTTCGTGTAAATCAAGAGTAAGTTCCTAAACTAAGTGAGATCAAGATCAGAATCGCGATCATTATCGCTTACATTCACCGATGGGAGATTTGTAAAGAAATCGCGATAACCTCTAGGAATAACTTCAGAGTTACACATAGGTATTAATTAAATCGTCTTTTTTGGCTTTAGGAATTGCAAGGTTACTTTGGTACAATTGTTCAACTGACACAGAAGAATCTGTGGAACATTGCCGCCTCGTATTTTTTTTACCGATAGAACATAATAATCATTACTAGCCATATCATATTTATAGTACAATTTATGGGGATTTTCAGATTTTACCAAAACTTCTTTAATTTTGTTCCATTGTACCTTATCTCCATTGTCACTCTTGATCCAATTCCCTTGTAACAACAACTTAAAATTTGAAAAATTTGTGTACTGCATTTCTTCCACTACCGTTACCGTACTGGTTTACTGTCTTGTTTAGCCCAACGTACCAAACAGTACCACTCCTGTGGAGTGTAAATAAGTTTGTTTTTGGCGGATCTTTCTATTAAAGCATGAACGCTATCACCTTCATTTTGGGTGTGCCCAACTTCTAAAAAACAATGACGAATAGAAACCTGACAAGTAGCGGCAGCATACATATACATCGCATAAACTATGCGATTGCGATTTTGGCCAACACAATTATCTGACCAAAATCTAAATTCGTTTGTCCCTAAGTCCTTATGTTTTGAAATAAATTTAATCAAACAGCTGGAAACCTCATTAGCCCCTCTTTTACCTTGGCCTTCGTGCCACATAAAGCAAGTACCCTCTTTATTTGCTAGATTAAAAACAGTGAAATTAAATATTGACAATTTTCGTTTATAATACAGAATACTCAAATTGCCGTGTGGAGCATTAAGAATTTTTTGAAAATGAATGTAGCCGTTAATATTTTTCCGTCCGAGGTTTTGGCTGCTTCTTTATCCAACAACTTTCTTTTACGCGCCAGATCTTTATTGCGCAGATGTGATTCATAAAGTTGTGTTTCAGCTAATGTCGGTGTAGATTTGTTTTTATAAATGTGACATTTGTCGCATTGGTCCTTCTTGGGAATGTAAAAACTCAGCTTAAAATGTTCGTTAACAATATCACGATATTGCCTTTCAGTATTAGCTATAGAGGAGTATACCTGTTCATCAAACCATTCTTTGTATAAATCAAATAAGCGATGGAAATTCAAATCACCGTCTAAATAAAGCTTATCACTTCTAATTCGCGTATAATGAGATTCCACAGGTTGAATGGATTTGATGTGATCACACACACTTTTAATAACATCTTCGGTTGTGATTGGCTTCCGATATCTGACCTAAAAAAAATAGAGCATTTTATTTAATTACGGGTGCCAAGATATTTATTACAATGTAATAGTGCATAAATGAATACTAACTAAAAATCAGTTTTTATAATAAAAAAACGTACTTCTTGGCGGTTTTGAGGTACCTACCATGACGGACGTTATTGGCATCTACATCTGAATCAGACAAAAAACTCATCATTTGGTCAATAGCATTCATATCTACATCTGATGGCATTGGTGATTCTGGAGAAAGGAAATGTAATTTGTTAAATTTTAAGATTTATTGACACGTATAGTGTAGTAAGTTATATAACTTAACGAAGTAATCTATAGGAAGTAGTACATACGATAAAAAAACCATATAAAACACCAACGTAAAACATCGTATGTACATGTTCCGACATAATTTTTTATTCGGTTCCGGTGTAAAATATCTTAATTAATACATAAGATATTTTTTTTTTCAAGAGAAAACAACGTAGAATATAGTAAATATAACATACGATATTTTACATCGGTAAGGCTACTTATTATTACGTTTACTTAAAAATACAAATTTTACTACAAATAACAATACAGAATAATTCATACCTTCATTTCTCTCAGGTTCTTCAATTACAGGCGTTCTTTTAACTATAATATTGTTTTCATAATTTAAATTTTCAACGGTCCCTTTTTTCGTATTGTGTCATTATTTTTGTCTTTTGTTATGAGATCAAGAATAATTTGTGCTCTAGATGACATTATTAATTCTTTTTTACGTATAAGTACAAAAAAACAACTGTAAAACAACAAAAATATAGAAAAGCATTCGCCGCGCGATGAGCGTGCGTCTCCCCCCGCGTATTCTGTCGCTACTGATAGATACGAGGCGTCCGCGCGTTCCGAGCGTCCCCCTGCCCCCGCGCATTGTATCGGTAGTACTGTATACGATTTTATACTTGGACAAAACTGAATATACGACATTTTGCAGTCTTGTTAACGAGGCTTTCTATTAGAAATACTGAAGTTTTAATATTTGCAGACGATAGTCCACCTATTTAGAAGTATGAAAATAAAGAAAAGTCAAAAATCGAAATTTGTTGATTACGATACTCTACGTAGGAGGTGTCGAAATGGCTCTGATGCATTTCTTTTGCGCAATGAAAGCTCTGTGTCTATCCGTGCCGTTACCCCATATAATAAGCCCGTATCGCAAAATGGATTCTATATAGGCGTGATATGCTGTAATTGCTGTTTTTGAAGTGAAAACTTCTTTAGCGGCGTTGAGAACTTTTTCTGTAATGGGTATAAAATCTTAAACTCGCGTCAGGACACGTGACCCTGATCGAAAAAGCGTAAGACAAATTTTGAAGTGAAAACTTCTTTAGCGGCGTTGAGCACTTTTTCTGTAATGGGTATAAAATCTTAAACTCGCGTCAGGACACGTGACCTGATCGAAAAAGCGTCAGACAAATTTTCTCATTCGATTTTGAACATAACCTTCAACATTTTATGGTTTAAAATCATTTAAAGAAATTTTTAAATGTTTCCAATCAACTTTGAACCTAACGCTTTAGGGATAAAGCTGACAAATCTATTAAATAAATTGCCACCCGCCGCGCGCCGGCGCAGCGCCGCGAAACCTAGTCCTCTGGCTATCTTCATCGTCCTTAAGATTGTGATAGAACCGTGGTCTTTGGGGGATTCGCACCGTGCTAACTACGAAGGCAATTTACGTGCTATTTACAAACGTTACGTACCTGTAGGTATGTTAGTGTAGCTAAAATTCCGTATTTCCTTGCAATTTTATTGATTGACGCATAATGACAAGAGATTCTAAAATCAATAAGACAGTGTTGTCTTTGAGTTTGCAGCTTTCTTAGTATCTAGTAGCTATTAAAAGTACTTGTGAAGGCTTTTAAGATGCAAGCACAATCATGATAATAAAATAAAAAAGGAAATCATTCAATCGCAATAAGTACCTTCCGAGTATTAAATTGCTAAACATTTTCACTAAGGCGTTTGTTGTTTGGTAAAATAAAGTTCAGTTTATTTAAAAACCTGCTTTAAAAATGATTTGATTACAAGTATTTACAAGTAAGTTAAAAAGCACGAGTGTTATTGGTATAGGAAACCGATAAATTCTCAGCTAATTCTGTAGTAAGATCGAATGTGACGTTCCTGCTTACGTGCTTACTAAGCGCCTGTGAAAAGATGTATCGCACACATTTTTATGTGCGACAGATTACTTCCACACTTTTAATTACAAATTCTTTAGGCAGGATTCAATGATAACATAACATCCTGTAATCCCCGAAGGCTCTGGCAGTTTACACCCTGTTCTTTATACTGATAAAGCAATTGGTGCAAAATTATTCCCTAACCATTCCAAAATATCAAACATGCTCAACGTTAATAATCAAGTTTTCACTTCTGCCGGCACTCCCGGAGTGCAACCCGTCTTTTTTTATTGATAATATTCTTTATCTGTCTAAGAGCATATACAAACTTATTAATCCTACTGCACAAACTATCCAGATGTACTTTCCAATTCAGATCTTGATCTATGAGTACTCCTAAAAATTTAGTTTGTGGAACTTCTTTTAACCTGTCAATATTAAGTTTGAAATTGTATTTAGTATGTTTAGATTTATTAAACTGTATATAATTAGATTTATCTAAATTAATTTTTAATTTATTTGTCTGTAACCATTTTAAAATGTCGTCAATAGTATTATTAATGTCCATCTCATGATCAGATTTAGTTTTATACTTTTTGTCAGATGTCACAATAATCGAAATGTCATCTGCAAATAATACACATTTATGATTAGTCACTAGCGGTAAGTCGTTTATGTATAATAGAAACAATAAGGGTCCTAATATACTCCCTTGGGGGACGCCGCAATTATTAACTCTATAGTCAGATGAATACGAGGTTAATAAATTATCATTTACTTTATTAATAACAACGTATTGCTTTCGGTTGCTTAAATAAGATGCGATCCACTGCAGTGCTACCCCTCTTATTCCACTTTTTCCCAATTTTTTAACAATATATCATGTGCCACAAAGTCAAAGGCTTGTGACAGGTCGAAGAATAGTCCTGTCGTTAAATAATTTTTATTTAGGGAATCATGAATATGCCCTAAAAGATTAGCAATTGCTAGTGTTGTTGACTTGTGCTTTTGAAATCCATACTGTTCTTTTGTTATGATGTTGTATTTGCTACAGTAGTCGGAAAGTCTCTTTTGCATACATTTTTCAAATAATTTTGATATTATGGGTATAAGAGTTATCGGGCGATAGTTTTTAACATCATTTTTATCGTTTTTTTTGTACAGATGTTTAACGACTGATAATTTTAGGGCATCAGGAAAAGTTCCAGATGAAAATTAAAGATTAATCAAATAAGTCAATATAGGAATTAATTCTGTACTGCAAGTTTTAATTACTTTTGTACTAATTCCATCGTAACCCTCTGAGTTAGTGTTATTTAAAGCTATTACTTCTTTTTTTATCTCGTCTTCAGTCATAGGGCTAAGAAATATGGAATTAGGCATTGTCATGTTTTTAAAAGGCTCGTTATCATCATGTAAATTATTAAATGTCACAGTGCTTGTCGAATCAATAAAGTGATCATTAAAAGCATTTGCTATGTCAGAGGGATTAGTCACTATTCTATTATCTAATTCTAATTGAGAAATATTATTGTCACATTTTGTATTTCCAAGTTCACGGTTAATAACTGACCACGTTGCTTTGCATTTGTTTTGACTGTTGTTAATGTACTTAATGTTTGAATTTATTTTGGATTTAAAGATACATTTTTTCAGTATTGATGAATAATGTTTATATCTACGTTTGTACGTTAGCGTTTTATTTTTATAATAGAGATACCGTAAACATCGTTTAGTTTTGCAACTATTTCTGAGACCCTTGCTTATCCATTTTTGTTTATTTGCATTAGAGTTGTTTATTTTAATCTTAATCTTTGGGAAGCATAAATTATACAATAAACATAACAACTCGTGAAATTTATTGAATGCACTATTTAAATCAGTTTTGAGATGTACCTCTGACCACGTTAAACTTGCAAGGCATTTTTTGAATTTACTTATATTTTCACTACAATAGTCTTTTTTATAAATAAAATATGATTTGGTCTATAAACTTTGCTCTTTAACTGGGAAATCTAAGAGTTGTGCTGTGTCGTGGTCTGATAAATATAGGGGTAAAACCTCAATAAAAGATTTTTTTATGTTACTTATTATGTGGTCTATACAAGAGTCTTTTCGTGTGGGAACTTTAACGTGCATCTGCAAGTTATAGTTGTTACATATATCCTTTAAGTAGTTGGTGACTTTTCCTTGTTTAAAAGTATTTATATTGAAATCACCGGCAATAACAAACACAAATATTTTTGTACTTGACCCATATTTTTTAACCGTTGCGCACATGAATTGATCAAGTTTATCCAAAAATATGTTGGGATCAGACTTGGGCGTTCTATAAAGACAAACAATTAGTAATTTGTGCAATGGAATTTCAACGCCACAGGCTTCAATAGATTTTTGGGTTGAGTACTTTTTAATGTGGGAAAGCTCGTTATAAATAATACCCTGTTTAGCGAGTATACATGTCCCACCTCTCTGTGTGTCTCTACTAAATGCAGCTGTCACGGCGTAGTTATTTAATTTTAAATATTTCTCATTTCCGGCACGCATAAAGGTTTCAGACAAACATAATATGTCTGGTTCTTTATTTAAGTCTCGTAACTCTAGCAACGTTAGTTCCAAAATTTCCTTTTTTGAAAGAACACTAGCGATATTTTGGTGCAATATTTTAAAAGTTTTAGATTCACTTGTTACACTGTTGTTGTTCACGAAAAAGCCGTTTATGATTTATAACTTTAAAATAGTATGGAATGGTACCTTTTTTTGTATGAGTAGAGTTTTCAATATCAGGACCATTTGTAGCATGGCATTCCGTTTGCTGACGTGCAAAATAATAAGGGATTGTACCTTTCGAAGCTATTACATGTTTGTTATCAGGTTTTTTACAGTTAGTTTGTTTACGCAGTATTATTTTCTTTAATTCTTTAACGTTTAAATACTTTTTTTCGTAATCGTAACAGTCAATAGCATAGTTTATAGATTTACATGCATTGTACACTTTGTATTCATAATCAATATATTCGCAATATTTGTATTCGCTGCAAATATTACATATAGTTTGTTTCAAATCATTTATATTTATATACATATTCTTTAATGGGCTCAAAACAATTATTTGATTATTACCGAATACATCGAGGAGTTGGCGTAATTGCGCAGACAAGATTTTTGTGTCATAGTCATTTTCACCCACACAAATTATAAGTTTGTCGCCACTTGATATTGCAATATTTTGACAATTCTTAATGATGTCACTAGTAAGCGCGTGTGGTTTCGTTTCCGCCATCACAGTATATTTTATATACGGAGTAGCCACTCTCGACTTCATCAATGCAGAGGAAAGTCCTACACATTGTTGAGTGCCAAAGATGAATATCTTGTTAGTGCGTTCTAGTTTCCGTCCATCAGAAGTTTCCTTATCATTGAATATGTTACCGCTTTCTTTGAATTCTAATAGCTTCTGTAGTTTTAAAATTTCATCCTTGAGGAGTAGTATATCGTTACCAGCCTGTTTCAACCGATCCTCTAGGTCGGCGATATTTTTTTGTATGCTTAAGATATTCTCGCTTGGATGTTCCCTAGTATCTGTTGTGTTATTTGAAGTTCTAGGCCAATTTCTAGGCGGTGTAAAGAATGCTCGCATATCCGAACGTAATAAAGAGTACTCACTGGCTTTTTTTGTGCCTTCATTGCTGTAGAATACTTTTTGTGGGGACTGGCCTAAGAATCCTTTTAAAGTGATGTTATCTTTAAGGAGTTTTTCATTTTGTTTGCGGAGCTCATTATTGTCTAGTATGACATTTTCAAATTCGTTCTGTAAACTTCTAAGTTCCATCTGGAGATGTTCAATTGATTCTTTGAGCTCATGGTTCTGCATAGGATCAATTATTGTATAGTCCATACTTCTTGACAGTGTTTTATCAGATATAGCAGTAGTATCATCGTACGTATGTTCCATTGTTAGTATATGTGAGTCACAAATTGCTGAAATTGTGCTCTTTGGGGTTGACCAAGGTGTAGTCTCTTTCGATACGTTCGGTGTGACGCATCCACTTGACCCTGCTTTAGGTGATGAGTGTTTGTTCCTCAATGTCACATTGGATACTCCAGGGTTAGGTATGTTCTGCTCTTTTACTTTTTGAGAGCATGATTTACACACCCACCTAAATGATTTTCTCTCCTCTAAATTCTTCAATCGATACACTTTCTCTGGATAGCCAGCACAATCAAATTCAAAATGGTGTTTACAAGAAGTGCAAATTAGCGTATTTCTGTGTTCCACTAGTTTCTTGCACTTATAACAAGTGACTAGTGGCTGCTCTTTTCGACCGCTGTTGGTGCACTTAATTTTCGAAGTCATGTTAAGTACTTTCTTGATTGGTCCGAAATTGTATTTAATACACCGAATCAGTTCGTTGGTAACTCTAATACTGGATAATATATGGTTACTTCACTACTCATTCATTTTTTTTTAACATTTATTTGTTTACTCTTCAAATTATTAATTATTTACAAACTACAAAACTATAATAGAAATAAATATGTACAAGTATAAAAGGGTTACAGGGCATCCAAAAATTCGTCCGCATCGCTGTCAACAGGAAAAGTGCCCAGAAGGCTGGCAGCATTACCACGTTGGATGGCAATGCTGATTCTTTGGCCAAAAAATAGGCCCGCCCTCTGGTCACGTGAAGAGTCGACCAACCGCTTGGCGATTTCCCGAAAAACTAGGTGGGCACTCGGACCCCATGGCCCTAGTGTTTCAACCCCAAACGGCTCAAACACATAATTACCAATTAAATTATTGTATTTGCGCCGTTTGAGGTTTTCAGCACCTGCAGCAGCCGCCCCAGCGCAGCCCACTGTGCTAGGAAGATGGGATGGCGCAAGGGTGTCGACGCAAGTTGCGTCCCACACCAAAGGCCTACCCAACTTCCATGGCATTATGGTCATACCATCTGGTCTCTTCCCATCGACGCGTGCCAAGCCATTGGGTTCTAAGACAGCTGGCACCCCGGCGGTGGCAAGAGCACGACGGATGAGATCATTAATGCTAGCGTGCCGCGCAATCCGACCTGCACTCTTACTGCATGAAAGGCCATGGTGTCCGAGGCAGTCGACTGCTTCACCACATTGACAGCGATGTGGAGCCCCACAAGGAGCGCCCAATCGCAAACACGTAGCGAGCCGGAAGGTAGTGTCACCTAACATAGTGCCTATATTAGGTGACGGTAGTGCCTGAAGCCAGAGGCCCGACTCCCACTCACCCACAGCCAGTAGGCGGGCACGCTCAGCAGTATTGGTAGACGTATTAATAAGTTTATTCCGTACCAACCTGCAGAGCGGCTCATCCCACTGTCTCTGGGAAAACGGGTTCTCGGGCCGATCCGTATCCGGGCAAGTCACTTTCCAGGCGACCTCTGCGTCGGTCAAGCACGGCACTTCCGAGTCAACCAGGGAGAGAGCTAAAATTTTTCTGGTTAGCTTTTCAGTGCTGTGGACAGAGGACAGGAACTTAAGCTTATACTAGAAATTTTGCGGACGCCGAGGCCACCAAAACGAATTGGTAGGGTGGCTTGCAGCCACGCTCGGTCGTCCAGGGCCACATTAAGAATGGATGTTAATGTGTTGCGAATAATTTGGTCAATTTTGTCCAAAAGTTGTGGTTTCTTCCAAAGAGGAGAACAACGGAGAAAATACATAAAATTTGGACCAAAACAGCAATATCTGATCAGGGTGGGATCCTGCCGTTTTGCCGAAAAGATTTTGCCAAATTTTCATTACCCAAACAAATTTTAGCAACCTTTTTTTACACCAATGTAATATTTGGAAAAATTTTAGTACGTACATTTTCATTTGGTCAAATGTTTACTTGGCAGATTATTACCAAGGATAATTTCATTTAGGCTTTTGGTCTTTAACCAAATGATTTATTACAGCAAACAAAATTAAGACAATAAACGTTTAGTCAAATGATTTGTTATGACAAAAAATATAAAGGCAAAAATTTTGGAATGAAGACATAACACAAATTGATTTAATATAACGTAATTGAAATGTAACAGATGCTGACAGAAACCCTAACCCTAAACGGTCGACGTCAGGGGCACCCCGAGGTTCGGTTAGTTAGGTTCCTGTAAACCTTGCAGACAGAAATAGGAGCCCCGCGCAGCGGGGATCCGTCGACCTGCTGACGGAAACGCTAACCCTAGACGGTCGACGTCAGGGGCACCCCGAGGTTCGGTTAGTTAGGTTCCTGTAAACCTTGCAGACAGAAATAGGAGCCCCGCGCAGCGGGGATCCGTCGACCTGCTGACGGAAACGCTAACCCTAGACGGTCGACGTCAGGGGCACCGCGAGGTTCGGTTAGTTAGGTTCCTGTAAACCTTACAGACAGAAATAGGAGCCCCGCGCAGCGGGGATCCGTCGACCTGCTGACGGAAACGCTAACCCTAGACGGTCGACGTCAGGGGCACCCCGAGGTTCGGTTAGTTAGGTGCCTTTAAACCCTGCAGACAGAAATAGGAGCCCCAACCGAATCCAAATAGGAGATTCCAATTAGTTAATAGTGCTTTTGACTGAAATGGTAAGTTTAAAATTGACGACACCAAATATTTGGCTTATTTAATTTTGCGTAAAATATGTTTACCAACTGAAATATTTGACTAGATAAAAAATGGTAAAAGTACTAGTTGGTGAACAAGTTATTGTTCAAACGTTCACTTGCCAAACATAGGTTTTCGTAACAATTATTTGTAAAGAGATTTTTTGGTAAGTAATAATTTGGCAAATGAAATTATGCGAAAATTTGTTTGGGAAGTGATAATTTGGCAATTTCTTTTCGGTAAAACAAGGGAGACCCGATCAGGGTGAATGCCGAATGTAAATTAATTTTGGAGAGTCTATCCGAAATGTCATTAAAATTATTGATTTTGTGATCGATGAAAGATGAAAAACTTTCTTCTAAAATAGGGGAACCTAGGAGGTGCAGGGAACTTTTTTCTAAAATTTTGATTTGAGGGGCTATTGCATTAAATTTATCTATAGTCGATTGTCTGTCGGTAATGTCAGTGAGGTAAATTTCGCACTTTGATGGGTTAAGGTCTAGGCCAATAGATTTAAATTGATGTTTGAGGAGTTGTAGGTCATCCAAAACGGTGTCAACATCACCTCCTAGAGTTCCATCATCTAAATACCACACGTTAAATTTTGAATTTAATTGTTGAATTATAGGATGAATAGCCAAACTGAAAATGACAGGCCCGAGAGGATCACCTTGTTGGCAACCAACTGCAGATTCTAAAACGTTGTCCTTGTATAGTAATTTTGAAGGGTGTCTATAACATTGCCACATAAAACCATAAATTTCGGGTAATACTTTTTTGACTTCAGCCAACAAAGTGTCCCTGTTCACGGAGTTAAAGGCGTTTTTGACGTCAACCTTGAGAATAACCTCACCTTTTTTGGAGTTTAAAAAAGAGGATAAGGCATGTACGGCAGCCTCACAGCCCCCTCTGGAACCAAAACCAAGTTGAAGGGGCTGGAACTTAGTTGCAAGTGTTTCACTATAAAACTTGCAACATATTTTGGCTATTCATTCATTTTAATTATTCAGTTCAGTTAGGATCTTCACTAGTCAATTATCTATTATCGTCTTAGCTTACGCTTTGTTTATTTTTTAAATTGAAAGAATTAAAACTTCCAAAAAGTGCTACAAGTCGCGGGGCTCGAACTCGAGACTTCACGCGCTGTCAGGTGGCAGCCTGCTTACGCCTTTAGACCACCGAAGCTCTAATGATCTCGGCGAAATTAGGCGCTCTGTTGCTGATACTTTAAGGAACCTAGACGTGTGTCATTTAGCCGGTCGAAGGTCAATCCGCTGCGACACCGACACAAAGAAATTTATAACGTTCACTTTAAAAAAAACTTGGAAACTTTTCTGCTTATATCTCCGTTAATAGTTTGTACACAGATGTAGTTTTTTCACTGTTTTGTTATAAGTTTTGCTGAGCAACTATTAGTGCTAGTAGCTATATTAGTGTAACTTTAGAAAAGATTACTGCACTTTAGACTATTTTGCCGAAATAAAATCTTCGCGAGAACAAAGAACACGTCCACTCGACACAGGGTCCGATTACCGCCATGAAAAGAACAGACATGAAATTTGAAGGGTGTATTCTTTTTGAATAGTAGATATCCACTAAGAAAATGTTTTTTAAAATTCCACCCCTAAGAGGGTGAAATAGAGTGTTTAATTTTCTGTGAAACTAATTACTCTCGGGGTCGATTGACTTGAAAGTCTACATACTCTTCAGTTAAAATTATAATAAACGTATATCACAGTTTTTCCAAAATCATCCCTCAACATAAAATTCAAAGTCGTGGCTGACTGATATATCAACGCACAGCCCAAACCGCTGGTCCTAGAGAAATGAAATTTGGAGGGTGTATTCTTTGTGAAGAGTAGATATCTACCGAGATAGGGTTTTTCGAAATTCCACCCCTAAGGGGGTAAAATGGGGTGTTGAATTTTATGTGAAACTTTTTATTCTCGGAATCGATTGACTTGAAAATTTGTGGATATGCTCTGCAGTTAAAATTATGAGAAACGTGTATCACAGTTTTTCCAAAATCATCCCTCAATATAAATTTCAAAATTCTGGCTGACTGATATATCAACGCACAACCTAAGCTGCTGGTCTTAAAGACATGAGATTTGAAGGGTGTATTCTTTGTAAAGAGTAAGTATCCACTAAGAAAGAGTTTTTTGAAATTACACCCCTAAAGGGGTGAAATGCGGTGTTGAATTTTCTGTAAAACTTTTTATTCTCGGAATCGATTGCCTTGATAATTTGTGGACATGCTCTGCAGTTAAAATTATGAGAAACGGGTATCACAGTTTTTCCAACATCATCCCTGAATATAAAATTCAAAGTCCTGACTGACTGATATATCAACGCACAACCCAAACCGCTGGTCCTAGAGAAATAAAATTTGGAGGGTGTATTTTTTATTAAGAGTAGGTATTCACCAAGAAAGGGTTTTTCGAAATTCCACCCCTAAGGGGGTAAAATGGCGTGTTGAATTTTCTGTGAAACTTTTTATGCTTGGGGTCAATTGACTTGAAAGTCTACATACTCTTCAGTTAAAATTATAAGAAACATGTATGACAGTTTTTCCAAAATCATTCCCCAGTATAAAATTCAAAGTCCTGACTGACTGACTGATATATCAACGCACAGCCTAAACCGCTGATCTCAAAGATATGAAATTTGAAGGGTGAAATCTTTGTGCCTTCACCCTTCGGCCCTGATACCTACTCTTGTAGGTATCAGGGCCGAAGGCATCTAAGAAGCCGGTTTCTGCCGGCTTCCCTTTGGGAACAAGGCACTCAGACGTAGTGTCTAGGTGTCTACTGTAGTGAAATAGTATATTACGAACACATCTGTGGGTATCACATCACAGTACACCCATTTAATACATCATAGGATTGAAAACATTTCAAAAATGAAAACATTTTTTATGTCAACAAATAAAGCAACAGGTGGCTCCAAATAATAGAATTGTAAAAGTGTCAGAATTCAGAACCAAAATCGTATGGACGCGCACACGTGACTTCGCGGCTGGCAGTACCGTTTTGTGGGGAGCTCGGTGAGCCGAAGATTATCGAGTTACTACAGGGGCAGAAAAAGCAAGCATGTATGGGAGGACGAGATAGAATGAGTAATGGTCGATATCGTATTTGGTAACAACTAGATTTTTTTATTTTGTTGAATTATTTAAATGAGATAAATTCACTTTTATTTTTTTCTGCATTTTATTCTTTATTTTTTTGGCCATGGGTGTCATTTTCGTGGTTTTTGGGGTCGCTAATGACGAAAATGTGGTCAAAATGAAAATTCAAGACGACGCCGATAAAGATTTTCGATTTTTACGTCATGGGTGTCATTATCATGGCTATTCGGGTCGCTGATTACGAAAATATGGTCAAAATGAAAATCCATGATGGCGCTGATAACAATTTTCAGTTATTTTGTCATGGGTGTCATTTTCGTGGTTTTCTAGGTCGCTGATAACGAAAATTAGGTCAAAATAAAAATTTAAAATGGCGCCAACCATTTTTTTTTGGGTTTTTCATAAGGGTTATCATTTTCATGGTTTTCGAGGTCACTGATAACGAAAATGAGGTCCAAATAAACATAGGAAAAAAAAAGAAAAATATATATATATCAATTCTCATTTTTTTCTTCGACTTCCCCTGACTCAATTTACACCCTTCGCCACTGGTGGCAAAGGGTCCACTAAGAAAGGGTTTTTCAAAATTCCACCCCTAAGAGGGCAAAATGGGGTGTTGAGTTTTCGGTGAAACTTTCTATTCTAGCTGTCGATTGACTTGAAAATTTGTGGATATGCTCTTCAGTTAATTATGAGTAATGTGTATCACAGTTTTTCCAAAATCATCCCGCAATATAAAATTCAAAGTCCTGGCTGACTGACTGATATATCAACGCGTAGCCTAAACCTCTGGTCTTAATGACATGAAATTTAAAGGATGTATTCTTTGTGAAGAGTTAATATCCACCAAGAAAGGGTTTATCGAAGAGGTTGAAATGGGGTTGAATTTTCTGTGAAACTTAATATTCTCTGGGTCAGTTGACTCAAAACTTAATGTACACATCACTCTTCAATTAAAATTATGACAGTTTTTGATATAACACGATATGGTTCACAATTTTTTTTTTTTAATTTGACGACCCAAAAGTGGTTCCCATGTTATAATTCATTAATTTACGTTACACATCCGTCTTTGGATCACTGACTTACATATGTGTACCAAAGGAGATCGCCAGAAATCCATACATCGTTGGGCCAAATATGAACAGTAATCATTTATGTATTATTTAATAGATAAAACACAAACATATTCATATCAGAAAGATTTTTTTTTAAATTCTATGGGAATTAGGAAGAAAATAAGTTTTTGGGTCACTAGATTAGGTTATGCGGCAGATGGTAAGAATTGTACCTATATAACGCCAAAATGTATTGTAAATACCATAATCAAATAAACACATTGATTTAATTGTTTGTAAACATATTTGTATGTTACTATTAGCATATTATTGCATAGCACAAAAAAGGAATTAGGTACCTAGGTAAAATAAAAACAAGTTATCTTTTCAATATTTTATTCATCTTCATTTTAATACTCAATTAATATATCATACAGGAATGGTGCTGAAGGTGTGATGGTATTTTGGTACCTTGCCACTGTTTGACGACAGTCCTTGCCCTTATTAAGGAAATGACTGCTTCATCATGTAAAGGCACACTTCCAGTAGCGTTGCTACGATCAGTAGGGATACCACAAATCACGCAATTCACCACTATCCAGTCGATAAGCAATCGGTGTCCAAGTCCGTAAAATCAATCCAAAGTCGTCAGAAAAATAGCAGAAATCGAATAATAAGCACATCCGCACGAGTACGAAAACGAATGACGGGACTTGACGGGAGTGACGTGACATTGACATTTTGACAAACATCGATATTTTTTCGTTTTGAAACAGTCAACCGATACACGATTTTGAACGATGTTATTGTTAAATAAATAAATAACTATTACTAAAACAACAATAATTTCATCAAATGTCCTTTTTTCTTTTATAAATGATTATAATGTTCATGACCAATGCTAAAACAAAATATATATAGTTTTTTTAGTAACTTCTTTAGAACTACTAGTTTTAGAACGAACTCGTAATGACCTGACAGCTTGTTTACGGAGCTAGTTTTAGAACTACATTCCATTTAAAACCATATTTCAAATTATAATTTTTAGCTCATTCCGGTAGAAAGTTATTATTGTTACATGTTATTTTTAATCAGTAAAAAATCTAGTCTTTTTTAATATATATATCGTTTCTGTACATACTTTGGCCCAAAACTGGCCATCTCCTTTCAACTCCATCGGTCAGGCAGTTTCAGAGTAAATTGGCTGTGACAGACGGACAGGCAAACAGACAGACACGATACAGTGATCCTAAAAGGGTTCCGTTTTTCCCTTTGAGGTGCGGAACCCTAAATACTAATATTACATATATAAATAAATAATAAATAAATATCCCTGGACATTTCACACAGCACCATCTAGTCCCAAGCTAAGCAACCTAATGCTTGTGTAGCTAGATGGCTGATAAACTACATATATACATTTTTTTTTTTGTAAATACATACATATTATAGATAGAAAAACACCCAGACCCGGAACAACTACTTGTAGGTCATACAAGTATTTGTTCCGTACGGGAATCGAACCCGCGACATGCAGCGCAGCAGTTAATCGCTTGACCACTGCGCCAACCGTGCCGTCGATATATGTAGGTATCTTACATTAACTATTTATAAATGCGAAAGTTTGGATGAATGGATGTTTGTTACTCAATCATGCCAGAACGGCTGAACAGATCTGGATGAAAATTGGCACAGAGATAGATTATAGTCTGATACAGATAGATATAGAGCACCACTATAAGAAGGAGTTTGCATAGGACCACACACATCTGTGTGTACCAGGCCTAATAATTCATTAGACCTACTTTGACTCTTCTTAGGAAATGGCATCTTCGTTTGTTTTCCTAAAACACATGCAACACAGGAACTGAATGTAGTAGAATCAAAATTCATACCTGTTGACATTCCATTCTTCATGAGATTCATGCTTCTCGAGTTCAGGTGACCTAGCCGTCTATGCCAAACATCTTGTGAAACCTTCTTGTCAGCTGACATCAATACACTTCCTTCTTGCATTGATTCACTAGCTATAGGACCATCACAAACCGATTTCATGGCAATTTCTGACCCTACCCTAAAACTCAAGGCTTGACCCACAGTATCTAACTGATAAATTCCATTATGACAAGTGCCTGTAGCTATGATTTTCACTACCATCATAAACATTACATCCTTCAGGCTTAAAAACAACATTATAACCTTTCCTATTTAGTTCACTAACTGATAATAAATTTGCAGAGAGCTTAGGAATAAAATATACATTACCAATTGTTTTTAGACCGTTTTTCAAATTCACATGCACTTTACCGTGTCCACCAGTCATCACTTTGTCCCCATTAGCAATATTCACTTCCAATGGCTTTGAACACTGAAAGTCAAACATCAGTTCTTTACTGTTACACATGTGGTTGGTCGCACCAGAGTCTATGTACCAAACATCATTTTGAAGATTCACTGACAATGCTGTTAACAAAGTCTTGTCCTTGGAAGGTAAGGGTTTCTTCGTTTCACTCTTCTGAATCTTTAGACAATCCTTTTTCATGTGACCCGTCTTCTTGCACCGAAAAAATTTAAACAGTTTCTTTGCTGCTAAAGCATTGATATCCGAGTGTTCATTCTTCTCATCACGGCGATGCTGTTCTTGTACTAATTTTGTTTTAACCACCTCGCTGGTCAGCTTCGCGTTCGAGTTCTCTAACGCCATTATTAATGGGTCATAGTCGGTTGTCAAACCACTGAGCATGATGACTGCCAGAAATTCATCTTCAAGTTTGGAACCAATGTCATCTAACTGCTGCCCGAGCTCCGTAATACGTGTCAGGTAGCTCTGCATGTTCTCCGCTTCACTCAACTTCGTGCCGGACAATGATCTCAGCAACCCAAGTCGCCGACACAGTCCTTTGTCTTCGTAGGCACGCTGTAGGCTGGTCCATGCCTCATACGGTGTTTTTACGTTGCGAACATGATGCAAGGCGGACGGCCCGACAGATAGACATATCTTTGCCAGGGCCTTACTTTTCTTCTTCTCGTCCTTACAATCATCTTCTGATTCGATGCACTTGTTAGTATACCCTTATGTATATGAAAATATCGGACTGTTTAACAACTCTCAGTATTGGCTACATTAATAATAAAATAATATAATCCAGCAACGTCGGCTGTCAAACGTAAAATAACATTGACGTATGGCGACGTTGCATTTCAAAAATATTACCATATTAAAATCATCGTAAATTAATATCTTGAGAACAGAAATGTTCTAATTTCAAATAAACTTAATATAGATTTTCCTAAAGGAAAATCTATGTATACCACGAGGTATTTTATAGAAATAGTTTTTAATGTGGCTTAAAGGCTTAGTTTCCGAACGAAAGATAGTTGTTACGTTTGAATGATCAAGTTAAATGTTTATTTACTTTAAAATGAATTAGTAATAATTAAGTGATATTTATAATGTCTCCCAGATCTTATTTATATACATAAATATATTATTATCCATGATATTAGTTATTTAGATAAAATGTACGACCATTTGCTTTATTATAGCGGAAATGATGTATTGAGTATTTGACGGGTATAAAAATAGATGTTGACGCCAATTCGGGGGCTTTATGCTGCAAGTGTACTAAGGGTTAAGACCTACCCTGAGTGGTGTATTGTATGTGCCATGTGTATAGTATTACGTTTGAAAGTGACATGGTAATGAAGATACCAAATGTGTAAAGCTGGAACCAATTTGTATTACCTTAAGGATCTACAAGTTATGTAAGTTATTGAATATTATACTATGAATATTACTGATAACTATGTGTAGAAATATGTGTCATAATATGGTTTATATTGCTTATTGTTTACCTATACGGATAAATTGCTATAATTGAAAATGGTACAGGACAACGTATAATGGTTCTGGCATAATACTTTAAAAGTTGTTACCGTGGAGTTTCTTGTCCATTCTTCTCCACGAGGACCTAGGTTTGCGAATGGACGTAGCTTGATAGGTAATTAACGTTGCCTATAAATATCTGACAAGCCAAATTGAAATAAATTAATGGTCTTGTCTTTCTATGCCTTTTCTTGATAAAACCCTTTTCCCTACACACCTGTTTAAGAGACACTTTTAGACACAGTAAATAACAAGTAACCATTCTGACACTTCAAGCTTGATAATCAGTGGATATTAATGTATATATATATATATATATATATATGTATAGATATATATATCTATATATATAGTATTATGTGTACCAGCAAATTTCTAACATCAGAAGCGGGATAGTGCTCAGGCTTACTAATATGATTTCTAATGGTTTTCAATTTCAAATTTTCATGATCAATGTTGGAGCTATTGGTGTGATGCTGAAAGATGAGACGTCTGCGGATCGCCAGCTCGATTCAACAAGGATGATAACTACATGCTGCTGACTCTGACAGGGGAACTGAAAAGCTGCAGAAACAGTTTCGAAGCCATGTCATGGATTAAATGGAGCAGCAGTACGAAATAGCTTATGTCGGTAGGGCCTTTAGAGGCTCTGCTTTAATATGTTACCTGAAAAGTTAGAAATGAAAATATTTTAATGTATAATTTACAGAAAAATAAGTTCCATCTTTAAATAAGTTAATGAGATGATAAAATTGAAGATTGTTAAATATTCAAAATTGGTTTCAGACTATTTATTTGAAGCTTTGCTTATTAATTGTTTAAATGATAATGCTAATATTAGTTTTCTTGATAATTCTGTCACAAAAATGAGACTGAGAATAGGATATATAAACGTTACGTGGTACGACGCTTGGTACTCACAAAGATGAGTTAGGGAATAATATACAAGTAACTTATATTGGATAATTTCTATCTAATGTTAAATCGTTTTGAGATAAATTACAAAACTTAATGACTATTTAGTACTTGAATTAATCAAGTGGGTAAACAAATATTCTTTTGATACGATAAACTAAGACATCATATTGTTTGTAAATTATTATGTCAAAGATTACTGATAGTTCCCTTATTTTACTTTGGCTTAAAAACAATTACTAAAAAAAAAAGACGGGTTGCACTCCGGGAGTGCCGGCAGAAGTGAAAACTTGATTATTAACGTTGAGCATGTTTGATATTTTGGAATGGTTATGGAATAATTTTGCACCAATTGCTTTATCAGTATAAAGAACAGGGTGTACTATTCGGTGCACCCATGCCTGAGCCTTCGGGGATTACAGGATGTTATGTTATCATTGAATCCTGCCTAAAGAATTTGTAATTAAAAGCGTGGAAGTAATCTGTCGCACATAAAAATGTGTGCGATACATCTTTTCACAGGCGCTTAGTAAGCACGTAAGCAGGAACGTCACATTCGATCTTACTACAGAATTAGCTGAGAATTTATCGGTTTCCTATACCAATAACACTCGTGCTTTTTAACTTACTTGTAAATACTTGTAATCAAATCATTTTTAAAGCAGGTTTTTAAATAAACTGAACTTTACTTTACCAAACAACAAACGCCTTAGTGAAAATGTTTAGCAATTTAATACTCGGAAGGTACTTATTGCGATTGAATGATTTCCTTTTTTATTTTATTATCATGATTGTGCTTGCATCTTAAAAGCCTTCACGAGTACTTTTAATAGCTACTACATAGATACTAAGAAAGCTGCAAACTCAAAGACAACACTGTCTTATTGATTTTAGAATCTCTTGTCATTATGCGTCAATCAATAAAATTGCAAGGAAATACGGAATTTTAGCTACACTAACATACCTACAGGTACGTAACGTTTGTAAATAGCACGTAAATTGCCTTCGTAGTTAGCACGGTGCGAATCCCCCAAAGACCACGGTTCTATCACAATCTTAAGGACGATGAAGATAGCCAGAGGACTAGGTTTCGCGGCGCTGCGCCGGCGCGCGGCGGGTGGCAATTTATTTAATAGATTTGTCAGCTTTATCCCTAAAGCATTAGGTTCAAAGTTGATTGGAAATATTTAAAAAATTCTTTAAATGATTTTAAACCATAAAATGTTGAAGGTTAAGTTCAAAATCGAATGAGAAAATTTGTCTTACGCTTTTTCGATCAGGGTCACGTGTCCTGACGCGAGTTTAAGATTTTATACCCATTACAGAAAAAGTGCTCAACGCCGCTAAAGAAGTTTTCACTTCAAAAAAAGTATCCTAGTGTTGTTTTTAGACTTATCCAGGAAATTTTTTAAATTTTTCTCGCCGTAAAAACCATCCTTGAACTTCAACGAACATTTAAAAAAAAGAATTGGCCAAATTGGTCCAGGCGTTGTTGAGTTATGCGCTTACCAGCTTACATTTTGCGATTCATTTTTATATTATAGACTAGTTTTCCGCCCGCGGCTTCGCCCGCGTCGAGTTCGGTTATATCGCGTAATTTTCAGTACTGAATTGATGCCGACTCTTGACCAATAGATGGCGCTGTATGTCCGGAATAAATTTTATTTTTTGTAATAAAAACTATCCTATGTCCTTTTTCAAGTTCCAAACTATGTCTGTACCAAATTTCACACAAATCGGTTCAGTAGTTTAGGCGTGAAGCAAAGACAGACAGACAGACATACAGAGTTACTTTCGCATTTATAATATTACTAGCTGCCCAGCGCAACTTCGTTCGCGTGGTGTCCTACCCCTTACCCTACCCTACTCCTACACTACTCTTATCCTACTCCTACCCTACTCCTACCCTACTCCTACCCTACTCCTACCCTACTCCTACCCTACTCCTACCCTACTCCTACCCTACTCCTACCCTACTCCTACCCTACTCCTACCCTACTCCTACCCTACTCCTACCCTACTCCTACCCTACTCCTACCCTACTCCTACACTACTCCTACCCTACTCTTAACCTACTCCTACACTACTCCTACCCTAATCCTACCAAAAAAAAAAGTATCCTAGTGCTGTTTTTAGACTTATCCAGGCAATTTTTTAAATTTTTCTCGCCGTAAAAACCATCCTTGAACTTCAACGAACATTTTAAAAAAAGAATTGGCCAAATTGGTCCAGGCGTTGTTGAGTTATGCGCTTACCAACACATTTTGCGATTCATTTTTATATTATAGATATAGTTTGGATGGGTTGTACGTAGTACTTATTACTTCCATGAAAAGAGTAAACACAGAAGGAAAAATAAAACCAAATTCATTTTCAGCCATTCCGACAACACTTCGACTAAAACCTATTTACGTAAATAATCAAATTTATCATAGAAATGGCGTATGAGGTTACTAACTAAATTTTAAACATTAATATCTTTTGCGTCTGTTGGTCGATTTTGATGAAATAAACGCTAAATGTTACTCAGAACAATGCTTCTTATGTTTCAATATTTCGATTTTGAATATAATGAGGGGTTTTTACGTGATGCGCGCACAAACATACAGACAAACCGACAAACAGACAAAAATTCTAAAAATGGTAGAAATGGGTTCTGATTGTGATCCTTTAACACCCCTACTACTTTTTTTCTAAATATTTTCAATGTACAGAAACGCCACGTCTACAGATTTATTATGTGTATAGATTATATTTGTTAATAATAAAAAACAACGGGTTGCACTCCAGGAGTGCCGGCAGAAGTGAAAACTTGAATATTAAACGTTGTGCATTTTTGATATTTTGAAATGGTTAGGGAATAATTTTGCACGAATTGCTTTAATTATCAATATAAAAGTACTATCATTTATGTGGTAAAATACAATATATATTTTCGATCAGGTCACGTGTCCTGACGCGCGTGTCCTAACGCGAGTTTAAGATTTTATACCCATTACAGAAAAAGTGCTCAACGCCGCTAAAGAAGTTTTCACTTCAAAAACTAGAGAGGTGTTAAGGGACACCCGGATGGAATGAAGTTCTTAAGTTTCTTTTATTTTATCTTTTGTTTACGTTACGTCATGGCGTCTAAGCACTGTTTTGACTAAACGTTTAGTCCGTGCGAAGTTACTATTATTTTAAAAGCTTTTATTTAACTTGCAATGTATGTATGTAATTTGTTCGGGTGGAATCTTTGAACTCAATTTTGAAATAGATATCTTCAACCGATTGAGTTGAAATTTTGCACACACCTTTGGTTCTGGTGACAATTCACTTTTATGACAGACATTACGATGTGTGACATGTCGATTCCACTTTCTCAATTACTAAACAAGTTTGACAAAATCTTGTGACAAGACCGAGAATCTTTTTTTAAATAAATAAATGGTATTCGATTTTTAAAACCAAGGAACTTTCAATTAAAAAGTCAGATTTTAATATGACAGGAACAGTCGAAATATTCCATTCCCGATACTTTTAGTGTAGACTGCGTAGTCGTAAGTAGTTTTGGATTATATTTTTCCTGAATAATAGAATCCCGTGACTATTTTAGTAGGTACTCGTAGGTACGGAACTTTAAAAAGAAATCGACGAGCCGTCAATCATTGATAAAGCGAGGGGAGATTAAATTGCTAAACATTTTCACTAAGGCGTTTGTTGTTTGGTAAAATAAAGTTCAGTTTATTTAAAAACCTGCTTTAAAAATGATTTGATTACAAGTATTTACAAGTAAGTTAAAAAGCACGAGTGTTATTGGTATAGGAAACCGATAAATTCTCAGCTAATTCTGTAGTAAGATCGAATGTGACGTTCCTGCTTACGTGCTTACTAAGCGCCTGTGAAAAGATGTATCGCACACATTTTTATGTGCGACAGATTACTTCCACACTTTTAATTACAAATTCTTTAGGCAGGATTCAATGATAACATAACATCCTGTAATCCCCGAAGGCTCAGGCAGTTTACACCCTGTTCTTTATACTGATAAAGCAATTGGTGCAAAATTATTCCCTAACCATTCCAAAATATCAAACATGCTCAACGTTAATAATCAAGTTTTCACTTCTGCCGGCACTCCCGGAGTGCAACCCGTCTTTTTTTTTTGCTGAAAAGTTGTCATTTTTCTCTTACACGTTTATTCGATGGGGCCATCGATATTATGTTACTTGCTGCTACGGAACTCTTCATGAGCGAGTCCGACTCGCGCTTGGCCGCTTTTTTCTTATTCCCGCAGTGGCCCATTCACTAAATTACAGCGAGTATGTTAAATATTCCACAACTAAACGAAGATTCTTTCGTTTTACAATTATTTTCAATCTTATTTGAAACAAAGTAATAATTTCACTTTGTAAATCTACCCTCACATTTTAACTACTTTACTTATTTACATAAATTATACAACTATTCGCTGTTGTTGGTTGGTGAACATAGTTACGAGCGTTTGTGTTATCTTGTTGTTGCTATTTTAGTATTCTTCTGAATTCAAAATGCAGGCTAATATTAGTATTGAAGCCAAGGCAAATATTGTGGCCCTATTAGTCCAAGATCCCAGAGCAATCAGACATAACTTATTTTCACACGGATGAAACCTGAAGTTTTCAGTAGCGTCTCGTGTGCCTTGAATACCTACGCGCTTTGTGGAACTTGCCGAGTGACACCTGGGCAGGTACCAGGTGAGAAAGGTAACTAAAAATAAGAATTATTTAACTTAAATTCACGTGGCTGATTTTTATATATGTCATGTAGAATATTATTTTAAAGTAATATCATAAGTGTCAGACACTTTTGATTGACCAGAGCTTTTATCAGACGCTTTTAAGCTACCCAAAAAATAGATGAACTTTACTTATTTTTACATGTCTGATTTTTTAATATGTTATTACCTTGCATGTCTGATTAATCAGTGTATGTAAACGCATGTTTGACAAATAAATGATTCTTATTCTTATTCTTCTTATTCTTATTGAAGTATTTATTTAAAACTTATATTCAATCAGTCAGACAAATTAGAGTGACCAAACATACCCTAAGACAAAAATTATTCAGCCAGAAGTATGAGGGCGAGAGCACTATGCATGCGCTTCCGAGTGAGTGAGACGTCCATAATAACTCGGTTCCCCTTCTAAAACTCACCATCTGTTTCAATCTACTGTGTATGTGCTGTTTGCGTGTAATATAACTTATAGTATACAGTATAGTTCGGGCCAGCGAGAGCACATCTTTTTGTTGTTTACATCAGGTAATTTGTGAGTGTTTTATTAAGTTGTTTGTAATAGTGATAATCATGGAAGAAGAGAAATTGAAATGTACATTTTGTAAAAAAAATCATTTTTCCCTTTCTCACCTGGTACCTGCCCAGGTGTCACTCGGCAAGTTCCACAAAGCGCGTAGGTATTCAAGGCACACGAGACGCTACTGAAAACTTCAGGTTTCATCCGTGTGAAAATAAGTTATGTCTGATTGCTCTGGGATCTTACTCTATATATTCGAATGGCCATAATATATCTCAAATATCGAATGAAACATTTACAACAACATCTCAAATATCGAATGAAACACAACAAACAAATTGACATTATTTGTTTTACCGAACATTGGCTAAAAGATTACCAAATGCTGATTAATTATGAGAACTATACGGTTGGTAGCTGCTTTAACCGTAAATCTATGCTGCGTGGAGGTTCCCTAATACTTTTGAAAAATTGTGTTAAATATAAACAACGTATTGACATAGTAGGTCTCTCGGTTGAACATTGCGTCGAACTGTCCTGTGTTGAGCTAGATAAGCATGTAATTGTGTGTGTGTACAGACCCCCAAACTATCAAAACTTTTCATTATTTGAATCAATAATGGAAGATGTCCTGGCAAAACTTGCAGCCAGTAATAAATCTACAATTATTTGTGGTGATTTCAATATCAATATTTTAGAAGACAATTCAAATAGCAGTCGGTTATTAAATCTTTTTAAGTCATTTGACTTGACCAACATTTTTATAGAACCTACTAGAGTCACTCCATCTTCTGCTACTTGTATAGATAATGTTTTCTGCGATTGCGATTACTTAGATAAAGCCATAGTAAATTGCCTGCCGTCTGACCACAGCGGACAAACTGTAACTTTTAGGTGTAACACACCATTGCAAAATGTTCAGATTAAATTTAGACCTATAACTACTAGCAAATTAAATAGGTATAATATTTCCCTGCAGAACAAGTTAAGTGTTATGAGCCATCATATGGACGATATTAATATAAATCAATTGTATGATCATTTCTTTTCAATAGTTCACACTGAATACAACAAAACTTTTGAAAAGAAGACAAAAAGTATTTGCCCTAAATTTATATTTAGTGATTGGGCAACTAGAGGTATCAGAAAAAGTAGGGAAAGACTATTTGAGCTTTATGACCTTAAATCTTATATAAACACTGAAACTTTTAATAAGTATGTTGCTAAGTATTCAAACATTTTTAGAAATACATGCAAGGTTGCCAAAGCCCTGCACATTAGCAACAAGATCAAAACAGCAGAAAATAAAATAAAGACAGTTTGGAAAGTCATAAATAACGAGACTAACAGGAAGAAAATACGTAACACTAGCTACACCTTAGATACAGCATGTGGTCCTAAAAGCTCTAATCAGGAAGTAGCTCAAGAATTTGTGAATTTTTTTACCGATATACCGTTAAAAACTACGGAGTCTCTTAATTCCTCTCCTGAAGTAGCAATTGGTTTATTAAAGGCGAATGTGTCTGGCTGCCCGGCTGAATTTAAATTTAAACACATAAACCCTATGATAGTTATTAAAGCTTTCCGGCAAATAAAAGTCAAACTGACCGAAGATCTTTGGGGAATGTCTATCAAAGTTTGTACATCCATAGTTGAGACTGTAGCACCATACTTAGCTTTAATTTTTAATTTGTGTGTAGACCAAGGAGTTTTCCCTGATTTAATGAAATACAGTAAAGTCATACCTCTTTTCAAATCCGGGGATAGTAAAGATACTAATAATTATAGACCTGTATCCGTGTTGCCAGTTTTTAGCAAGGTGTTTGAAAAAGTAATGCTTAATCAAATGCTCAATCATTTTAACACCAACAGAATCTTACACGACCAACAGTTTGGTTTCACTAAGGGACGTTGTACAACTGAAGCCGGTGTAACCTTATTAAAGCACATATTTTCTGCGTGGGAAGCATCCCAAGACGCAATAGGAATATTTTGTGACCTCTCCAAAGCATTTGATTGCGTAAATCACGACACATTGCTTTTGAAACTTGAGCATTACGGACTAGGTAAACTTGCACTTAGTTTGGTAAAATCTTATTTAAGTGATAGACAACAATATGTTCAAATAAATGGTGTTAATTCACAGGGTTTAAAAGTAAAAATGGGGGTTCCGCAAGGCTCAATATTGGGTCCTTTCCTCTTTCTAGTATATATAAACGATCTACCCTATTTATTAAAAAACCAACCTCAAAATATGGTGTTATTTGCTGATGACACTTCTCTAATTTTTAAGATAAATAGACGGGCCCAAAATCTAGATAACGTAAATAATGCCCTACTTCAGGTCCATAATTGGTTCACAGCAAACAATTTAGTATTAAATGAAAAAAAAAACGAAATGCATAAGATTTGCTTTACCAAATGTTAAAAGTAACGAGTGTGATATAGTATTGAATAAAGAGAAACTTGAATTCGTAGATAAAACCGTTTTCCTGGGGCTTACGCTTGATTCAAGGCTACAATGGGGTTCTCATTTGAAATCTCTTGCGGGGCGCCTAAGTTCAGCAGCATATGCTGTTAGAAAAATCCGTCAATTTTCTGATGTAGATACCGCTAGACTGGTCTATTTTAGTTACTTTCATAGTATAATGTCTTATGGCATTCTGTTATGGGGACGGGCTGCAGACATTGAGTCTATATTTATTCTGCAAAAAAGAGCCATCAGAGCCGTATATAATCTTCGTAGGCGCGATTCTCTAAGGGAACTGTTTAAGGAAATCAAAATCATGACGGTACATTGTCAATACATCTACGAAAACATAATGTACGTTAGAAAAAATCTACATCTTTTTAATAAAAGAGGTGACAGACACAATTACAGTACGAGAACTAGAGACCAATTAGTTCAGCCGGGCTTCAGACTCGCTAAAGTAGACTCATCTTTCATGGGGTACTGTTTAAGATGCTATAATAAAATTCCACAAAGTATTCTTGAACTGAATGAGACGAAATTTAAATCATGCATTAAACGCACACTATGTAAGCAAGCCTATTACAAGTTGGACGATTATATCTCTGATAAAAATGCTTGGCTCAATGCCGGTCCTGCTCCACATGGACAGGGGCGCATAAACTGATTAATGGATAGCATTAAATAGTATTGTTGGAGCTGCTGAAGATTGTACAACTATCTTTGCATTGTATAGATTCAATTTCTTTTGGTATTATATAACCGCATAGCCCATATTATGTGAGTACTATGTAATAGAAAGCTATCCTTCGTTGGAAACCTACGTCATTTTTTTTTTTTTTTTTTGACTTGAATTTGCCCTGGCGGTTAAGTGTATGTCATGCTCACTCAAATGTCTCGCTGATGGTGGCGCGTGTGTCGGATCAGTTAGTTCCCTTCAAAATGGTTGAGTTGAATGGTGCTGATACATGCGTCATGTTCGTGAACGGGCGCTGTCAGTTGTGACTGGTCATCTCTTGGTTGCCACGGCTTATTTGAATTAATTATTTTATTTTTTGAATTGTTCTTTTCCTTGTTTTTACTATGGACACTTTTAACGTGCACATCTTGCTACATCGCTCTCACATAATGTACCATCTAAACATGAATGATGTAACCAAGGTTTTGTAAAAATATTCTGATTTAAAAGAGTGTCCATGGAGTTTCTTGCCCGTTCTTCTCCATAGAGATCTACGTTAGGGAATGGGCAACTACAGTACTTTCACAGTTTTTATGGCTTGTGACTGGGACTGTAGCTAAATTTCATTGTTGTCTTTGTTTCGACAGTTCAAAAGTGCCTGTAACGGGCCTACTTGAAATAAATGCTTTGATTTTGATTTTGAACCGGCTTATGTGGGAGTTTATTTTTTAATTTTATGTGATGATACCTACAAAATATAATGGTAGATAAATCGCTTGTTGCAAGTGTGTAATATAGTTTTTGAAGTGAAAACTTCTTTAGCGGCGTTGAGCACTTTTCTGTAATGGGTATAAAATCTTAAACTCGCGTCAGGACACTCGCGTCAGGACACGTGACCTGATCGAAAAAGCGTAAGACGAATGGAGAGTAGACGATTTTGAACTTAACCTTCAACATTTTATGGTTTAAAATCATTTAAAGAAATTTTTAAATGTTTCCAATCAACTTTGAACCTAATGCTTTAGGGATAAAGCTGACAAATCTATTAAATAAATTGCCACGCGCATCCATGGATGGTGACAGCCACGGAATAGAATAAAACAGTGGAAGTGCCACGCAGCTATCGCGCGTGTGTCACAATTATGCGGAGATCCGCAACACCTGCGCAACACCGACTCAGTCGGGATTAGCTACTTGCTGTGATACGACGTCTCGAACCTAACGAAAAATATTACAAACATGCCTTATTGTGCAATTTTTACATGTAAAAACGATAGCAGGACAAAAAATGTATCTTGCGGAGGTGTATCGTATCACCGGTAAGTATAAAACTATGATATATTTCAATATAATTGTTTTTATTGACAAAACCATATTTATTACTTTGTTGCGAACTAAAAACTACCTTATGTCGATTGTTCAAAGTCTAAATCAACTTACTCGCTGTCTTGAATATCATCGTATACATTCTAGAAACTTCGACGCTACTCGATTCGGGATGGGACACATTCAAATAGTTTGGTATCGATAAAATAATAAAGAGTGTCTTAGAGTGTACTTATATAGTGAAACCTTATACGTTACCATGACATGTTATGTACTCGTTGACGTTCTTCTCGATTAATTGAAATAAATGGTTTGAGTTTGAGTACTTATATTCTGACAAATAAACCAATCATTCATTCATAGCTGGACGTAGGCCTCAAAAATAACTAATACTAATAAAGTATGTAAATATTTCAGGTTTCCCAAGAACCTTTTACCAAGGAGAAATGGATAGAAGCTACGGGAAGACAGAACTGGATGCCGTCAAAATCAAGTACAATTTGTTTGTTTTATTTCAAGGACAATAAATATTTTAAATTCACTATTTATCGTTTCATTTAACCATTTTACCTTTTATACTAATCGGACTTTGGTCCGTTACATAAGATAAAAGATTTTAATTATTAAATTGTACAAACATCGACTGTACGCACCGGGACTTACAGCTTAGGACGGCCGTTTATTCCAAGTGCGAACGATGTGGCTGGGTTTTGAGACAATTGAGTCTGGTTCGTACCTAAAACCCGACTGACTATAAACCTAGCCCTACAGTAACTACCTAGCACCCTAGTAATCCTAGTCCTATAGTAATTACCTACTCAGCTATCACCCTAGTTTAAGTTGACCTAACGCCCTAGCCTACCATACAAACCGTTTACGTGAGGGATGTCTGTTACAAGGAGACCTACGGTAACAGACGGAACTTGGGTAGGAATAGGGGTTCGTGTACGTCGTGCAATGTACACAGGAAATGGTTTTCTCACTGCCGATCCCACAGACTCATAGGACCGATGATGGCTAAAGGTGTCTTGGCCACAGTGAGAGGAGGTATAGGAGATGAATCACACTCGACTCCAGCTTGATGACTAATTTATTACAAATAATGAACTTAATTATATACATACTAGCTTTTGCCCGCGGCTTCGCCCGCGTGCAGTTCGGAAATTGCCCACGGGATCTTGCCTACTTCTGGGATAATAAGTAATCTACATCTATTTGTATCAGACTATAATCTATCTCTGTGCCAAGTTTCATCCAGATCTGATCAGCCGTTCTGGCGTGATTGAGTAACAAAGATCCATTCATCCAAACTTTCGCATTAATAAATGGTTTAAGTAAGATATATATAAATAAATAAATAAATATCCCTGGACATTTCACACAGCACCATCTAGTCCCAAGCTAAGCAACCTAATGCTTGTGTTATGGTAACTAGATGGCTGATAAACTACATATATACATTTTTTTTTTTTGTAAATACATACATATTATAGATAGAAAAACACCCAGACCCGCAACAATTACTTGTAGGTCATACAAATATTTGTTCCGTACGGGAATCGAACCCGCGACATGCAGCGCAGCAGTCAATCGCTTGACCACTGCGCCAACCGTGTCGTCATATGTAATATTAGTATTTAGGGTTCCGCACCTCAAAGGGAAAAACGGAACCCTTATCCTGTCACAGCCAATTTACTCTGAAACTACCGGACCGATGGAGTTGAAATTTGGTACATATATGTAAGTCATTGATTCAAAGACGGACGTATAAATTAATTTTAAACAGGGGAGCCACTTTTGGGTCGTAAATTAAAAAATGAAAATAAAAATATTTCTAAACTACATCGTGTTATATCAAAAACTGTGATACACGTGTCTCATAATTTTAATTGAAGAGTGATGTGTACATTAAGTTTTGAGGCAACCGACCCAGAGAATATTAAGTTTCACAGAAAATTCAACCCCCATTTCAAAACAAAGAATACATCCTTCAAATTTCATGTCATTAAGATCAGTGGTTGTTACATCAGTCAGTCAGTCAGGACTTTGATTTTATATTGCGAGATGATTTTGGAAAAACTGTAAGTAGAGTATGTAGACTTTCAAGTCTATCGACACCTAGAATAGAAAGTTTCACAGAAAACTCAGCACCCCATTTTGTCCTCTTAGGGGTGGAATTTCGGTGCTATCATTGCGAGGATCGCCCGGAGGACACGGTGGAGCACACCGTGGAGGTCTGCTCCGCTTGGGCGGAGCACCGCCGTGTCCTCGTAGCGGCGATTGGCGGCGATTACCTCTCGTGTCCGGCCCTGGCTCAAGCCATGGTCCGGGGCGAGAGGGAATCGAAAGCCGGCGCCTCCTCCTGCGAAGCAGTCATGCTAGCGAAGGAGGCGACGGAACGTGAGAGGGAGAGAGCCTCACGTCCCAGCCGCCGCGTGAGGAGAAGCACCGGGCGTCGGGGGCCACGCCGTGATGGGTCTCGGCCACCGTAGGCGCGGGCCTGTGGACGGTGAGTAATGGGCTAGCTCGCCGTCCGTCCGTCGTATGACGACAGGCCGTGTCGACGGCGCGTTCGTGTTCCACGCGCGCCTCAAAGAGATGTCAGCAAACGGGACGGGCCTGCAAGGGCCGATGCCTGCCAGGGCTGCGGGACTGTTCGAAAGAGATACCGCGGCCCTGGAACATAAAGGGCCAAAGAAGGAACATGGGTGGTTTTTAGTCATAAAGAGTCTGACACTCCCTTCCGCTCCGCCCAGAGCGGGAGGGGTCATTTGATGATTTCCCACCCTCCAAAAAAACAAAAAAAAGGGGTGGAATTTCGAAAAACCCTTTCTAAATGGATCCTTTGGGTACCAGTGGCGAAGAGTGACAATTGAGTCAGGGGAAACCTAAGAAAAAATGAGAATTGTTTTTTTCCTATGTTTATTTGGACCTCATTTTCGTTATCAGTGACCTCAAAAACTATGAAAATGATAACCCTGATGAAAAATCTAAAAAAAATGGTTGGTGCCATTTAGAATTTTCATTTTGACCTAATTTTCGATATCAGCGACCCTGAAAACCATGAAAATGACATCCATGACGAAAAAACCAAATATTTTCGTCCGCACCATCTTGGATTTTCATTTTGACCACATTTTCGTTATCAGCGACCCCACAAACCACGAAAATGACATTCATGAAGAAAAACCAAAAATTTTCATCGGCGCCATCCTGAATTTCATTTTGACCTAATTTTCGTTATCAGCGACCCCAAAAACCACGAAAATGTCACTCATGACGAAATAACTGAATTTTTTTGCTGGCGCCATCATCGATTTATATTTTTGCCACATTTTCATTATCAGCGACCCCAAAAGCCATGCAAATGACACCCATGACGAAAAAACCTAAAATCTTCATGGGCGTCGTCTTGAATTTTTATATTTTGACCTCATTTTCATTATTGGCGGCCCCAAAAACCACGAAAATGACACCCATGACGAAAAAACCGAAAAAAAACATGACTGAATTTCATACTGGGGGATGATTTTGGAAAAAACTGTGATACACGTTTCTCATAATTAATCTCTTCTTAACTGAAGAGTATGTACACAAATTTTCAATTCAATCGACCTCGAGCATAATAAGTTTCATAGAAAACTCAACACCCATTTTTACCCTCTTAGGGGTAGAATTTCGAAAAACCTTTTCATAGTGGATACCTACTCTTCACAAAGAATACGCCCTCCAAATTTCATTTCTCTAGGACCAGCGGTTTGGGCTCTGCGTTGATATATCAGTCAGCCAGGACTTTGAATTTTATATTGGGGGATGATTTTGGAAAAACTGTGATACACATCTCTCACAATTTTAACTGCAGAGTATGTACACAAACTTTCAAGTCAATCGACCCCGAGAATAAAAAGTTTCACAGAAAATTCAACACCCTGATTTACCCTCTTAGGGGTGGAATTTCAAAGAACCTTCTTATTAGATATCTACTCTTCACAAAGAATACACCCTCCAAATTTCATTTCTCTAGGGCCAGGGGTTTGGACTGTGCGTTGATATATCAGTCAGTCAGGACTTTGAATTTTATATTGGGGGATGATTTTGGAAAACCTGTGATATACATTTCTCATAGTTTTAACTGAAGAGTATGTAGACTTTTAAGTCAATCGACCCGAGAATAAAAAGTTTTACCGAAAATTCAACACCCCATTTCTCCCCTTTAGGGGTGGAATTTCGAAAAACCCTTTCTTAGTGGATACCTACTCTTCACAAAGAATACACCCTTTAAATTTCATGTCTTTAACACCAACAGCTTAGGCTGTAAGTTGATATATCAGTCAGTCAGTCAGGACTTTGAATTTCATATTGAGGGATGATTTTGGAAAAACTTTGATACACGTTTCTCATAATTGTAACTGCAGAGTAGGTACACAAATTTTCAAGTCCATCGACCGCGAGAATAAAAAGTTTCATAGAAAACTCAACACCCCATTTTACCCTCGTAGGGGTAGAATTTCGAAAAACCCTTTCTTAGTGGATACCTACTCTTCACAAAGAATACACACTCCAAATTTCATTGCTCTAGGACCAGCGGTTTGGGCTGTGCGTTGATATCTCTGTCAGTCAGTCAGGACTTTGAATTTTATATATATAGATTTTGTGGTAAATACACATTGATGGCTATTTACATGTGTGCTGTGTGTGTATCGAGCCGATGCAGCGAAGATCTCAGTAGGCCACTTCTTAGCGCTGACGGTGTGCTGGTGTTGCCGGCGCGTGGAACGAATGTATGTCGCTCTTAATGCTGGCGATGTGATGCTGTTGTTGGCGCGTGTAACTATGATATGTTCACGGCTGAACATCGACATTAAATTATCGATATCTTGTCCTCATCCCTAGCTGAGTAGAAAAATAGATAACAAGTGCATACGAATATGACATCTATTTCAAAAACTTTAGGGTGCTAAATAGAGTAAATTGATTACAGCGCCCTCTAGCGTTGAGTAGCTGAACTCGTTGTGGATTGCTCGAAATTGATTGTTAGATGGAAAAATGGATTTCATTAATTTTGACATGTGAAATAAAAACAACATTCAGAAGTTGTAATAAGACTTAATTTTGAACAACAATGAATAAACTTTTCGCCAAAGTTGCATAAATAATTAGTAGCCAATTATATCATCGTTTAACCATTCCAAAATATCAAACATGCTCAACGTTAATAATCAAGTTTTCACTTCTGCCGGCACTCCCGGAGTGCTAGTTTTTTTTTTTTTTGTTGTATAGGTATAAAGTCTGAGCAACATATAGGCTATAATTTATCTTGGAAACTTGAACACCTGATGCAGAACCGCAACAGACCAGCTAAACTATAGGAGATACAAAAATGGTACCTTAACAAAATTGTTTCACGTGATGAGCATTTTCTGCTAAGAGAATACATTTGAAGATCTGGAACACCTGATGTGGAACTCCAAGAGCCCAGCTACACTATAACATATATAGGAATGACGTCTTAGCAAGAGTTGTTCAACCTGATGAGTACTCTCTGTTGTCGTATAAAATTTGAAGATCTGCAACAGCTTATGTGGAACTGCAAGAGCCTAGCTACACTATAACATATATAGGAATGACGTCTTAGCAAGAGTTGCTCAGCCTAATGAACACTCTCTGTTGTCGTATAAAATTTGAAGATCTGGAACAGCTGATATGGAACTCCAAGAGCCCAGCTACACTATAACCTATATAGGAATGACGTCTTAGCAAGAGTTGTTCAGCCTGATGAGCACTCTCTGTTGACGTATAAAGATTGTAGATCTGGAACACCTGTTGTGGAACTCCAAGAGTTCACTGCATAATTATAAAATAACATAAGCTGGGAGTACCTCCACGCGGTGAAGGCGGTAACAGTTTAGGACTGATTCTCGATGAAAATTCTATGAATCATTGAAAATTTGACTCTACTGGCTAAAACTCCCAGTTATTTCCTTTTCCATTTATCTTCGTGACATGGTAGCCTACCCGATAACGCAGGGGAGCAGTCACTTAGATTTTAATTGATCAGGTATTTTCAGAATAAAACTATAACCATGCCTAGAAAGAGGTCAAATCTTTCCCAACGTTCCAAAGGAGCTAAAAGATCGAGGATCATAAGATCCCAAGAATCTAACGAAGAGCGTCAGGATAGACTTGATGCTGTTCAAGAACATCAGGCTGCAACTCGCTCTGTAGAAACCTCTTCGGGTCGCGAAGCTCGCTTGCGTTCTCAGCGTATTTATGCATCTATATCCAGGTCTCTAGAGACCAGTGAAGAATATGATGCGCGACTCTCCGCTGATCGTGAACGTCATGCATTGTCTCGCGAGTCGGAGACATTCACGGATAGAGAATTGCGCTTGAGTTCTCAGCGTATCTACGCATCTCCTTCAAGGTCTCTTGAGACAAGTAAGGAACATGATGCGCGACTGTCCGCTGATCGTGAACGTCACGCATTGTCTCGCGAGTCGGAGACGTTCACGGATACAGAATTGCGCTTGAGTTCTCAGCGTATCTACGCATCTGCTTCAAGGTCTCTAGAGACAAGTAAGGAACATGATGCGCGACTGTCCGCTAATCGTGAACGTCACGCATTGTCTCGCGAGTCGGAGACGTTCACGGATAGAGAATTGCGCTTGAGTTCTCAGCGTATCTACGCATCTGCTGCTAGGTCTCTAGAGACAAGTGCAGTACGTGATGCGCGACTGTCTGCTGATCGGGAGCGACATGCATTGTCTCGCGAGTCAAAAACGTTTACGGATACGAATCACGCTTGAGTTCCCAGCGAATTCGCAGATCTACTAACAGGTGTTTTGAAACGAGTGATGAACGTGATGCGCGACTAACTGCTGATCGAGATTATCATACATTGTCCCGAACACGCACACAACAAAATATTCATTATCAGTTAGAAAGTGAGAGAGAAAGGATTGCTGGAGTACGGCGTGAAGAGACAGAAGTTAATTCAGTGTACCCTTGGGATCTGCTGCGGAGTAACGGGAAGAAAAGTTTTTTGTTGTATTGTCTGGGCAACATAATGGCTGTAATTTATTTTGGAAAATTAATACCTGATGCAGAACCGCAACAGACCAGCTACAGAATAAGAGATATAAAAATGGTGCCATAGCTAAAAATATTCCACGTGAAGAGCATTTTCTGCTGTGAGAATAAATTTGAAGATCTGGAACACCTGCTGTGGAACACCAAAGCCCATGGCAGCGCTATAACAAATTAAGGAATGACGTCTTAGCAAAAGTTATTTAGTCTGATGGGCATTTCCTGTTGACATACAAAAATGAATGATCTGGAACGACTCCAATCGTCTCGCTCATCCCGTTGTTTTCCCGTCCCCGGGCCTTAGAATTCTACACCAGACGTTTCAAATTTTCGATTTAGACGACCCCGTTGTCGCTGGCATAAGCAACGGGATCCGCGTACGAAGTCGCGGGCAGAAGCTAGTTATTATATTTGATTGGCTTGTTGGTCTAGTGGTTAGTGACCCTGACTGCTAGGACGGAGGTCGTGGGTTCGATTCCCACACAGGACGAATCTTTGTGCGATGAGTACGATTATTTGTTCTGTATCTGGGTGTATAATTTATCTATAATATTAGTATGTATTTAGAAATATATAAGTATGTTTATACAATATAATAATATTTTTAGGATGCTGTTGGGGCTGCCGCGTTGGTGCAGCGCTTCTGCTATGTTTGCGCAAAACCGAACTGACGGATTCCACGCCGTCATTCGGAAGAAAACCGCGTCGCTGCTGTCACGGTTGCGGGCGAGTGACAACAGCATTCTAAAAATAGTTGTGGAGAGTGTCGACTCTCCGATAATTAAAAGTTTTGTGAGAGGGATAATCACTGAACATTAGTTCGGGGAGGTCCTTCTCACAATACTATTTACTCTGTCTTCCTTATTATATATTAGCTACTAACACTAGAAATAAGTAATTTTATTGTTTTACTAACACTATGGATCTTTGTTGTCTGAAAAATAAAGAATATTATTATTATTATCTCTTTATTCATTTTTTTTACACATTAATTACATTTTTAAATATTGGAATATAAAATAATATAAAAACATTTAAAAATATAAAAAATAGTAGCCCACCGGCATCGGGAACAGGGTCCGAGCTACCGGTGGTCAGGGCTCTTGAGAGAGGAACCTCCTAACAATACGCGCCGTGTCTAGAAGAACTGCCTTCTGAATCAAGCGCTTGATCCAGCTGCCCAGCGAGAGCCTCCTCAGATGTTGGTCGAGGCTCTTGGCTATTAAGCCATTGGCCGACACGACTATCGGCACAATGACTGCTGTACTCACGTCCCACATGTCGACAACCTCGCGAGCCAGATCTAGATATTTGAATTGTTTATCTTTCTCTGCTTTCACGAGGTTCTCGTCATGCGGAACCGTAATATCAACAATCATTGCGCGACGCTCCAATCGATCTATCACCACAATGTCAGGCTTATTGGCAACAATAGTCCTGTCAGTGATGATAGGTCGATCCCAATACAACGTGATATTACCATCATCGAGAACTGGGTCGGTCGCATACTTATACTATGGCACTTCTGATTCCACAAGTTTGTACTTCAAAGCAAGTTGCTGGTGGATAATCCTGGCAACGAGGTTGTGTCTATGCAAGTACTCTCTGTTAGCCAGACGAGAACACCCAGAAATAATGTGTCGGATCGATTCTCCCGGACGGTGGCATGCCCGACATATGTCAACCGTGCCATCCTTCACAATGTATTTCCGATAGTTATTCGTCATCATAACTTCGTCCATTATTGCACAGACAAAACCTTCGGTTTCCCCGAATAGGTCACCGAAACGCAGCCAAGACACGGACGCTAAGAAGTCTACATCGGACCCATGTAGTGCCCGGTAAAAGCGTCCGTGAAGCTCCTTGCTCTGCCATACCTCCTTGCGGTCATTAGTGCCTAGGCTTGCGCCAGTTCTCGTTAGCCAGGGAGAGCGGGGTGAGGCCCTTATCTACTGAGACCACATCTCGGTGCATCCCCACGTCGGCTTCTAGGAAGTATTCCCTGAGACTGCATACCTCGCGGTTGTGCAGGGTTTTAGCATTTAAGAAGCCACGACCCCCGCATTTCCGCGGGATATACAGTCTCATCACCGACGACCGTGGGTGATGCATTCGATTTGCGGTCAACAGTGCGCGGACCCTCCTATCCAGGGCATCAAGTTCCGTCTGAGTCCATTTGAGTATGCCGAAAGAATACATCAAAACCGGCATGACCCAACCGTTGAAGGCGCGCACCTTGTTTCCGCCTGACAAGAGACTGTTTAGCACCTTATTCAGGCGGCCAAAAAAGCGCTCCCTCAACGATTGTTTCATGTCGGCAGTGTTGATACCTAATGCTTCCGACATACCCAAATACTTGTAAGTTTCTGTTGAGGAGAGGGATCTAAGGTGTATGGAATCCGAGAGTTGAGTTCCCACGGATTCTATAATCTCCCCTCGCTTCACATGCATGACTGCACATTTGTCCACACCAAATTCCATCCTGATGGCGCTACTGAAAGTTTCTGTTACCTTCAGTAGCTTCATCAGTTGCAAATTGTTGGGGGCAAAGAGTTTCAGATCATCCATGTAAAGAAGGTGAGATATGACCTGACCACCTCTCCTTAACCGATAGCCTAGACCTGAACCTTCCAGCAGTGTACTGAGAGGGTTCAAGGCCAGACAAAACCACAATGGACTCAAACTATCACCCTGGAATATACCGCGCTCTATCCTTATCGGTTCGCTGTTCCCCTGGATCTGTCGACATCCTGGATAGCGAAGGACCGTTCTCCAGTGCCCCATACATGACATCAGGAAGGTACGCAGAGTTGCATCAACTTTATACAACTCCAGCACCCTCATGAGCCATGTGTGAGGCACAGAATCATAGGCCTTCTTATAATCTATCCAACATGTAGACAGATCCCTTCGGGAGCGGCGAACCTGTTGGCTAATGGCCATATCGATGAGGAGCAGTTCCTTAGTACCGCGGGACCCGTTCCTACATCCATTCTGAGAGGCAGACATGATACAATTACTATCAATATGTTGGTTGATTTTAGCTCTCAAAATGGATGTAAGAACTTTATAGACCGTTGGTAAACAAGTAATTGGTCTGTTTATTATTATTTCCTTTATTTATCTATTTACACATTTTACATATTTTTAAATATTTTTTCAAAACAACATAAAAAAACATTTAAAAATATAAAAAATAGTGGTCCGCCGGTGTCGGGAGCAGGGTCCAAGCTACCGGTGGTTAGGGCTCCAGAGACAGGAACCTCCTCACAATGCGAGCCGTATCGAGGAGTACTGCCTTCTGAATCAGGCCCTTGATCCAACCGCCTAAGGAGAGCCTCGATAGATGGTCATCGAGGCTCTTGGCCATAAGGCCATTGGCCGTCACGACAATCGGCACAATGATAGCCGAGTTCACATTCCACATGTCGACAACCTCGTGTGCCAAGTCGAGATATTTTATTTGTTTCTCTTTCTCAGCTTTCACGAGGTTCTCGTCATGCGGGATGGTAACATCGACTATCATTACGCGGCGCGCTGATCGGTCTATCACCACTATGTCAGGCTTATTGGCCACAATAGTCCTGTCAGTAATGATAGACTGATCCCAGTACAGCGTGACATGGTCTTTCTCGAGAACTGGGTCGGGCACATACTTGTAGTACGGTACCTCAGATTCCACAAGTTTATATTTCAAGGCAAGTTGCTGGTGAATAATCCTGGCTACTTGGTTGTGCCTGTGCAAGTACTCGCCGTTAGCTAGACGAGAACAACCAGAAATAATATGTCTGATGGACTCACCCGGACGGTGGCATGCCCGACACACGTCAACCGTCCCGTCCTTCATTTATTATTATTATTATTATCAGTTGTCTGGTTGCCATAGTACAGGCTCTGCCTAGTTTGGGATCAGATGGCTGTGTGCTGGTTGTCCCAAGATATTATTATTATAGATATTATATTATTATTATAATATGATAATAAATGAAACAAATTTTGATATGGTAATATTGTAATATTTTTTATACAAAAGAAATCCTTTACTTAGTTATGTTATTATTATAGTATTGAATGTTACAAAACACATTTTAGGTTACATATAGATATTATGAAAATTCTGATATCATTTAAGAGGTTATAGCTTAATTATTCATTTTCTCAATGAAAAGAGGATTGAAACTTAACCTCAATATTACAATAACATAAATACTAATTTGTTAAAGTTACGGCCACTATGTCCCCTGACACAAAATTACCCCTGTCTATGATTTTTAATATTTCGTTAGCCTCGATACAGCTAATGAGACGTCGACGCATAGACGCCACAATATTTGCACAGATATTTGTGCCGCGCAAACTATCCCATAACTGCATGCAGTGGGATTTGAGTAGCTCAGGGCATCTCTCGTCCCGAGCTTCCCATCTTTGCACTATTAAACCCCATATATTTTCTATGGGGTTTAAGTCAGGGGACCGAGCTGGCCAAGGAATAACTTTAATTTCCGGATGATTGCTAAACCATTCGCGAACAATGCTGGCACGGTGAATAGGACAATTGTCTTGAACAAAACTTATCTCGTTTAAGTCTTCTGCGGGGTAGACATTACGCACCGTAGGCAACATTATATCGTTCTACACTTCTACATAGTTGACACTGTTGGCTCGCGTCGATATATAACTTAATTCACCGGGCCCTTGAGCACTTATCCACCCCCACATATTCACACTGATTCTGCCTGACTCCCTATTTGGTCTGACATTGCCTTCAGACCAACGCGTGTTATTTTTACGCCACAAATGCAGCCTTCCTTTTTGGCACGATTTAAAAGATTTTTCGTCGGTGAATATTGTCGTCTCCCAATCAAAGTCCAAATATTCCCGGGCAAAACTTAACCACGCCTCTTTATGCCGTTGCGTTAAAAACGGTTTTTTAGCTGGCGTTCGGTAATGAAGACCTTCGGCATGGAGTATGCGGCGAATGGTGCGCACTGATGTGCCGAACTCATCGGCAAAACGCCTTGTTGGGATGAAACCATTCAGCTACCATATAACGTCGCTGAGGCTGGCTAATAAGAGGTGGTCTTCCGCTCCTCTCACGACTCTTCAGGCTACCTTCTTCCTCAAATCTCTTCACCCAACGACTAACAGTCTCTCTCTAAAAAAAAAAAAACTAGCACTCCGGGAGTGCCGGCAGAAGTGAAAACTTGATTATTAACGTTGAGCATGTTTGATATTTTGGAATGGTTAAACGATGATATAATTGGCTACTAATTATTTATGCAACTTTGGCGAAAAGTTTATTCATTGTTATTCAAAATTAAGTCTTATTACAACTTCTGAATGTTGTTTTTATTTCACATGTCAAAATTAATGAAGTCCATTTTTCCATCTAACGATCAATTTCGAGCAATCCACAACGAGTTCAGCTACTCAACGCTAGAGGGCGCTGTAATCAATTTACTCTATTTAGCACCCTAAAGTTTTTGAAATAGATGTCATATTCGTATGCACTTGTTATCTATTTTTCTACTCAGCTAGGGATGAGGACAAGATATCGATAATTTAATGTCGATGTTTGTACAATTTAATAATTAAAATCTTTTATCTTATGTAACGGACCAAAGTCCGATTAGTATAAAAGGTAAAATGGTTAAATGAAACGATAAATAGTGAATTTAAAATATTTATTGTCCTTGAAATAAAACAAACAAATTGTACTTGATTTTGACGGTATCCAGTTCTGTCTTCCCGTAGCTTCTATCCATTTCTCCTTGGTAAAAGGATCTTTGGGAAACCTGAAATATTTACATACTTTATTAGTATTAGTTATTTTTGAGGCCTACGTCCAGCTATGAATGAATGATTGGTTTATTTGTCAGAATATAAGTACTCAAACTCAAACCATTTATTTCAATTAATCGAGAAGAACGTCAACGAGTACATAACATGTCATGGTAACGTATAAGGTTTCACTATATAAGTACACTCTAAGACACTCTTTATTATTTTATCGATACCAAACTATTTGAATGTGTCCCATCCCGAATCGAGTAGCGTCGAAGTTTCTAGAATGTATACGATGATATTCAAGACAGCGAGTAAGTTGATTTAGACTTTGAACAATCGACATAAGGTAGTTTTTAGTTCGCAACAAAGTAATAAATATGGTTTTGTCAATAAAAACAATTATATTGAAATATATCATAGTTTTATACTTACCGGTGATACGATACACCTCCGCAAGATACATTTTTTGTCCTGCTATCGTTTTTACATGTAAAAATTGCACAATAAGGCATGTTTGTAATATTTTTCGTTAGGTTCGAGACGTCGTATCACAGCAAGTAGCTAATCCCGACTGAGTCGGTGTTGCGCAGGTGTTGCGGATCTCCGCATAATTGTGACACACGCGCGATAGCTGCGTGGCACTTCCACTGTTTTATTCTATTCCGTGGCTGTCACCATCCATGGATGCGCGTGGCAATTTATTTAATAGATTTGTCAGCTTTATCCCTAAAGCATTAGGTTCAAAGTTGATTGGAAACATTTAAAAATTTCTTTAAATGATTTTAAACCATAAAATGTTGAAGGTTAAGTTCAAAATCGTCTACTCTCCATCCGTCTTACGCTTTTTCCATCAGGTCACGTGTCCTGACGCGAGTGTCCTGACGCGAGTTTAAGATTTTATACCCATTACAGAAAAGTGCTCAACGCCGCTAAAGAAGTTTGCACTTCAAAAACATTCTAATCCGTCAAGTAGTTCCGAAGATTAGCGTGTACAAACAAACAGACAAACAGACAGATTTTTTTTTTTTGGTTTCGTGCTCTATTACTGTTTCTAAACCCCCCTCAATTTTTTTTTTAATAAATTCAATGTACAGACACAGTTTTTTTACTGTTTTATTATATGTATAGATAAATTACCTATAATGTAATATCTATTTGTTCAAAGTAATTTACTAAAATTTGAATTGTAATCGGTTTACGGTGTGAAATACACTGTGCATAAATTGTATCTATTTTGTTATTAGTAATACAAAATGAACGCAACGAAATATTTGCTTTAGAGGTAGTAAATAACGCTCAATATAATACATAATAATTTAATGACCAAATTTTGCGATGAAAGTGCATTTGTAAATTGAGCAGTAACTGCTTATTGTCCACTTCACAGCGGTATCAAGATACCGCTTAAAACACAACCCAATTACAATAGTAATACAATACAATCAAGATTGTGTCAGCTGCATAATTCTGTGAAGTTGAAGTTTTGAAGCTTTGGACGCAACGCGACGCCGCGCCCGTTTCACAGCAACTGTTACTAGGGCTGCGCAGAAATGTTAGCGTGGTCGACGCGGCGGCGGCGGCGCCCCAGGCCGCCTGCGCGACGTTACTGTCATCTGACTTTTGCTTGACGTATTTTTTTAACTTGTGTAATTTGTTTGGTTTTTTAATTATTTTATACATTATATTTAAGTTATCACGTAAGTTTTATATCAATAACATATTTCTATGTTTAACAATGACTGTAGTGACGCCGAACGGAGTGCCAGTCAACCTACCACATCGCTGGATGTCCTAGTAAGATGCCCACATTGTTCCCAAGCACGGTTTTTTAAGGGTGAAAGAGGCTTGAAGATACATTTGGGGAAAAAACATAAGCTCCACAGTGTACCTTCTTCATGCCCTACATTATTTACTGCCCTTACACCTGATCCACCTACTTAACCCTTTTGGAAATATCTTTCAAAATTAAAAACTTCAACTCCTGTTTTAAAGAGAGTTCTTCGAGGCGCGCGTTTTAGTAGCATCAAGTTTGGCACGTTGTGTTGGCCTCGCCGCCCGAAAGAACTCTCAAAGTGCTTGGGAGCAATTACTCACCTTCCCATTTCGAATTCTACATGTGCAAAAAAATTTGGCAAACAAAAAAACCTTAACAACTCAAATTAAAGAAAACTGTAACATTTCGGCCCAAAGTATTGGCCCAAAGTTTTGACCCAAAATTTTCTGCACATCTCCCCCAAAGAGGTTTATTGCATCATGTATAATCTAAATTAGGCGAGGGTGATATCAGTGGTGCAGCTAGGATCATCACCACAGCAGCGATGTGGTTGCGCCGTACTCTCCAGAGACTCTTACAGCTCTGGAGAGCAAACACCCCGCCCCGGCAGATGACCTAACCTTCCCTGACCCCCCCGTTCCAGAAACTAACACACTACAAATTACAGCTCAGCAAGTATGTGCGGCTGTCTGTTCCTTTCGAAGTGGCTCCGCTGGCGGCCTCGACGGCCTGACTCCGCAACACCTTAAGGATCTAATATGTTCAGGCGCCGGGGAAGCTGGTGAGTCCCTTTTGAAGGATCTGACGGCCCTCATCAATCTCATGCTCTCCGGCAGTGTGAACGATGCCGTCATCGATATTCTGTACGGGGCCAATCTTTGTGCCCTGCGCAAGAAGGATGGCGGCATTCGTCCCATTGCCGTAGGGTCAACTTACCGTCGTATCGCAGCCAAAATTTGCTGCGCCTTTTACACTAACTCTGAAACACTGGCCAGCAAATTCCAGCCCCTTCAGCTTGGCTTTGGGTCCAAAGGGGGCTGTGAGGCTGCGGTACATGCACTTTCCACTTACCTTAATAGTGATAAGGGTGAGGTCATCCTTAAGGTTGACATTAAAAATGCATTCAATTCCGTAAACAGGGACACCTTGTTGACAGAGGTTCAAAAAGAAATACCCAAAATTTACAGTTTTCTTTACCACGGTATGACACACTACAGACTACAGGAACCCCTCAAAATTACTCTATAAAGACAACCTTTTGGAATCAGCCGCCAACAGGGTGACCCTCTTGGGCCAGTCATTTTTAGTTTAGCAATTAATCCAATTATTCGGCAGCTAAATTCTAAATTCAACGTATGGTTTTTGGATGATGGAACCCTGGGAGGAGATGTGGACACAGTCCTAAAAGATTTAACTTTTTTAAAAGAAAAATTCAGTTGCATTGGCCTAGACCTTAACTTCGAAGTGCGAAATTTACCTTCTTGAAACCACTGACAGACAGACTACCATTTCTAAATTTAACTCGTTAGCTCCAAATATCAAAATTACCGGAAAAAATTCTCTTCACCTCCTAGGGTCACCAATATTTGACGAATCTTCTCCGACGTTCATTGAAGAAAAAATTCAAAATTTTTATGATGTTTCGGAGAGACTTTTCAAAATTAACATTCATTCGGCCTTCACACTTATTTGATACTGTTGTTTTGGACCCAAATTCACGTATAGCCTTCGCTCCTCTCATCTTTGGAAGCATCCACAGCTTTTAGAAAAAGTGGACAAGGAGAAAAATTCCAAGTTCGACTTAGATGTCGCTAGCATCGACCCTGCCTTGTCAAATAAATGTTGACGATTTAGTGAATTTGTTATTGCTGTTTTCGAATAATTTTATATTTAAAATGTATTCTTTTTGGACTGTTTCACAATTAAAAGTGGAGTTACGTAAAAGAAATGCATCAACAGCAGGGAAAAAAGCAGTTTTGATTGAAAGGTAATCAATAAATAATTTGAAGGTTATATTGATAAATAATCGATTTTCTCATCGAATCTATTATGATACAGTATGTTTTTGACTTTCAGATTAGAAGCATATGACCGAAATTTTAATTTTAATGTCAACCTAGAGCCTGGCACATCTCTCAGTGACCCACAATATCGGTGCCCACCAACTTCTTCTTACAAAGACATCAATGCCGATTCGCCGATTCCTGCTCTAAATAGGCAAGAAATACAGTCGTAATTCGAAATCACCTTTCGAATTACGACTCGTTCATTTAATGAAACCTTTATATTTAGACCTTAGGACTAAAATTATAGGAGGTACCTTCTATGTTACATGTTTTACCAAAGTGCCTAAAGTGCTATTCTATTTCTTTCAGATTCAATGCTCTGAATGCTCAGCCGAAAGGACAGGTTATGTATGAAGCCAGGTGTTTGTTGACTGCACGGTATAGCATTGAAGGTGCATACACATACATACAGGGCCAATGCAAGGCCCAAATGAAAAAAGTTGTCTATATTGTAAATATTCTGTTGAGATATTATGAATCAATCACACGTACCGGTATATTTACTTTGGCCAAAATAATCATCCGCTTTAAAATGAGCAGGGCACAACACAGAGTGCTCGGTTGCTTTAAAGTTTTTGATTCTCAACGCTTTTTCCCAGGCTTTTCGGCGTTTTGGATCCTTTGGAAATATATGTCTCCCTTGATTTTTGCAGTCTGGAGCACAACACTGCGTTATATTTATAGTATTTAATTATTTTCGATATTTGTTTATATAAAAACTAGCACTCCGGGAGTGCCGGCAGAAGTGAAAACTTGATTATTAACGTTGAGCATGTTTGATATTTTGGAATGGTTAGGGAATAATTTTGCACCAATTGCTTTATCAGTATAAAAGTACTATCATTTATGGAAGTGCCCTTAGACTGCCTTAGTACGGTAACCAGTGTCGCCAAACTCATACACTTGCAAATTAAAATGAAAATTCCAATACACAGAAAACGATAAAACATAGCAATGATGCAACTGTAATATTTTATTTATAAACAAATTACTGTCCTTGAAAAAGCACTAACTTATTATGTATAATTCTTATTTTCGATTGTGGTTCAAAACATTGTTTGGTACTATGGTGAATACGGGTTTCGAAGTAATGCATTGCGATTGATTTAATGAGGAGAGTTCTGTGATTCCCTATAAAAGGCTGACTGTCGAAATGGTCATTAATAAATATATTAATATTGGTACGTGTGCATTCCTTGTAACACGATAATATAAGTGTTGACATCACATTTTTCTCATTAAAAAATGAATTTCCTTTATGTGAACGCGCTCGAAATATCTTTTCTGCCAATTCACAGACTTTATTTAAGTCAGTAGAAGGATAAATAAGGCCTCCTTTGTCTCTTCTAGCAATGATTCCGTGATTTTTTTTTTTAATTTATTCATGACCATGGATACATGTCCTTCAGTCGTAATGATTCCGTGATACTTATCTGTGATCAAAGCCAAAAGACAATCCTCACATTTAATAACTTTCCTCAACTTTCTTGCAATAAAACCAGCAATATAGGTTATTATTTCTTTAGAATAAAGAGTAAGCCTAGAAGGATCTGTTAAATAATCATGATCTATGTTGATCATAGGATCACATCCTAAAGATTCATGCGGTAGCAGCAATCCACAAGTTTCTTATTTCGGGTTTATTCGGAAATCTGAAAATTTAATAAGATTTTTTATTATCTTTCATTTTTTGCGTCAGGTGAGTGCAGTTATACGAATTAAAATCGTATAATACGTGTGTTACTAACATAGATTTTAAGTAGTGCGTATTACTAATATCATATGAATCAAGGTCGGAAGAGTATTTTTTTATAGACATTGCATTATTCGGTATTACCCATATTAAAGGGTAAATTCCCCGTCAAAAAGTGGCAACACTGAATTTTGAGGTAAGATAATAAAATTATTGCAAAAATCACGATTATACGAGATTTATCCATTAAACGAATTAGTTGGTACATTACTGCGACTATTTTATGAGAAATAATAGGACACAAAGCGATTGAATACTTAAAAAGATCTAATACTTACGAGTGAAAGGACAGTCCAGCAATCTTCATCAAACTATCACTTTTACAGTTTATTACACTGCACCTTACCATTTTGCACAGTTGCACAAATGTACTGTTGTCGAATTAAGCTCGAAAAGATCATATAATGTGTATAATTTCGATGCAATTGTTAATAAACAAATTGGATGTCAATCTGGCACCGCCACAAACGTCAAACTTGTTGTGCACTGACAATGATGTGCTCAGCCGACACGCGATAAGGGACAGAAATATTTATACTCTGTCTCTTTTCTTTGCTAGTGACGTTTATATGTTCTTCTTTTTCTTGTGCGAATGCAAAGGAAGATATCCAGCAGTCTATAGAATACTCTGTCTACGGTTTTTTCTATTCCGTGTTTATCCCTAAAGCATTAGGTTCAAAGTTGATTGGAAACATTTAAAAATTTCTTTAAATGATTTTAAACCATAAAATGTTCAAGGTTAAGTTCAAAATCGTCTACCCTCCATCCGTCTTACGCTTTTTCCAAATTTCTTTAAATGATTTTAAACCATAAAATGTTCAAGGTTAAGTTCAAAATCGTCTACCCTCCATCCGTCTTACGCTTTTTCCAAATTTCTTTAAATGATTTTAAACCATAAAATGTTCAAGGTTAAGTTCAAAATCGTCTACCCTCCATCCGTCTTACGCTTTTTCCAAATTTCTTTAAATGATTTTAAACCATAAAATGTTGAAGGTTAAGTTCAAAATCGTCTACTCTCCATCCGTCTTACGATAAGGTCACGTGTCCTGCCTGACGCGAGTGTCCTGACGCGAGTTTAAGATTTTATACCCATTACAGAACAATTTTTTTAAAGTGCTCAACGCCGCTAAAGAAGTTTTCACTTCAAAAATCGTAAATTAGTATGGATTTTGACAGGTGACAGAACACAATTAGGCAAAGTTGATTATGCGACATCTAGTGGGATAAAAAGGCAGTTTTTCACCCCATTAGGGAAACTGTAACTTCAATACTTAATGTGGCCCTGGACGACCGAGCTTAGCAGCAAGCCGCACTTCCCATTCGTTTGGGTGGTCTCGGCGTCCGCAAAATTTCAAGTATAAGTTTACCAGCTTTCCTCTTCTCGGTCTACGGTACCGAAAAATTAACCAGGGATATTCTGACGTCCTCACTGGTCGATTTTGAGGTGCCGTATTTGACTGATGCGTTGAGCGCCTGGAAAATGGCTTGTCCCAATACGGATGTGCCCGACAACCTGTCCTCCCAGAGACAGTGGGACGTGCCGTTCTGCAGTATTGTACGGAATAACCTTTTAAACACGTCAATCAATACTGTGGAGCGTGCCCGTCTGCTGGCCGTGGGGGAATGGGAGTCGGGCTTGTGGCTTCAGGCACTTCCATCAAAGTCAAAGTCAAAGTCAAAGCATTTAAAGTCAAAGCATTTATTTCAATTAGACCATTACAGGCACTTTTGAAAGTCAAAAATAAAAAAGCTAAGCTACAGTCACAGACACAAGGCATAATAACTTGCGAAAGTACTGTAGTTGCACATTCCAAATCGTAGATCTCTATGGAGAAGAATGGGCAAGAAACTCCATGGACACTCTTTTAAATCAAAATATTGTTACAAAATCTTGGTCACATCATTCATGTTGAGATTATACATATATGTGAGAACGATGTACAAAGACGTGCACATTAAGAGCGTCCAGAGTAAAAGATTAAGCCAAAAATTTAAAAATAAAGTAATTAAAATAAATCGTGGCAGGTAAGAGATGACCAGTCCCAACTGACAGCGCCCGTTCACGAACATGACGCATGGATCAGCGCCATTCAACTCAACCATATTGAAGGGAACTAAATGACCCGACACACCCGCCACCATCAGCGAGACATTTGAGTGAGCATGACATTCTCTCAGCCACCAGGACACATTCCAGTCAATGAAAGATAACAAAATATAAATGGAAGCTTTACAGTACATAGTACTCACACATGTGCTATGCAATTATATAATACTAAGAGATGGAATCTATACAATGCAAAGATATTTTACAATCTTCTGCAGCTTCCACAATAACTTCACACTTCATAATCAATTAGTTTGCACTCACAATGTTGATATAAAATATACAATTCACACCCTAAGTTTCCAAAAGAGAAACGAGAAAGAGAAAAAAAAAAGAAAAGTATAATTAAAGAATTAAAGGGGGAGCATCTCTTCCAAACAATAAAATCTTAGTTCGTGAGCCCAAGTGGCTGTGGAGCAGGACCAGCATTGAGCCATGCATTTTTATCTACGAGATAGTCTTCCAACTTATAATATGCTCGTTTACATAGTGTGCGTTTTATGCATGTTTTAAATTTCTTCTCATTAAGTTGTAGAATGTCAAGTGGTATTTTATTGTAAAATTTTACACAGTACCCCATAAAAGAAGTGCGTACTTTTGACAATCTGAAACGTGGCTGATCTAATTTGTCCTTATTTCTAGTATTGAAATTATGCCTGTCGCTTATTTTACTAAAAAGATGTCTATTTTTCCGAACATACATAATGTTTTCATAAATATATTGACAAGGTACCGTCATGATGTTAATTTTTTTAAACAATTCTCTTCGAGACTCGCGTCTGCGTAGGTTATAGATGGCTCTTACAGCCCTTTTCTGCAGAATAAATATTGAGTCAATATCTGCAGCCCGTCCCCACAGCAGAATACCGTAAGACATGATGCTATGGAAGTAACTAAAATAGACCAGTCTCGCGGTATCCACGTCTGTTAATTGCCGTATTTTAAGGACAGCGTAAGCGGCTGAACTTAGCCGCCCTGCAAGTGCTGTTAAGTGAGGACTCCATTGCAGTTTCGAGTCAAGCGTAATCCCCAAGAAAACCGTCTTATCGACGAATTCTAGTATTTCCTTGTTCAATACAACGTTACATTCGTTACTTTTTACATTCGGTAACGCGAATCTTATACATTTAGTTTTCTTCTCATTTAACACCAAATTATTTACAGTAAACCAGTTATGAATCTTAAGCATAGCGTTATTTACGTCGTCAATCTCTTGTGCACGTCTGTCTACCTTAAAAATCAGTGATGTGTCGTCAGCAAATAACACCATTTGAGGTTGACTTTTCAGCAACTGAGGTAAATCATTTATGTATACTAGAAAAAGGAAAGGACCCAAAATTGAGCCTTGCGGTACCCCCATTTTTACTTTTAATCCTAATGAATTTACGCCATTTATTTGTACATGCTGCATTCGATCATTTAAATACGATTTTACTAAACTAAGTGCTTGTTTTCCCAGTCCGTAATGCTCAAGTTTTAGCAACAGTGTGTCGTGATTCACGCAATCAAATGCCTTGGATAGATCGCAAAAGATGCCTATTGCATCTTTTGCCTCTTCCCATGCATTAAAGATGTGCTTTAGTAAGGTGACACCGGCGTCAGTAGTGCAACGACCTTTGGTGAAACCATATTGTTGATCATGTAGGATGTTATTCCGATTAAAATGATAGAGCATTTGATTTAACATTACTTTTTCAAATATCTTGCTGAAAACCGGCAAAATAGATACAGGTCTATAATTATTTGTGTCTTTGCCGTCTCCAGATTTAAAAAGTGGTATAACTTTACTATACTTCATTAAATCCGGAAATACCCCTTGGTCTACACATAAATTAAATATTAAGGCTAAATAGGGAGCTACTGTCTCAACAATTGATTGACAGACTTTAGTAGACATACCCCAAAGGTCTTCAGTACTTTTTATTTTAAGTTGCTTAAAAGCCTTCATAACGACCACAGGGTTTATATGTTTAAATTTAAATTCAACATTACAGGCTGAAACATTCTCTCTTAATAAATTAATGGCAAGGGATGGCGAAGAATTTAGCGTTTCTGTGGTTTTAATTGGAATACTGGTAAAGAACGTTGCGAATTCCTGCGCAACATCGACATTTGCGCTAATGAGCCCTCGGGAAGAGTCCAGTGTGTAATCAGTGTTGTGTGTAATCAGTGTTGGCACATCTTTCACCATTGGCACTATGATGGATGACGCATCGTTCCGGGTCGCTACGATTCTACGCTTAGGCGCCCCTTGTGTTGCTCCGCATCGGTGTCATTGCGGTGAAGCTGTCGACAGCCTCGGACACCATGGCCTGTCCTGCTACAGGAGCGCAGGTCGCATTGCACGGCACGCCAGCATTAACGACATGATTCGTCGAGCTCTTGCCAGCGCCGGCGTACCAGCGGTTTTAGAACCAAACGGCTTGGTACGTGACGATGGGAAGAGACCAGACGGCATGACGTTGGTGCCTTGGAAGGTGGGTAGGCCTTTGGTGTGGGACGCAACTTGTGTCGACACCCTTGCGCCATCTCACGTTTCAAGCACGGCGGGCTGTGCGGGCGCTGCTGCTCCGGCTGCTGAGATCCTCAAGCGGCGCAAATACTGTAACCTTATTGGTAACTACAGTTTTGAGTCGTTTGGGGTCGAAACGCTCGGGTCATGGGGCCCGAGTGCGCGTCTCCTTTTCAAGGAAATCTCTCGCCGACTGGTCGACACTTCGCGTGACCAGAGGGCTGGCTCTTTCTTTGGGCAAAGCATTAGCATTGCCATTCAACGTGGCAATGCTGCCAGTCTTCTGGGCACGTTTCCAGATGATAGCGATGCGGAGGAGTACTTTGACGCCTAAGACGTGTCCTATTGTCGTCGTTGTATATATATACACACCACGAAGGTTGAGGAGATCGTGGAGTATGTCCGAGCGAAGACCAGCTGGACCTTGAGGGTTGAGAAGTTGGAGTCGCGCCACAACACGAATTTCAAGTCGTTCGTGGTGCGAGTTCCGACTCATCATATTGAGACCTTCCTCAAGGAAGAGTTTTGGCCAAAGGGAGTCATGTTTCGGCGTTTCCGCGGAAGGCTACGCGACACCACGCAGCGCAACACGACGCCGTCACTTCGTGTACAATAATAACATCTGTTTTCTGGTTTATATAAATATGTATGTTAGTCTATAAGGTATATGTTATGGGTCTTTGTTACCTGAAATAAATGATATATTATTATTATCCCTTTATTCATTTTTTTACACATTCTTTACATTTTTAAATATTTAACTATAAAACAATATAAAAAAAACATTTAAAAATATAAAAAATAGTAGCCCACCGGTATCGGGAACAGGGTCCAAGCTACCGGCAGTCAGGGCTCCAGAGAGAGGAACCTCCTAACAATACGAGCCGTGTCCAGGAGTACCGCTTTCTGAATCAAGCCCTTGATCCAGCTGCCTAACGAGAGCCTCCTGAGATGTTGGTCGAGGCTCTTGGCAATTAAGCCATGGGCTGACACGACTATCGGCACAATGATCGCTGAGTCCACATCCCACATGTCGACAACCTCGCGAGCCAAGTCAAGATACTTGATTTGCTTATCTTTCTCGGCTTTTACGAGGTTCTCGTCATGCGGGACGGTTATGTCAACAATCATTGCGCGCCGCTCTGATCGATCCACCATCACTATATCAGGCTTATTGGCTACAATAGTCCTGTCAGTGATGATGGATTGATCCCAGTACAGTGTGATATTGCCATTTTCGAGAACTGGGTCGGGCACATACCTATAGTACGGAACTTCCGATTCCACAAGGTTGTATTTTAGAGCAAGTTGCTGATGGATAATCCTGGCTACAAGGTTGTGTCTATGCAAGTACTCTCCGTTAGCCAGACGAGAACACCCGGAGATAATGTGACGAATGGATTCGCCTGGACGGTGGCATGCCCGACATATGTCAACCGTGCCGTCTTTCACAATAAATCTCCGGTAGTTATTCGTCATCATAACTTCATCCATAATTGCACAGACAAAACCTTCAGTTTCCCCGAAAAGGTCCCCGGAACGTAGCCAGGCTACGGACGCTGATAGGTCTACATCAGGCCCATGCAGGGCCCGGAAAAAGCGTCCGTGAAGCTCCTTACTCTGCCATACCTCCCTGCGGTCGTTAGTATTAAGTACTACAGGTTTGCGCCAGTTCTCTTTAGCCAAGGAGAGCGGGGTGAGGCCCTTGTCCATCGCGACCACATCTCGATGCATCCCCACGTCGGTTTCTAGGAAATATTCCCTGAGACTGCATATCTCGCGATTGTGGAGTGTCTTAGCGTTTAAAAAACCTCGACCCCCACACCTCCGCGGGATATACAGTCTCATAACCGAAGAACGCGGGTGATGCATTCGATATGCCGTCAACAATGTACGGACCCTCCTATCCAGGGCGTCTAGTTCTGTTTGAGTCCATTTGAGTATGCCGAAAGAGTACATCAAAACCGGCATGACCCAACCGTTGAAGGCACGCACCTTATTTCCGCCTGATAAAAGACTATTAAATACTTTTTTCAGGCGGCCAAAGAAGCGCTCCTTCAACGATTGCTTCATGTCAGCAACATTGATGCCCAGCGCTTCCGACATACCCAAATACTTGTAGGTTTCGGTTGCTGAGAGGGATCTAAGATTTATGGAATCCGAGAGCTGGGTTCCCACAGATTCCACAATCTCCCCTCGCTTTACATGCATGACCGCACATTTGTCCACACCGAATTCCATCCTGATGGCGCTACTGAAAGTTTCAGTTACCTTCAGTAGCTCCATCAGTTGCAAATCGTTGGGGGCAAAGAGTTTCAGGTCATCCATGTAAAGGAGGTGAGATATAACTTGACCACCTCTCCTCAACCGATAGCCTAGACTTGAATCCTCCAGCAGCGTGCTAAGAGGATTCAAGGCCAAGCAGAACCAAAGTGGACTCAAACTATCGCCCTGAAATATACCTCGCTCTATCCTTATCGGCTCGCTATTCCTCTGGATTTGCCGACATCCTGGATAGCGAAGGACTGTCCTCCATTGCCCCATACATGACATCAGGAAGGTGCGCAGAGTTGCATCAACTTTATACAACTCTAGCACCCTCATGAGCCATGTATGTGGGACAGAGTCATAGGCCTTCTTATAGTCTATCCAACATGTCGACAGATCCCGTCGGGAACGACGAGCCTGTTGACTAATGGCCATATCAATGAGGAGTAGCTCCTTAGTACCACGGGACCCGTTCCTACATCCATTTTGAGAAGCGGACATGATAGAATTGTCATCAATGTGTTTGCTAATTTTAGCTCTCAAAATGGATGTAAGAACTTTATATACTGTCGGGAGACAGGTAATAGGTCTGTAGTTTTTGGGTTCCGCAGTACTACCCGATTTATGGAGCAGGTGGGTTATACCTGTTGTTAGGAAATCGGGTAGCGACCCTGACTCTAAGGCTGACTGGAACAGGGTCGCCAGGCGAGCGTGCGACCTAGTGAACCATTTAATCCAGAAGTTGTGCAGCCCATCCGGCCCTGGGGATTTCCAGTTAGGCAACGGACGGACTGCACGAGCTACGTCTTGGGGGCTGATAGTGATTGCCCCCATTTCTGGTACCGGATCGCACGCTCGCTCGACCCCCCGGGTCCATTCACCCTCGGTATGGCTAACAGGCACCGACCAGATGCTGCGCCAAAACGAACACATGGCATCATCATCCGGCAAGCGCGCGTCAGCCACACCTTGGTCCGGTCGCTCCCAAGCCCTATAAACCCACCTTTCATCTCTTTGGAATGTGCGATTCTGAGTGTATCGATCCACCCGCCGCTTATACCTACGAATACGGTTTGCCCATGCATACACTTTCTGCTTCAGGAAGTCGATGCGCTCTGTGACACGGGACATGTAGTCTCGAGGACTGATATCAGTCCCCGAGAACGCCCGCCTCACAAAACGCATCACTCTAGGGCGAGTATTGTCCTCCCTAAAGCAGATTAGTTTGCCGATGAGTGCTCTGGCCCCACCAATACGTCGTTCAATCCTGTACTGCCATGCCGGTACGGCTGGTTTAGGTCGTGTAGCTCTGTCATCATAAAATTTAACATGAGCTACACGACATGCCGCTACAGCCGCACAATACAGGATTGAGTGAGCATCGGTGAGGTCTTCGCAGTTGTCAAAATAGTTTGACAACTGCGAATCCAGAACAGCCACCAGCACCCTATTTTTGTTATGCATGGGCAAACGAGGTAAGCGTGGTCTGAGGTCAGGTTGCATGAACCGATATTCCCGAATCGCACCCTCCAAAGTACTCCTCATATACTCACTGCACTGGGTACTTACATTAGTAACCATGTCATTACTCACGTCGTTATCGCGATTTGATATTGCGGTAAATTGTGGTGGTACCACAGCCTGTGACGGCGTGGTAATGACATGGCTATTCTGCATTTCAGTCCGCAAGCGATCAAGTGCGGTGTCATCCAGCATACGATTACGCTGAATGACTCGCACCTGATCCGACAGTCGTTGCGCCGACACGTTGACAGCTGGCTCAAGCACCTGAAACAGAGAGAGCATCCGAACACGGTACGCGGTCAGGTTGTTTCCCCCCTCTGTAGCCCCATAGTATGCGCGCATGACATTTTCATTGATGGATTGCGTCCATCGCATGCGCTGCACACTCCCGCCGGGAGCTGGGACCCTATCAGAGGCCGGTGGGCCTCGAGGTCCTAAACCGTCCGGCGGCCGGCGTCCTCCCCGTCGACGAGCAGGTGGTGGCGTCGTGGGCGGAGAGAAATACTCGTCACTCGAGCTCGACGCAACTGCCACGGCCGGTGTCACAGCACTCACGATGGGGCTGGAGTCCGGCGGCGGCGAGGCGGAGCTGAGCGACGGGTCCGGAGGCGATAGGCGTGCGCGTCGAGCAGCTGATCTTGTCAACATCTTCCGATCTTTAACACATTTTTACCAAAAATTTTTTTGACATCTGACACATTGTGTCAGATCAATGGTTGGTTTTTCTTTTTTGCATTTTACTTATTATTATTATATCCTTTATTTATTTTTAGACATATTAAGTACATTTTTAAATATTAGAATATAAAATAATATAAAAAAACATTTAAAAATATAAAAAATAGTAGCCCACCGGCATCGGGAACAGGGTCCGAGCTACCGGTGGTCAGGGCTCTTGAGAGAGGAACCTCCTAACAATACGCGCCGTGTCCAGAAGAACTGCCTTCTGAATCAAGCGCTTGATCCAGCTGCCCAGCGAGAGCCTCCTCAGATGGTGGTCGAGGCTCTTGGCTATTAAGCCATTGGCCGACACGACTATCGGCACAATGACTGCTGTACTCACGTCCCACATGTCGACAACCTCGCGAGCCAGATCTAGATATTTGAATTGTTTATCTTTCTCTGCTTTCACGAGGTTCTCGTCATGCGGGACCGTTATATCAACAATCATTGCGCGACGCTCCAATCGATCTATCACCACAATGTCAGGCTTATTGGCAACAATAGTCCTGTCAGTGATGATAGGTCGATCCCAGTACAACGTGATATTACCATCATCGAGAACTGGGTCGGGCGCATACTTATAGTATGGCACTTCTGATTCCACAAGGTTGTACTTCAAAGCAAGTTGCTGGTGGATAATCCTGGCAACGAGGTTGTGTCTATGCAAGTACTCTCCGTTAGCTAGACGAGAACACCCAGAAATAATGTGTCGAATTGATTCTCCTGGACGGTGGCATGCCCGACATATGTCAACCGTGCCATCCTTCACAATGTATTTCCGGTAGTTATTCGTCATCATAACTTCGTCCATTATTGCACAGACAAAACCTTCGGTTTCCCCGAAGAGGTCACCGAAACGCAGCCAAGATACGGACGCTAAGAAGTCTACATCGGGCCCATGTAGGGCCCGGTAAAAGCGCCCGTGCAGCTCCTTGCTCTGCCATACCTCCATGCGGTCATTAGTGTCTAATACTCTAGGCTTGCGCCAGTTCTCGTTAGCCAGGGAGAGCGGGGTAAGGCCCTTATCCACTGAGACCACATCTCGGTGCATACCCACGTCGGCTTCTAGGAAGTATTCCCTGAGACTGCATACCTCACGGTTGTGCAGGGTCTTAGCATTTAAGAAGCCACGACCCCCGCACTTCCGCGGGATATACAGTCTCATCACCGACGACCGTGGGTGATGCATCCGATTTGCGGTCAGCAGTGAGCGGACCCTCCTATCCAGGGCATCAAGTTCCGTCTGAGTCCATTTGAGTATGCCGAAAGAATACATCAAAACCGGCATGACCCAACCGTTGAAGGCGCGCACCTTGTTTCCGCCTGACAGAAGACTGCCAAGAACCTTATTCAGGCGGCCAAAGAAGCGTTCCCTCAACGATTGTTTCATGTCGGCAGTATTGATACCTAATGCTTCTGACATACCCAAATACTTGTAGGTTTCTGTTGAGGAGAGGGATCTAAGGTGTATGGAATCCGAGAGTTGAGTTCCCACGGATTCCATAATCTCCCCTCGCTTGACATGCATGACTGCACATTTGTCCACACCAAATTCCATCCTGATGGCGCTACTGAAAGTTTCTGTTACCTTCAGTAGCTTCATCAGTTGCAAATTGTTGGGGGCAATGAGTTTCAGATCATCCATGTAAAGAAGGTGAGATATGACCTGACCTCCTCTCCTCAACCGATAGCCTAGACCTGAACCTTCCAGCAGCGTGCTGAGAGGGTTCAAGGCTAGACAAAACCACAATGGACTAAGACTATCACCCTGGAATATACCGCGCTCTATCCTTATCGGTTCGCTGTTCCCCTGGATCTGTCGACATCCTGGATAGCGAAGGACCGTTCTCCAATGCCCCATACATGACATCAGGAAGGTACGTAGAGTTGCATCAACTTTATACAACTCCAGCACCCTCATGAGCCATGTATGAGGCACAGAATCATAGGCCTTCTTATAATCTATCCAACATGTAGACAGATCCCTTCGGGAGCGGCGAACCTGTTGGCTAATGGCCATATCTATGAGGAGCAGCTCCTTAGTACCGCGGGACCCGTTCCTACATCCATTCTGAGAGGCAGACATGATACAATTACTTTCAATATGTTGATTGATTTTAGCTCTCAAAATGGATGTAAGAACTTTATAGACTGTTGGTAGACAAGTGATTGGTCTATAATTTTTGAGTTCCGCAGTACTACCTGATTTATGGAGCAGGTGGGTAATTCCAGTCGTCAAGAACTGGGGGAGCGACCCTGACTCTAAGGCTGATTGAAGCTGGGACGCCAAACGAGCGTGCGATCTCTGAAACCATTTGATCCAGAAGTTGTGCAGTCCATCCGGCCCTGGAGATTTCCAGTTAGGCAAAGGACGGACTGCACGAGCTACGTCTTGGGGGCTGATGATAATTGCCCCCATTTCTGGTATTGGATCACACGCTTGTTCAACCTCCCGGATCCAATCGCCCTCAGTGTGACTGACAGGCACCGACCAAATGCTGCGCCAAAATGAACACATGGCGTCATCATCCGGCAGGCGCGTGTCAGTCACACCTTGGTCCGGTCGTTCCCAAGCCCTATATACCCACCTTTCATCGCTTTGGAATGTGCAATTCTGAGTGTATCGTTCCACTCGCCGCTTGTACCGACGAATACGGCTTGCCCATGCACAGATCTTCTGCTTCAGGAAGTCGATACGCTCCGTGACGCGGGCCAAGTAGTCCCGAAAACGAATATCAGTTCCCGAGAACGCCCGCCTCACAAAGCGCATCACTCTAGGGCGAGTATTGCCCTCCCTGAAGCAGATTAACTTGCCGATGAGTGCTCTAGCCTCACCGATACGCCGCTCAATCCTGCACTGCCAAGCTGGAACAGCTAATTTTGGTCGTGTAGCTCTGTCATTGTTAGGAAATTTGACGTGAGCTACACGACATGCCGCTACAGCTCCACAGTACAATATTGAGTGAGTATCGGCGAGATCTTTGCTGCTGTCAAAGCAGTTCGACAGCTGCGAATCTAGAGCACACACCAGCGCCTTGTTCTTCTTGTGCATAGGCAAACGAGGTAGTCGTGGTCTAAGTTCAGGCGGTGTGGAACGGTACTCCCGGAATGCACCCTCCAAAGCACTCCTCAATTGTGCGTTGCACTGGGTACTCACGGATATAACTTCATCATCATCCTCTTCACCACCGCGGTCGGATCGCGGCGAGGCACTGGTAACATTCTGCAGCTGTACCGCGATCATAGGTGAAGCAGGCGTAACTAGGTTAGTCCGTGATTCGGAGCGTAGTCGATCAAGTACGGTGTCATCCAACATATGGTTACGCTGGATGACCCGCACCTGATCCGACAGTCGTTGCGCCGACACGCTGACACCTGGCTCAAGCACCTGAAACAGAGAGAGCATCCGACCACGGTACGCAGTCAAGTTGCTTCCCCCCTCAGTAGCCCCATAATATGCGCGCATGACATTCTCATTAATGGACTGAGTCCATCGCATGCGCGACACATTTCCACCGGCAGCGGGGACCCTGTTCGGGGCCGGTTGGCCTCGAGGTCCCAAGCCCGCTGGTGGCCGTCCTCTTCCTCGTCGTCGCGGTGTTGGTGGAGTCGACGGTGGGGAGAAAAACTCGTCGCTCGAGCTCGACGCAACTGCAGCGACCGAAGACACAGCACTCACGGTTGAGGCGCGTCCCGGCGGCTGCGAGGCGGAGCTGAGCGACGAGTCCGGAGATGGTGGGTGTGCCCGTAGTTTGGCCCGGCTTCTAGTCAGCATAGTTTCTTCATAGTTTCAGCATAGTTTCGTCAAAGACATTCAAATGTCAAAGACATTCAAATTGATGTGGGTATATAATTATATTTACATTTATTTCATGATGATCCGATTATTGTATATAATTTTTCTTTTTTTTTCCTTCTATTTTTACTGTCCAACACTCCAATTATTATTATTATTATTATATAGGTACTTTATTTTAGTCTTCTTTTTATATTTATTTTAGTCCTATTTGTAGTCTGTATATAATGTACATAGCAAATATGTTAATTAAAAAAGAAATAATTGATTAATCATCAAAACGCAATACATTTACTAAAATAAATTACTAAAACACAAATAATAATAATTATAGGCCCAACTAGGATTCGATCTCACATCTATCCGGATCACATTAGCGAGTGCAGCCTCGTTACCGATCTAGCTAATGTTAACTTATATTCACTAGTTGAAATTTTGCATTACTATGATTCCTTCCGCCTTCATTGACTTGAATGTGCCCTGGTGGCTGAGAGAATGTCATGCTCACACAAATGTCTCGCTGATGGTGGCGGGTGTGTCGGGTCATTTAGCTCCCTTCAATGTGGTTGAGTTGAATGGCGCTGATCCATGCGTCATGTTCGTGAACGGGCGCTGTCAGTTGGGACTGGTCATCTCTTAGCTGTCACGGTTTATTTTAATTACTTTATTTTTAAATTGTTAGTTTAATCTTTTACTCTGGACGCTCTTAATGTGCACGTCTTTGTACATCGTTCTCACATATATGTATAATCCATGAATGATGTAACCAAGATTTTGTAACAATATTTTGATTAAAAAGAGTGTCCATGGAGTTTCTTGCCCATTCTTCTCCATAGAGATCTACGATTTGGAATGTGCAACTACAGTACTTTCGCAAGTTATTATGCCTTGTGAATGTGACTGTAGCTTAGCTTTTTTGTTTTTGACTTTCAAAAGTGCCTGTAATGGTCTAATTGAAATAAATGCTTTGAGTTTGAGTTTGAGTTTGAGTTTATGAAAAAAATAATCAGACTGCGATAAAAAAACAAGTTACTGATATTGTCATCCTTGTCTAGCATTGACCACATCTATAACTAACTACTCGTGGCGCGATGCTACACGACATGTTAATTTGTTAGCGTTGGAACATCACTCACACGGATAAATATTCGTATGTGTGTATAGGCGCCGCAGCTCGTATAGCGCAGGCGATAATGGTAATTGCGGTGTAAGTAGATTTCTGGCCGTTGACTGTACCTCCTCCTTTTTTTTGAAGTCGGTTAAAAATATTATTATAATATAAATAACTTTTTAAATTTAAACCAAAGTATAGCAACAGCGTTCCCCTATTCGTCTGTATACTACAATTACCCGCCCTCCAACACAGAATTCTTTGTAGTGAATTAAGGCAATTTCACGAACGGAAAATAAAATAATAGGCTTCCCATTAGAGACGCTCTCAAAGACATTCGCTAATAGTCGGAAATAAATTTGACGTTCGCCTGAGCCACTTTGAGCTCATTCCGGATCATTTAACGGCGACGGTGTAGACTGCCATCAAACAAGTTACAAAATCTATGTGTTGCTCGACATTTTTTGAAGTTTTTAACTTTATTCACGGCGCTCGCGTTATCTACACGAATCATTTGATCCTAACAGGCTTTTTGGTAATTCCTGTTTTTGAGCTCGTATTAGTGTTCCGTATTCAGTCTGTTCCTTAAGACAATAGTCTTCGCGCAATGGGTGCCTGAGAATGGACGGTGCCGCCAAGTAATCTACACCAATATTATAAAGAGGAAAGATTTGTATGTTTGTAACGAATACTAAACTTTTATAATAAACTAGCTTTTGCCCGCGGCTTAGCCCGCATGGATGTCGAAAAATATCTGATGGGAACAGAAATATACTACCGGGATTAAAAAGTAGCCTATAGGTTAATCCAGGTTACGGTAACAACGTAGCGGCGATTGGCGGCGGCGACCTCTCGCGCCCGGCCCTGGTTCAAGCCATGGTCCGGGGCGAGAGGGAATAGGAAGCCGTCGCCTCCTTCTGCGAAGCAGTCATGCTAGCGAAGGAGGCGGCGGAAAGTGAGAGGGAGAGAGCCTCACGTCCCAGCCGCCGCGGAAGGAGAAGCACCGGGCGTCGGGGGCCACGCCGTGATGGCTCTCGGCCACCGTAGGCACGGGCCTGTGGACGGTGAGTAATGGGCTAGCTCGCCGTCCGTCCGTCGTATGACGACGGGCAGCCCGTGTCGACGGCGCGTTCTTGTTCCACGCGCGCCTCAAAGAGTTGTCTCCAAAAAAAAAAAAAAAAAAGGTCTAGGTCAATAGATTTAAATTGATGTTTGAGGAGTTGTAGGTCATCCAAAACGGTGTCAACATCACCTCCTAGAGTTCCATCATCTAAATACCACACGTTAAATTTTGAATTTAATTGTTGAATTATGGGATGAATAGCCATACTGAAAATGACAGGCCCGAGAGGGTCACCTTGTTGGCAACCAACTGCAGATTCTAAAATGTTGTCCTTGTATAGTAATTTTGAAGGGTGTCTATAATATTGCCACATAAAACCATAAATTTCGGGTAATATTTGACTTCAGCCAACAAAGTGTCCCTGTTCACGGAGTTAAAGGCGTTTTTAACGTCAACCTTGAGGATAACCTCACCTTTTTTGGAGTTTAAAAAAGAGGATAAGGCATGTACGGCAGCCTCACAGCCCCCTCTGGAACCAAAACCAAGTTGAAGGGGCTGGAACTTAGTTGCAAGTGTTTCACTATAAAACTTGCCACATATTTTGGCTGCCATACGCCTGTAGGTGCAACCGACGGCAATGGGACGAATGCCGCCGTCCTTCTTGCGCAGGGCACACAGGTTAGCCCCATACAAGACATCGACGACGGCATCATTCACACCGCCGGAGAGCATTAAGTTGATCAGAACCGCGAGCTCCTTCAAGAGCGACTCACCAGCTTCCCCGGCGCCTGAACTCAACAAATCTTTCAAATGCTGTGGAGTCAGGCCGTCGAGGCCGCCAGCAGAACCACTTCGGAAAGAGCTCACGGCATATTCTGTCCATTGAAAATATTTAGAAAAAAAGTAGTAGGGGTGTTAAAGGAGCACAAACAGAACCCATTTCTACCATTTTTAGAATTTTTGTCTGTTTGTCGGTTTGTCGGTTTGTCGGTTTGTCTGTATGTTTGTGCGCGCATCACGTAAAAACCCCTCACTATAAATCAAAATCGAAATATTGAAACATAAGAAGCATTGTTCCGAGTAACATTTAGCGTTTATTTCATCAAAATCGACCAACAGACGCAAAAGATATTAATGTTTAAAACTTAGTTAGTAACCTCATACGCGATTTCTATGATAAATTTAATTATTTACGTAAATAGGTTTTAGTCGAAGTGTAGTCTGAATGGCTGAAAATGAATTTGGTTTTATTTATCCTTTCGTCTTTACTCTTTCCATGGAAGTAATAAGTACTACTATTTCGTAATGGGTTGTACCCATTACGAAATAAAATCTCTAAAAAATTTAAAAATGAAAACAAAATTAAAATTTGATAAAATCCACGACGTTGTGTGTGTGCAGCGACGCAGTCAATTGCTCAGTCACTGCGCAAACCGTGCCGTCACATAACTGTGGTTGTGACTTCGTGGGGCATTGATGCAACTTTGCTTAAGGGTAGCCCTAACCTAGCCTAGGGTAGGACTAACAGGAGGAGCCCGCAAGGGCCGATGCGTGCCAGGGCTGCGGAACTGTTTGAAAGAGATATCGCGGCCCTGAAACATAAAGGGCAAAAGAAGGAACATGGATGGTTTTTAGTCAGTAAAAGTCTGAAACTCCCTTCCGCTCCGCCCAGAGCGGGAGGAGTTATTTGATGATTTCCCGTCCGAAAAAAAAAAGGGTAGCCGGACTGCACATGCTGAATCTTGCAAGCGAAGATACCCCAACACGCAACATGACCAAAAACGGGGGAGTCCTTTTGCAGCAGTGGAAGTTAAGCCTATGGGACGAGTAAACAATGTCGCAGAAGCATGCATTCGAGGCGTTGAACCGCAGAAGAACCGCTAATGGGTGGCGTAGTTCGGCGACTTTAGATCCTGTGGATGGTGAGTAATGGGCTAGCTCGCCGTCCGACCATCTTATGATGACAGGGCATGTTGACGGCGCGTTCGTGTACCACGCGCGCCTCAAAGAGATCAAACCTTCGAATAAAATTCATTTTCGCAGCCTCCTAACTGTGCACGCATATTCACACTCAGGTGTGTAGATTATATATTGCGCCATAAAACAGAACTCTTCAGACAGGCAGCAATTTCATCGGCTCTCGTTCCTCGGGGTACCATCGGGAGTGTCTGCCGAAAATCATCGCAGAACAGCACCGTAATGCCTCCCATCGGCCGGTCATATTGCCTTATGTCCTGTAAAGTGCTATTCACTGCTTCTAAAGCTTTGCGATTTGCCATTGTGCACTCGTCCCAAATAATTATTTAAACACAATCGCGTAAAACCCTTGCTTTATCGCTATTTCGCGATATGTTGCAAACCGGGCTTTCTGTACGGTCTAAGTCGATAGGAATTTTAAATGTTGTGTGCCGTTTTTCCTCCAGGCAATAATGTGGCTGCTATCCCTGAAGAGGCGACAGCAAGGGCAATTTTATATTGGTTCCTTATTCGAGCCAAAATAATTTTGGTTAGGAAAGTTTTATCTTTTCCGCCCGGTGCGTCTAAAAACAGGATTTCACCCGAGGCATTATCTACACTGCAGCATACCCTATCAAACATCTGGCGCTGTTCCTATGTCAAATTTGCGCAGCCATTTTGTAAAATTTCTGCGAGTTCCACGGGATTATAACTAATTTCTGATACGTACTCTCTGTTTATACGTTCCCCATCGACTGTCGGTGTGGGCAAACCGTATTGACTGGTCTGAGCCAATAAGGACCTGTTGTGACAAATTACACGTACCCCTATCAGGAATTTCTCCATCAGTATTTAGTTGAACATGTCTCAAAAAATCTTCAGCAAACTTGTCATTGTACTTTTGCCATAACTGTTAATAATATAATATAATTCGACAACCCACAAAAGGTCAATAAGATGGTAAACAAATGTCGCAAGCGATGTGGACAATCGCTGACGCATGCTTCAGCTAGAGCGTCATAGAAATGCTGATCTCCATCTAATAAATGTCTGTTTCGCAAATGTGAAAAAATCAAAATTTGCCTCGGGTTGTCTAACTTTTCTGTTATATTTTCAGACTGAAAATATACTCGTTGCCCGCCTTCAAGGTGCACATCAAGATGGATTACTGGTGGATGTCGTTCATGTATTGGGATACTTAAAATACGCCAAACTGCTTCCGAAGAACTAAAAATACTGCACGCAGTTGATCTCTAGATATAGTCCAGTCTAAGTTCGATAGATGGCGCTGTTTTAATATTTTACTTCGGAAACACTATTATAATTTTACTAGCTGCTACCCGCTACTTCGTTCGCGTGGCTATTTAGGTGTGTATGTGTGAGACTGCCTCGTTGGTCGAGTGGTCGCAAGTGCGACTACTAAGCATGAGGTCCTGGGATCGATTCCCGGGTCAGGCAGTGTTAAAAAAAATGTTTATTTTATTTACATAAAGTTATAACGCACATGATTTGGAGATCACCTTTTAAACAAGAAGATCCGCTCTTACACTGTACATTAAACAATGTATGCAATTACCTCTTCGCGTGCCCTGGTTCATGAATAGTGATGTTAGTAGACAACTGATTGTTGTTGCCCTTAGACTCAGATATGGATACATTCCATGCAAAAAATTTGCCTTCATGATGAAGAAAATCGCTTCACCCAATTATGAGGAATGTGGAGTTGTTGAGGACCTACAACATTCATTGATGGAATGTGTCCAATATGAGTCCAGTTGTCCAGTTGAAATCATTTAGTAAGTTCCCTGAATTTGAACAGAACTGATGTAGGCATGATCCATACAATTTTATCCCAACCAAATGGCGACAATGCGAAGAGTTTGTTTAAATTCATGGCCCACGTCTTGTGAAAAGTATGTAAATAGTAAGTAAGTAAATTGCTTAGTATACGATGGTACTGACACGCTATGCGTAAAAGCCCCTATAAATAAATAATGCAGCTGAATACCAATATTTTACATGGAGCGACTGCCTATCGGAATCCAGAAAAAAAAATTATGCAATTTAAAAATAATATAAATAATAGTGTTACTGGCTTATATCATCAGCCAGTAACACTATTATTTATAGTATTTTTAAATTGCATAATAACTGACGGCTGATCAAAATGTGTTAATGTGGGTGATAACTACAAAAGGCGTCCTTTTGGGGCTGTAATTCTGGGCGCAGAGATGCGAAACAGAATAAAATGAGGCGACGATATGGCTTAAAACCGTTTTCGCGCTTTACAACTTTCTTTTCAAAGTAAACCATCAAACGCCTTGTTGGGCACTATTTATTCCAATACCGTTCTGTATACAACATTAAATGACTTATTATTTTCCGCAAGCACGTGCAAGTTTTGGGCACTGAACAAACAACATATAATTGACCGTGTGAGAAGCATGGAGTGCACAATTGTGTGCCTGTCACTTTTATGGTTTGGCCCTGGGATCTGTTGATCGTCATTGTAAAAGCCAATTTTAAAGGAAATTATTACCTCTTATTTTGAAATGGTAATGTAGCGGCACTACAGTAAGTTATTTGGAATAATGGGTGTGCCGGGAATTATAACGCTCTCTATTTTAGCAGCTCAGCTCTGTGATACGAAGCCTGGTGGCGTTGCATAGTCTGGTTGCATCAAGGTTTCGCATCACCAGAACTGGAAAGCCAAATTTAAGATCCAGCTGATGGGACAGCACGCCCGTTAACTCCAGGGAGTTGAGAAATTCAACGGGGTAGATAGAACTGTCGTCATTAGCCATCGCAATGTCTATGAATGTGTATACTTTTAATTTTTTTTCTCGTTTATTTTACTGACCCACTCGTTCTTTGGCGACACCACAGCAGTTGGATGGGAAAATTCTTCGGAAAATAGAATTTTCCCATCTCCGTCCGACTCCAGACGACCCTCTCCCATTTGCAGCAGCTTATTCGCAAAGACACCTGCTTAGTGGTCGTTGTACAGTGGGACGCACATGTTGAACGTAGAGTAATATGGAGTTTTTCAATCCAGGAGGTTTTCACAGTGGCGACGCCATGAGACATGCGTTTCATCCGCCGGTGTGCCCCTTTTTTTATTACAAAATGTCCCCTCTTAATAACTGGCAGTGTTTGTCTAAAGTCGCCTTTTTTTGGATGTGAAATCATCGAATGACCCCCCCCCTCCCACGCTGCTTGGAACGGAAGGGAGTGTCATCCATGTTCCTTCTTAGCGCTTTGTGTTCCAGGGCCACAGTATCTTTTTCGAACAGTCCCGCAGCCCCGGCAGGCATCGGCCCTCTTCCGGTTTGCTGACATCTTTTTGAGGCGCACGTGGAACACGAACGCGCTGTCGACACGGCCTGTCATCATAAGACGGTTGGACGGCGAGCTAGCTTATTACTTACCATCCACAGGGTCCAAAGTCACCTGAAAATGACGACGCCACCTATCAGCACCTGGTTGCCGCGGATGCCCTGCAAGCTGCAGGTCAATGCCTCTAATGCATGCTTGTGCGACATTGTGCACTCGTCCCATACTATGAACTTCTACTGCTGCAAAAGTACTCCCCCGTTTTTGGTGATATTGAATGTTGGGACGTATCTTCGCTTGTAAGATTCAGCGGCAATTTCAAAATGGAATGTGCCAATATCTATACATATAATAAATCTGTAGACGTGGCGTTTCTGTACATTGAAAATATTTAGAAAAAAAGTTGTAGGGGTGTTAAAGGAGCACAAACAGAACCCATTTCTACCATTTTTTGAATTTTTGTCTGTTTGTCGGTTTGTCGGTTTGTCTGTATGTTTGTGCGCGCATCACGTAAAAACCCCTCACTATAAATCAAAATCGAAATATTGAAACATAAGAAGCATTGTTCCGAGTAACATTTAGCGTTTATTTCATCAAAATCGACCAACAGACGCAAAAGATATTAATGTTTAAAACTTAGTTAGTAACCTCATACGCGATTTCTATGATAAATTGAATTATTTACGTAAATAGGTTTTAGTCGAAGTGTAGTCGGAATGGCTGAAAATGAATTTGGTTTTATTTTTCCTTTTGTGTTTACTCTTTGCATGGAAGTAATATTAGTACTACGTACAACCCATTCATTACGAAATAAAATCTCTAAAAAGTTTAAAAATGAAAACAAAATTAAAATTTGATAAAATCCACGACGTTGTGTGTGTGCGGCGGCGCAGTCAATTGCTCAGTCACTGCGCAAACCGTGCCGTCACATAACTGTGGTTGTGACTTTGTCGGGCATTGATGCAACTTTGCTTAAGGGTGGCCGGACTGCACATTCCATTTTCAAATCTTGCAAGCGAAGATACCCCAACATACAACATCACAAAAACGGGGGAGTCCTTTTTTAGCGGTGGCGGTGTTCGGCGACTTCAGACCCTGTGGACGGTGAGTAATGGGCTAGCTCGCCGTCCGACCGTCGTATGACGACAGGCCGTGTTGACGGTGCGTTCGTGTTCCACGCGCGCCTCAAAGAAATCAAACCTTCGAATCAAACTCAGCAAAACGGAAGGGGTCCGCGAAGGCCGATGCCAGCCGGGGCTGCGAGACTGTTTGGAAGAGATACCACGGCCCTAGATCACAAAGGGCTAAGAAGGAACATGACATGCACGTTTTTCTCAATTTGTAGGTTAATGTAAAAAATAAAGAGTGGTTGTGTGAGTGGGCAGTCCTGTCGCCACAGAACGAGTGGTTCAGTAAAATAAACAAACAAAAAATTTACATTGTCGTCGGCGATTCAAAAGTATACACATCCATAGACACTGTGATGGCTACTGACGATAGTACTGCCTACCCCGTTGAATTTCTCAACTCCGTGGAGTTAAAAGGCGAGGCGTCCCATCAGCTGGAGCTTAAAGTTGGCGTTCCAGTTCTGGTGATGCGAAACCTTGATGCAACCAGACTGTGCAACGGCGCCAGACTTCGCATCACAGAGCTGGGCAGTAACATTATAAAAACGGAGCTGCTAAAGGATAGAGCGTTTTAATTCTCCGCATGCCTACTATTTCAAATAACTTGCCATTTCAATTTAAGAGGTTACAATTTCCCTTAAAATTGGTTTTTACAATGACGATCAACAGATCCCAGGGCCAAACCATAAAAGTGACAGGCATTCAATTGTGCACTCCATGCTTTTCAGACGGTAAATTATGTGTTGGTTGTTCAGTGCCCAAAACTTGCACGTGCTTGCGGAAAATAATAAGTCATTAATTAATGTTGTATATTTTTTATTTTATACAAGAGGAACAGTTGAACTCCCATATGATAGGGGCCGAGCATATTCCACCGACTGGGTACAAATCCAGATTCCGTGGCTGCTATTGAGAAATTCCTGATGGAATAACCCAATAACACTATTATTTATAGTATTGTTTTCAATTGCATCCATTGTTTAATGTTAATTGGAAGAGCGGAGTCACACAAGCATCGCCTTGCTCAAAAGGTGATCTCTAAATCATGTGCGTTATAGCTTTATGTATTTTTTTTTTTTTTTTTTTTTATTCTTTTGAACATTAAGGGGTTTTTGTCCATACGGATATGCCAACCCCATCGTACCTTATGAACTATTTACATTGTAGGGAATATTCACTTACTAAATAATAATAATCAAATAAAAGGAAGAAAATAATAGAAGGAGAATCATTGGTTAGAAGTCTTCACCAAGCCACACAACCTCTTCGCAATCGTTGATGTAGGGTTTGCCAAGATAACTTGGATTAGCCCAACATCAAGAATGTTCAATTTAAACTCTCTAACCAATAATTCCCTTTCATTCTTGCTTCTAACGCACTCCATCAGCAAATGTTGCACATCTTCAGTTTTGTTGCATATTTCACAATTAGGGGATGCAACCTTTCGCATTAGAAAAGCAAACTTTGCCGATGGATAGTGTCCAGAACGTAGCCTTAGTGCTAACTTAACATAATTTCTACCCAAACTTGTATCCTCGAACCATGGCACGCGAGGAGGCTCGTTCTGAATTACTTTATACCAAATTCCTTTCGCTTTAGATATTTCATCAAAGTTACTCCTCCATCTGTCAAAGCACGACAGCTTAAACTTGGAGCAATATTCCCAGTAATCTGGAATGTATGTAGTTTCGCTACCCATCTCTACTGCAAGCTTTGACAGACGGTCAGCCTCCTCGTTGCCCCGTAAGCCTATGTGTGCTGGAACCCACTGCAATATTACCCTAGTCTCGTCTTTGTTAATATCTTTAATCAATTTAAGGATATCATAGGCTATCGATGCACCTCTGCAGCCAGAGACGCATCGAGCCACATGTTGTATGGCACTCCTGCTATCAGTAAAAATAACTACTTTATTAAGTTTTTCACTAACTGCATAGGCCACTGCTTGATATATTGCAATGAGCTCCAGAGACATTATACAGACAGGTGTATCAATTTTAAAACTAGCTTTATAACCCGTATTTAGACAGAAGAAGGCGGCTCCACACCCATTTACACTTTTTGAACCATCTGTGAAAATTTTACACCAGTCATTGTACTTGAAACCTAATTCTGATATCACTTCATGAACCAATACATTTTATTTTATTTTATTTTATTTATTGAGGGATAATAAACAACTACAACATAATATATAAAACAAATGATTAACAAAACTAAGTAGTAATGTTGCAGTCCGCTGCATTATCCACAGATACAACATATTTAAAGATCAGTGGTTGCCACTAGATGGGCATTACCAAAATTAACAATTGTTTTGAAATTCTTAAATAAATAAGTTAACCTAACGCTGGTTATATCTACAAAACCAAATCAGATCAATAACAATTTAATTTACTTACATTATGCAATACAATAATAATAATAATAAGGATTAGATTACAACTATGATATTTTTTTCATAATATTAGATTTAAATTTATTTTTAGAGCATGCAAATATATCAATATCAATAAAATTTGAATTATAGGATTCCAACATTCAACATTGGGATTATAATATTTTTTTGCTTGCTTGATACAATCCAAATTAGTTTTGATGACCATTTTAATTTGTATAGCGGATACCCAAGTATCTAGAGTAAACATTCTGAGAGTTTCCGCAGAATTAATTTGTAGTTGCCCCACTTCATTAAAAGTAGTAGCAAGTAATGGTTTCTTTTTATTTGACCAGTAACTATAATTACTAAGAGAGCTCAACTCTGAAATTGAATTTGAACATATACTATTTGACCATGAGCGTGATTTTAATATATACTTGAATGCAAGGTATTGACGTCTTACAAATAGTGGTGGTATGTGTAACTCACTTTCCATCACGTGGATTGGAGTACTTCTTATGAAACCTCCTATTACCCTAAGGGCTTGATTTTGTAGCTTATCCAATTTGGATACATGGGTCTTTGCGCTGGAATCATATAAGTAACAGGCATAATCAATACGACTTCTTACTAACGAGATATATATTCTACGTATGTGTTTAGTATGAATACCCCAGGAGGACCCTGCTAATACTTTTAATAAATTTTAAAATTTTGAACATTTACTAACAATTTCATTAATGTGTTTGCGCCAGTGTAAACTTCTGTCAAACCACATACCTAAGTATTTAACACATTCTACTAATAACTACGGTTGATCATACACTTTTAATGAAGGCAATATTCTTCTTCGTCCCCTACTAAAAACACAATAATTGGATTTGGTTGGTGATAACGTCAATCCAATCTCACCCAGTAAAGTTACTAAACAGTTTAACGCGTCTTGTATAATACGTTCAGATGTTTTTATTTGTTTGTCGCTTGTATAAATAACAAAATCGTCGGCATATTGCGATATCATGACATTTTGAATTTTATGACAGATTTGATGGGTAACTAAGTTAAACAATAAAGGGGATAGGGGGTCCCCTTGTGCTAATCCTCTATTAGTCCATCTAATGCCAAGTCCTTCACTATTGAATGACTTAATTTTCAGATGCCTTGCATTCATAAAAGACCAAAGGTAAACACAAATTCTAGAGCCGACCTGAACTTCATCCAACACTTTAGTAACTGACTCGATTGAAACGTTATTATACGCGTTTTCAATGTCCACAAAACATGCCACTGTAGAAACATTTTTAGTGAAACCAATTTGGATGTAAGAAACTAGTCGAGATAGTGAGTCCAAACAGGACTGTGATTTCCTAAATCCTACTGTATTTGGGGATAGTAGTCTGTTTTTTTCCACGTACCATTCTAACCGTTTGCAGATCATTAAATGAAAAGTTTTACAAACACAGGAAAGAAGTGAAATAGGTCTTAATTTAGTGTCGCTATTCTGGTTGTTTGCGCCTTTGGGTATAGGAATAATTTGTATGTCTCGCCATTGATGGGGTACGGTCCCAGATTTAAAAATGCAATTGTATATTTTGAGTAATATAAGTTTTCCAAATTCCGGTAAATTGTGTAACATTGAGTAGGATATGCCATCTTGCCCTGGGGTCGTATCCTTTTTTTTAAGACAGTTATCTAGTTCCTGGCTAGTAAATTCAGCTTCTAAGCAATTATTTCTTGAATTGAAGTTCGGGACTAGATTAGTAGCATAATCTGGTGTTAGTGAGCGTAACAGTGCAGCTTGCTTTTCAATGGGAGAACACGATCCCTGCTGTTTAGCACCCTTCATCCATCTCATACGCCGCCACATCTCAGGTACCGTCGTCACTTCATCAATAGAATCACAAAATGTTTGCCAACCACCGTACCTAGCTTTTTTAATCAAAGTTTGCGATTCTAAGGTTTTGGATTCTAATTTGTTTAAATTTTCAGGGGTGGGGTTTTTACGAAAATTTGTCAAAGCTAACCTGCGTTGTGCGACTATTTCTGATAATTTAGAATTCCAATAATTTTTTGGTTTAAATTTTTCTTCTGTCTCTAGACTGAATTTATAATAAGGGATATGTTTATCAGCTGCGCAATTAATTATATTTACAAAATAGTCATACATTTGCTGAACATCTACACTATTAGGAAGTTCATCCGTAAATTTAATTTTATCTGAAATTGCTTGACGAAATTTATCCCAGTTCGCATTTTTCCAGTTTCGTTTTCGACCTATATGTACTAAGGTAGATAGGTTTGCAGTCATTTTAATGATCAGGTGGTCACTGCCAAGGTTTTCATTAAATACCTGCCAGTCAAATTTTATTGCCACGTCGGACGAGATAAACGATACATCCGGTGAGGATTGCTGTAAATTGCCATTTACTAACTTAATCCGTGTTGCCATGCCGTCATTAAGGGAGATATAGTCGTTTTCTAGGGATGAGTCCAAAACTTGAATACCTTTCACATCGGATTTTATCGACCAGTTAGTATGATGGGCATTAAAGTCGCCAGCTATTAAGGCTTTACCTGTAAATTGGGAAAAAACTTCATTCCAATCCGAAATCTGAGTTCGTACCGACGATGGACAATAAACCGACACAACATGTTCTAAATCTTTGCAGTTTAACAACTTCACGCATATTAGTTCGATACCCACATTATTAATATTAAACGACACCAGGTGAGATTGAATCGACCTATGAATCAGTAAAGCTACACCACCATAACTATCGTATCTGTCGTTCCTATAGACATTATACCCGCTAATGTTTACATTAATCTCACAGTTGAGCCATGACTCACTTATTATTGCGATGTGTATGTTTTCTTGTACTAATAGTTCAGAAAAGGATACAAGTTTAGGCCGTAAACTTTGTGCATTCCATTGGAATATGTTCACCTTTATGACTTTTTGTAAATTATCCATTATTAAAACAGTTTGTAAAATATCTCAAGATTTCTTCGCCGAACATAATATTAATCAAAAAATTCTTTAATTCCTCGCCAATAATTTTCAACAATGATAGTAATTTTTCTTTCAGTTTGAGTTTTGATTTACAGATACCTTTTATCTTCAGCCATATCTTCGCCCATTCAAAATACAACAGATGTGCACTTTGTTTACTACTTCCTTCTTCTTGCTGTGAATTATTTATTTCTTCACTTATTTGTTGTTTTTGAGTTCATCATTTTGCGGTTGATGTGTTATCTGCTTGTTTGATTTTTGTTTTGTTCTTTTATTATTTTGTGGTCTATTTATACTCGTATCATTTTCTTCTTCTTCGATATTAGATAGCAGCTCTTGGTGTATTACGGCATTGGTCAGTACACTACTATAGGTTTCCTTCTCAGTGTAAGCTATGGTTGCAGATTGATTGTTATTATTTTCCTCCGCCAGCGAGATCTCATTTGTTATTTGTTTTTGTTTCATCTCCATTAGGAGTTGTAAGGCTCTTCTGTATGTAACATGTTCTTCACTCATGATGTTTCGGATAGTTCTTTCTTTCAGGTAAACGGGACACTTTTTATCCAAGACTAAGTGGCTTCCCTTACAGTTTAAACATTTGAAGTCTGTTATGGTGCAGTTTTCATGACTACCTCCACACTTTGGGCATAGCATTTTTTTGGTAGGGCAAAATTTGATGAGATGACCAAATTTCCAACAGCCCGAACACTGCGAAACTGGGAATACATACGCTTCGACTTTAAATCGGCAGTCGTAGGCATAAATATACTGAGGTAACACATTACTTTTGAAGCTCACTCTAACGGACTCGCAATCAATCCATTTCCCTTCTGGTATTAACCGTTTTAATCTCCTTACCGATAAAACCTCAACGCTCGCTTTTAAAATGTTCGTAAGTTCTTCTTCACTTAGTTCAAGGTCGATTCCTTTAACTATTCCATAAGATATCGACATTTCCTGTATCAATTGACAACGCAAGCCTATTTCTTTCATTTTTTTACATTCAATTAGTTTTATAGCATCTTCCTTTCTCTGAAACTGAATCAGTACCTTATTGGCACTTTTATATTTAATTTTAAGAATATCCTTAATGTTTTCGCCACGAAGTAATTTAGCAAACGCTATTGGTTTTGGTAAATTCTCCATCGAAGTTACACAAACTTCATGATTAGCTACTATTTCAGATGTGCCACTATCTTCCTTATTTTTCCCCTGATTATTGCTTTTGTCCAATGAGTTACTTCTTATCAATCGTTTAGGTTTGCTTCTAATTACAGTAATAAAGTCATCTTCACTATTGTCATCTTCTCGTTCCTTTCTCTTCCCTGCATTTCGTAAAAGTTCACCATAATCGCTTCCTCGTCTATCCGAGCTTTCCTCATCCATCTTATCCATCTCATTTAATTGTTTTTCGCATTTATCCAAAATTTCTGAATCGCTCAAATCTTCACCACTTGAATCACTTTGCATTTCACAAACAATGGTTCGTAGGTAGGTATACGTAAAAAGTTAACGACACTCGCAACGAAAGGCAACGCGTGCGCACGGCCCAACGTCACAGCGCGAACTCCGAGCTTTAAGTAATTAAATAAACATTTTTTTTTAACCTTGCCCGACCCCGGCATCGATCCCAGGACCTCATGCTTAGTAGCCGCACTGACAGACCAACGATGCAGTCTCTCATATATGTACATACCAAAATTTCCACGCGAACGAAGTCGCGGGCAACAGCTAGTATAATAATAAGCAAAGTTGCAGCATTACTATGTAATGCTATTTCATATGACGGCACGGTTGGCGCAGTGGCTGAGCGAATGGCTGCTGCGCTGCTTGTATCGGGCTTCATCCCCGCACCGAACCAATTTTTGTAAGGACTACAGGCAGTTCTTCCGGGTCTGGCTGTATGTGTTTGTGAGTTTAAATGTTTGTAAACACACCCACGGTACAGGAGAAATTTGTAGTGTGAGGCAAAGTTTAAAAAAAAAATTTCATGCTGTACATTTCGGTCCTTGCGGAGTTTGGCCAGCTGATGATTCAGCACAAATGCTATGTGACGGCGCAGGTGGCGCACTGGCTGAGCAGTTGACTGCGGTGCTGCGTGTTGCGAGTTCGATTCCCGCACGGACCATAAATTTGCAACGTCGTTATCTATAATAAAAATAAGTCGGGTTTTCCTTCCTGACGCCATAACTCCAGAACGCACGAACCGATTTCCACGGTTTTGCATTCGTTGGAAAGGTCTCAGGTTCCGTGAGGTTTATAGCAAAGAAAATTCAGGAAAATTAGGGTAGGTAGGGTAGGTAGGGTAGGTAGGGTAGGTAGGGTAGGTAGGGTAGGTAGGGTAGGTAGGGTAGGTAGGATAGGTAGGGTAGGTAGGGTAGGTAGGGTAGGTAGGGTAGGTAGGGTAGGTAGGGTAGGTAGGGTAGGTAGGGTAGGTAGGGTAGGTAGGGTAGGTAGGGTAGGTAGGGTAGGTAGGGTAGGTAGGGTAGGTAGGGTAGGTAGGGTAGGTAGGGTAGGTAGGGTAGGTAGGGTAGGTAGGGTAGGTAGGGTAGGTAGGGTAGGTAGGGTAGGTAGGGTAGGTAGGGTAGGTAGGGTAGGTAGGGTAGGTAGGGTAGGTAGGGTAGGTAGGGTAGGTAGGGTAGGTAGGGTAGGTAGGGTAGGTAGGGTAGGTAGGGTAGGTAGGGTAGGTAGGGTAGGTAGGGTAGGTAGGGTAGGTAGGGTAGGTAGGGTAGGTAGGGTAGGTAGGGTAGGTAGGGTAGGTAGGGTAGGTAGGGTAGGTAGGGTAGGTAGGGTAGGTAGGGTAGGTAGGGTAGGTAGGGTAGGTAGGGTAGGTAGGGTAGGTAGGGTAGGTAGGGTAGGTAGGGTAGGTAGGGTAGGTAGGGTAGGTAGGGTAGGTAGGGTAGGTAGGGTAGGTAGGGTAGGTAGGGTAGGTAGGGTAGGTAGGGTAGGTAGGGTAGGTAGGGTAGGTAGGGTAGGTAGGGTAGGTAGGGTAGGTAGGGTAGGTAGGGTAGGTAGGGTAGGTAGGGTAGGTAGGGTAGGTAGGGTAGGTAGGGTAGGTAGGGTAGGTAGGGTAGGTAGGGTAGTAGGTAGGAAAACATGCATTGCAACGCATGCCGGGCACAGCTAGTTCGTTATCGATATTATCAAATCTTAATTTCGTTTTCATTTTTAAACTTATTAGAGATTTGAGAGAATAGGTCAATTTTATTCATTAACTAGCTGACCCGCGCAACTTCGTCTGCGTCACATAAGAAAGAGAACATAATATAAACTACCCTACCTACCTACCCTACCTACCTACCTACCCTACCTACCTACCCTACCTACCTACCCTACCTACCTACCCTACCTACCTACCCTACCTACCTACCCTACCTACCTACCCTACCTACCTACCCTACCTACCTACCCTACCTACCTACCCTACCTACCTACCCTACCTACCTACCCTACCTACCTACCTACCCTACCTACCTACCCTACCTACCTACCTACCTACCTACCCTACCTACCTACCCTACCTACCTACCCTACCTACCTACCTACCTACCCTACCCTACCTACCTACCCTACCTACCTACCTACCCTACCTACCTACATACCTAACTACCTACCTACCCTACCTACCTACCTACCCACCTACCCTACCTACCTACCTACCCTACCTACCCCACCTACCCTACCTACCCTACCTACCCTATCTCTCTTTTCGTGCTTAAAATGTAGCTTATATGACACTTCACCTAAAAACTTAAATTTTCAACCATACCGAGGTTTATAGTTCACTTCACTGTTTATACGAATGGGCAATTGGGCAATAATGTTAATTATTTATTTAATAGAAATAGTTTTATTATTGATTTCTTACAAATATCAAATTGTCATCCATACGTCATTACATAGCTGTCACTATACGTCAATTTTGTTATTCCAAGTCTGATTCTTTTTTGTTATACCACGTTTTATAGTGACTGACGTTACATGTCAAGTCACACGGGAATGCTGTCGAACGGGATAAAAAGTATCCTATGTCCTTCTCCTGGCTCTAAACTACCTCCCTGCCAATTTTCAGCTAAATCGGTTCAGCCGTTCTTGAGTTATAAGTGAAGTAACTAACACGACTTTCTTTTATATATATAGATTTATGATTACCTGTCTTTTCAATGTTAAAAAAACGAAAAGTATACATTAATCTATTTTGTAATGATTTGAAAAACACAAAGCATTAAAATAAAACAAAATACCTAAAACTTACAAAAAGTGAAAACCGGTTGGGGATCGAACTCGCGAACCATGTTTATTATTTTTGAAAATCTAATAGCATTAAAAAAAACCACAAAAAGTGACTACTGGCTGCGATTCGAACTTGCGAACCCTGGTTTGCAGGGCGGTCGCTGAACCGATAGGCCACGTATACCTGTGTCTAATAGTTTGAAAAAGCCGTTCTATTCTAATGCATGCTATGACAGTTGTCAGTTTGTCAAACGCTAGCCAAGAATTGTCATACAGTAGCCAAGAATATGGTTGTAATGCTCTATTGCTCATCCCCCTAAGTTAATAGCGCGATAATATATAGTCTATGTGTTATTCCAGACTATAATCTATCTCTGTTCCAAATTTCATCTAGATCCGTTCAGCCGTTCTGGCGTGATTGAGTAACAAACATCCATCGTAACTTTCGCATTTATAATAGTAGTAAGAGTAAGAAGTAAGATGAGCAGAACCCTCCTGATATAAAGTTGTCGAACCGTTAAAACCATACAATCCTTAGGTAAATAGCTGCTTTGTTGGATACTGGAAGTTTTTTTTTGTGTATTACTTTGAGAACTGCTCTCTGGGCTCTTTCTAGGTTTAATATATGAGTTTTGTGTGTACTCCCCCAGATCGAGATGCAGTATTCCAGCACTGACTGGCACAGGGATAGATAGATTGTTTTCAACAGGTTCGAGTCGCACACCCTACGTAACTTCTTAAAAACTGTTATTAACTTTCTAACCCTAGAGCTTAGTGTTGTACGTGGTGGTGGAAGTTTAACTGTTCGTCAACTTGTATACCGAGATATTTTATACAGTTTGTTTTTTCAATAGGAAGACTCCTGCATTTGCTGATATTGTTTTGATGACAGGTGTGTGCTCGGACTTCAATCGATTCATTAGCAGATGGTGGAGGTTTCTTTATCGAGAACATGCTTGTGTCATAACACAAAATATGGCACACACTGTGCGTTCTGTAACCACACGACGGAGGGCTGCGCCTGCATCAAGTGCAGCATGTGTGCGTCACAGTTCCATCTGGAGTGTGTGAACAGCGAGCACCTGGTGCCGACCACGAACAGCTGGCGATGCTGCCGGTGCTGCGAGGCGCTCAGGGCCGCTGCCGCGCCAGCCAAGATCGAAACAGACGTCCGTGCGTAGAATGTAACTTTGTTTAAGTGATAAATTGATTGTTAACCTCCATTGTGGCATGTTTGGACTAAAATAAACTTGTTTTGTTGACTGGAGTGGTTTTATCCATATTTGTCATAACTCATCACTCAACTCAGCACTCATCCTCTGACGACATTACATTGAGTCGTGAAGCTCATAAACAATTACGCCATTATAAAGCGCGTTCCTTTTCATCCGTAATTACGACTAGCAGATAATACGTAGATAAGATCCTGTGCAGAGCGAACGGAACACTACGATTAAATCACTGGAGACGTGGCAGCAGCGCCCTCTCGCCGGAAGGAAGGAACCCGCCAAATTAGTGCCGCAGAGTGATCCTACTCCCTGACTAAGAATGGCATTGTTTGTACCCATTACAAAGGTCTTTGAACGTTACTGACGAGACATGAAGGAGGGTCGGACACGAGTTTCGTATAAATCACTTTTTCTATCACTATTACGTTTGAATCAATACTTATAAAATTGTTTGTCCTGACAGACTATAACCAAACTTGGTATACTGAGCTACAGAGATATTTTATGACGAAGGCATTCAGGGACCCGTAAAGAAAGGATTTTGGAAAATTCAACCTCTAACGGTCAGTTCAGACAGAACGGAAAAGTCCTCCGGCAATTTACTGGCTGCTTTGAAAATAGGACCGTATTACCATTGTTTAAACCGTAAAACCATGTTCTTCAATGTTCCTCCGCCGCACTCATATAATTCACCGATCATTCTTCGTCCGGTCTATTTCTCTGTGAACTGCACTTCTCCTGGAATTTAGGATGACATGCAACCGTTTATACTAAAATTAAAGACAAAAGACACACAAAAAGACAAAGACTAAAGAACACATAACAAAAAAAAAAAGAAAAAAGAAAAAGACAAAATACACAACAAACAAACAAACAAACAAACTTTTTTTGCATAAAATAAAACAGACTAAAAAACCCAGACAAATTGATAACCTCCTTTTGACACTCGGTTAAAAAACCAACAAAAAGTGAAAAAATAATTCTCGGTGACTTGTTTGTTTGGTTCAGTTTTTTTGCCACCGACTTCTGTAGCTAGAGTTATTTTTCACTTTTTGTGTGGTGTTTATTTTTTAAAGTCGGGGCTATATTTTTTTTATATTTTTTGTTGTAATTACATTTGCATTTTTTTCCTGTGCATTAAATTTACATTTTTAACAATACATGCCATAGTAAGTTTTATTGGGGATAAGCCTACTTATCCCCAATAAAATGAAACTGAAGTATAATGTTATGTTATGGAATTATGTAAACATATCCAAGCGATTATAGCAATTACGACACAATGGCTGCCTATTACTGAAGAGTTCCATTGTAATTGTATATCTCCGAAGATCACCAGATCATCAGGTCTTCGCCAAACTTAAACGGGACCACCGCGAAATAACTTCCAAACAAACATGAATCATCCAAATTAGTCAAATCGGGCAACACAATATTACTTAAGTACTAGGTAAACTTAAAAAGAAAAAAAAAACTTGAGAGGTGTCAAGGTACACCCGGATGGAACGAAGTTCCTATTATTATACAACGCGTAACATAATTAACGCACATCTTATACATCTATACTTATAATAAATCTGTAGAGAGGTCAATTCTGTACATGAAATATATTTACAAAATAACTATCGGGGGGTGATTAGTGATCGATACTGATGCCAAAAATGCAATCAGTAAAATTTTTGTCTGTCTGTCTGTCTGTCTGTCTGTCTGTCTGTATGTTATTTATAGAAAAAAAAACTACTCGACGGATTTTAACGAAACTTGGTACAATTATTCTACATACTCCTGAGCAGGTAATAGTATACTTTTCATCACGCTACCATTAATAGGAGCAGAGCAGTGAAAGGAAATGTTGGGAAAACGGGAGAAGTTACTTGGTTTTTTTAGCTTCCGTCGCGTGTGCAGCCTTAATGGTTAAAGCTACATAGAAATCATGTAAAACGGAAATATTCCACATAAAATTATATAAAAAATATCCCACGACAGCATATGTCTATCTTTTATAGTTGACTCACAATAACACGTGTAACTCCCGATAGCTTAGCAGTTCGGAGATTTGTTATTATTATATTTGTTTACTCTTACGTTTATAATATTCTCACTCAACCCCAATTAAAAAAAAAACATCAGTTACTCTTCGAACTCCTGGGCAGGTTATAGTATACTTTTCATCACACTACAATGAATAGGAGCAGAGCAGTGTAAGGAAATGTTGGGAAAACGGGAGAAATTACTTGATTTTTTAAGCTTCCGTCGCGTGTGCAGCCTTAATGGTTAAAGCTACATAGAAATCATGTATAACGGAAATATTCAACATAAAATTATATAAAAAATATCCCAAGACAGCATATATCTATCTTTTATAGTTGACTCACAATAACACGTGTAACTCCCGATAGCTTAGCAGTTCAGAGATTTGTTATTATATTTGTTTACTATTACGTATAATATAATACCAATAACACTCACCATCATCCTTATTTTTTAATGAATATTATTATTATTACCTATTTAATAAAAAAAGAATCATAGAAATCGGTACAAAAACACCAAACTTATACATGAAATACCTACGCTAACAAGCCATCGCGCGTGAATAGAGAAGCAAGCTGTAAGGATCATTTTTGCGTAACGGTTGCCGCGCTCGACACGGCTCGCGGCGGCAGAGTATAAAAGGGGCGGGAGGCGAGCGCAAGCTTCAATTGTCCGGTTAAGCAGCTTCAACCTTAGCGAGTTGTTGCGCTGCGAGAGGCCATACCAAAAAAAAAAAAAAAAAATCGCAAGCTTCATTCAATATTTGGCTGTTGATGCGTTCAGAGTGTTGGACTTTATTGACAGACAATAATTGTTATTTTATAAACCGTGCTTATCAGCGCGCCTTTTAGTCTTTAAATAGTTTATTTTAATTTCTTTTGTTGTTATTTTATGAATTAGGTTTAGTTTTGTTTAAATTGTAAACTATTAATAGTTGCTATTTTTTTTTAAGTGAAGTAGTAGTAGGTAGAATGGAAGTAGAAGTAGTACTCATAGACTTTTAGATAAGTACTGATAGGTTAGTTTTGGGTCATTCATGTTTATTTTTTTTGTATTGAGTAGGTAAAAGCGTAGGTACTTTTTCAAAACTATGAGGGAGGACATCTGCTAATTTTTTTTCGAAAAACGACGGAAACGCGGACGAAGTCGCGGGCAAAAGCTAGTACTATAATAAATCTGTACAAAATATTTAGAAAAAAAGTAGTAGGGGTGTTAAAGGAGCACTAACAGAACCCATTTCTACCATTTTTAGAATTTTTGTCTGTTTGTCGGTTTGTCTGTATGTTTGTGCGCGCATCACGTAAAAACCCCTCATTATATTCAAAATCGAAATTGTAACATAAGAAGCATTGTTCCGAGTAACATTTAGTGTTTATTTCATCAAAATCGACCAACAGACGCAAAAGATATTAATGTTTTAAAATTTAGTTAATAACCTCATAGGCAATTTCTATGATAAATTGAATTACTTACGTTAATAGGTTTTAGTCGAAGTGTAGTCGGAATGGCTGAAAATTAATTTGGTTTTATTTTTCCTTTTGTGCTTACTCTTTGCATGGAAGTAATAAGTACTACGTACAACCCCTTACGAAAAAAAATCTCTAAAAATTAAAACAAAATTAAAATTTGATAAAATCCACGACGTTGTGTGTGTGCAGCGCCGCAGTCAATTGCTCAGCCACTGCGCAAACCGTACCGTCACATAACTGTGGTTGTGACTTCGTCGGGCATTGATGCAAATTTGCTAAAGGGTGGCCGGACTGCACATTCAATTTTCAAATTGCCGCTGAATCTTGCAAGCGAAGCATGCAACATCACCAAAAACGGGGGAGTCCTTTTGCAGCTGTGGAAGTTAAGCCTATAGGACGAGTGCACAATGTCGCAGAAGCATGCATGCATGAGGCGTTGAACCGCAGCTTGCAGGACATCCGCGGCAACCAGGCGCTGATGGGTGGCGTCGTTCGGCTGCTTTAGACCCTGTGGACGGTGAGTAATGGGCTAGCTCGCCGTCCGACCGTCTTATGACGACAGAACACTGACACACTAGACACTGTGATGGCTAATGACGATAGTACTGCCTACCCCGTTGAATTTCTCAACTCCGTGGAGTTAAAAGGCGAGGCGTGGAGCTTAAAGTTGGCGTTCCAGTTCTGGTGATGCGAAACCTTTTTTTTTTTTTTTTGTTGGTTGATGCAACCAACGGCAACAGGCTTCGTATCACAGAGCTGGGCAGTAACATTATAAAAACGGAGCTGCTAAAGGACAGAGTGTTTTAATTCCCCGCATGCCCACATTTCAAATAACTTGCCATTTCAATTTAAGAGGTTACAATTTCCCTTAAAATTGGTTTTTACAACGACGATCTACAGTTCCCAGGGCCAAACCATAAAAGTAACCGGCATTCAATTGTGCACTCCATGCTTTTCAGACGGTCAATTATGTGTTGGTTGTTCAGTGCCCAAAATTTGCACGTGCTTGCTTATTCCAAGAATACCTATAATTCCTAACAACTTTCCTTTCTCTTTCAAACGAGTGCAATTACCAGTCAGTCTCTGTTATGTCATGACAATTAATAAAGCTCAGGTCCAGACATTATCCGTTGCAGGGGTGGACCTAAGTATTGGATGCTTTTCCCATGGTCAACTATACGTAGCTCTTTCTCGCGTAAACAACCCCAATAACCTTTTTGTGTACGCTCCAGATGGTTCCACAGCTAATGTTGTTTATAAAGAAGCACTAGCATAAATAAAAAAAAAATAAAAAGACGGGTTGCACTCCGGGAGTGCCGGCAGAAGTGAAAACTTGATTATAACAACGTTTTTTATAACAACGCCCTCTAGTAGCAGCTAAAAAAACTGTCGCGCCTACCAGTAACAGTGTTCTCTGTATCAATGCATCATTTTAGTTTTCAATATCAAAGTTAGATGGCGCTTTGTGCTAGCGCCATCTACCAGCGGTCTCTCACAACAGTTACTCATTGCATTTGCTAATGTACTTTCTACTACATTCTACAAGATGTCGCTAGGAGTTATAAAACTACGATCATGTTCCAAAACATTTAAAAATTTCTTTAAATAATTTTAAACCATAAAATGTTGAAGGTTAAGTTCAAAATCGTCTACTCTTCATCCGTCTTACGCTTTTTCCAAATTTCTTTAAATAATTTTAAACCATAAAATGTTGAAGGTTAAGTTCAAAATCGTCTACTCTCCATCCGTCTTACGCTTTTTCCAAATTTCTTTAAATGATTTTAAACCATAAAATGTTGAAGGTTAAGTTCAAAATCGTCTACTCTCCATCCGTCTTACGATTAGGTCACGTGTCCTGACGCGAGTGTCCTGACGCGAGTTTAAGATTTTATACCCATTACAGAACAATTTTTTTAGAGTGCTCAACGCCGCTAAAGAAGTTTTCACTTCAAAAAATGATTTGTATCGGAATCCTCCAACAGCGCTTCGCACTAAAAAATACATTGTTAAGGTCCGACATCCACGCGAACGAAGTCGCGGGCACAGCTAGTCTAATAATATAATTCAATCATGATTCGAAAGACTCGTGGCGCCACCATTTATCATAAGAACGTTAATGTTGTTTTCCTCGGGAACAATACTTTTTTTCGGAATGAAAGGTCGTAGCCTATGTTAGACCTTATAACATCAGCTATCTGCCAGTAAAAGTTCCGTCAAAATCAGTCCAGCCGTTTCGGAGATTAGCCGGAATAAACAGACAGACAGACCGACAGACAAAAATTGAGAAAAATGTGTCTTTATTATAAGTACCGTATATACTTTCATATGCATTCAGTAAAAAGCCGTTATTTTGATATTACAAACAGACACTTCAATTTTATTTATTTTTGTTATTTATTTATTTATTTATTAAAATGGCACTTCAACGACTTACTCACTAAACATACATAAACATAAATCACAAACTATTTTAGGTATAGTGAATTTGTCACTTATAGAAGTGCACAGCACTCGCAGAATAATAAAAGGGCAAGTAAGATACCATTACATGATTTAAGCTACATAAAATAAAAAGGTCATTAAAAAGTTAATCAGTTAAAAATGGGCTGTGTACATTAAGCCGGTGGGAAATACAGGATTACTTAACTAAAAAATATGTATAAAACAAAGCATAAAAACAAAGTAATAAATTAAAAGGCTGAAAATGAAGAGAATGGAAGTGGATGCAATGAATTACACGGTGTCTGATATCGCACAGACGTCACGAGACTCTGAGCTGGTTAAAAGTCTCATACGGTATAGACGGAAGGGGTTAGAGTAGATGTCGATGCTACTGGTTCATGCAGCAATTTTATTATATTTACTCATAAGACGGTTCAAGGGCGCGGTGCTACCAAGGTTAGTACGACTTGCAGTGGTGGCAAAAGTTATGGTGTCGCGACTAGATCTAATGGTTTTCTGTCGAGGTACCGCTATTCTCAGTTCCGCCAAAAGATCGGGAGCATTTAACAAGCCGTTAACTAATTTATAAAGTAGGATTTGGTCCGTTACGTCTCTGCGGTGTTCGAGTGAACTCATATTGAAATGGCTGAGTCTTTGACTATAAGAAGAATCCAATGGACAGCTAAAGCTTTTAAAACGAAGATATCTAGTGAAGCTTCTTTGGATACGTTCAATCCTGTTTACGTGGACACGGTAAGTGGGGTTCCACACTGGAGATGCATAGTCCAGTAAGCTTCTCACAAGAGTATTGAAGAGCACCTTTAATGTTGAGATAGAATGGAAGTCACGACATATTCTTTTTATAAAGCCAGACATTTTTGCAGCTTTGGCAGTGATGTGGTCAATGTGGTTGATAAATGTGAGTTTAGAGTCGAGGTGGACTCCCAGGTCGCGAATCGTGTCCACTTTTTGGAGTGATGCCCCATTTATTGAGTATGAGGTTGGTAATGGTCTCAGTTTCTTGGTAAATGTTATGTGGTAGCACTTTTTCACATTGAGGGACATCCGGTTTTGTAGGCACCAATCGTGAACCGCGTCGAGGTCAGCCTGAAGTAGGTCATTGTCGTCATTGGATGACATCCAACTACTTCAGGATTGGGTTATAATAGAATATAATGTTGATTTATATATTATTTAGGATATAATTAAGACCTATTTCGTAATGGTTATAGCTTCCATTACTATGTTCATGAAAACGTTAAACGTTTTCATGAACGAAATAAAGGCCGCGGCCCCATGTCCACGGCGCGGCGCCGGCCGCCGTGTGACGTTGCGGCGCCGCCGCCTTAACACGGCACGACGTCGTGCCGCACCACGGTGCCGCGAACGGTGCGCCATCCATTGCCCCTTTCAGTCGATCGAATCAACTGCGAAATATCGACTGAAAGGGGCAATGGATCGCAACGTCACACGGCGGCCGGCGCCGCGCCGTGGACATGGGGCCGCGGCCAAAGTAGGAGAAAATTGCTTTTGAACTTTTTTTAATTGAAATAAAAGTCTTGACTAAGACTTCACTAAAAATCGAGATTGCTTGATTAAATGATTGTAAGTTTAATATCTATGAAGGTGAAAGCCGCATCAAAATCCCTTGTGCAGTTAAGAAGAACAACGCGGACGAACACACACTAACAAGAGGCAATTATAATGTATATAGAGATTGATTATTATCTATATTTATAAAAATGAATACCTATTTTCCGTGGTCACGGCATCACGCGTGAACGGCTGGACGTAAGTAGGTAGGGTAGGTAGGTAGGGTAGTGAAAGTAGTAGGTAGGAAAACATGGATTGCAACGCATACCGGGCACAGCTAGTTCAAATATAAACATAATCATTCAGGAATAAATGTTCTAAATGATCGAGTTAGTACTCGTAAGATTTAAATCTTTGGATTCATAGATTCTCTAGAGATATGATAATAATAATTATGTTTGGAGCCGTAACACTATACTAAGAGTGAAATTGCGTCACGCGCCCCAAATTGCAGTGCCTTACAATGAAATTATTATAAAAGCTTGTAGCAATGAAATTGTTATGAACGCAACAGACAGGCGCCAGCAATAGTAACATCTTAGGTACTACCTGTTATTAAGGCAGGCTTCTTCGAACGATTATCACTTTATCCTTTACTAACTAAAACGGGGTCAAGATTAACCCTTCCAACGCCAAACCTTCAAGACTCAAAAGATTTGTACAACTTTAAACAGCTTAAATGAATTACACTCACTTTGTATTGAATTGAGAGCTAAAGGATGATTAATTCATGTTTTCCAAAGATCTTTTGTGGAGGGTTATTTCATACTTATCGTTCTTCATATTTAATTTATTAACAATTCATCTGTGAAAAAAATTTCTTCGATATTTCCGTCAATTATAGACCGATTTACGTGATTTTACATGTGGTAGAAGAAGATCGCGTGGCGCCCCATATAAATTTTATTAACTTTGCTTGGGTAGTTTATGGGTTACCTTCTATATTACGGTTTTTTTCTTCTTCGTCTATGTTGATGATCTGATCTGAACATCACGCCTGTATTCCCCGAATGGTTAGGCAGAAGTTTACCCCATAGTACACCTGCATTTCAACAGTTATGTTTAAGTTCCATGTAATAAGGGGCGAGCCTATTGCCATCAACCGGGCGCGAATCCTGACTTCGTGGCTCCTACTGAAAAATTCTTGATGGAAAAACCCAACACCTTTTTGCGCTACCTGGAAATCGAACCCAGGACCTCTTGCTCAGCAGTCGTGCTTGCGACCACTAGACAGTCAGTTTATAAGTACATAAATAAATAATTGTACATTTTACTTGACCGAGTAATTATTTTAAAACAAAATAGGTTATTACATGAATAAAAGTACAGCGGGTTCACAGTGATCGAATCATACTTCTTGAATCACCGCGTGTCACTCATAAACCTAATCCATTCATCGCCCTTAACTTATTACATCTACCAATCACAATGACGAGGCGGAGCTCAAGAGCGAGACAGCTATTCCCCCATTGCAATGCGTGAGAAAGAGGTGGATTATTTTAGCAACGCTGCTACTAGAAGCGGGTGTCGAGAAAGCGTTCGACGCGCTTTTCACAAAGTCGTCAGTCAAAGTTTGCATTTTGAGTCAAGAACTCACGGTCGCATTTCACGGGTTAACTATTTACGCGTTTAACCTGAATTAAATAAATTAAACCAAATAAGTGATACAGTGGATAATTAGTGTTTTTAAGTAATTTATTATTTTGATTGCTGAAACTAAATTATTTTCCTAATTTTCAAAGACGGAATAAACTGTATGTTTTGAATAAGAAGTGAAGTGTTGTGTGGTCGCTATGTCAGAAGCTGGTCGGCGCGGGGCCGCCTACACGATAGATAACATACTTGGACACACGGAGAGGCAACCTGGTATGTGATACCACGACAAGTTACAATGGTTAAACCATTAACGCAGGTCACATTTGCAAACGAAGGGTTCCTTAAAGGTTTTAGTTTTACTATAACCCTTGCAGTGTGTTTGTTCAGTAGGAAGGTATCCGTTTTGGGACCGTTTGTAGGGATCCCGTAAGTGGCGAAAACAGAGCCCTTATAATTGCATCATTTCACTCGGAGACTGTTGCCAGATTGACACCACAAAGATGTCTGGGACGGACACTATTAAATAAAATTAAAAAAGTAGAAATATATTACTAAAATGTTATTAAAGGGTGGTATACACGTGGAGACCACTATACAACAATAAATGAACACACTGGGAGACTGGATTTTGATCTACATGAGAGAAATCTTTTCACACAGTCGCTCGCAAATGTCTTGTTACTTACCTATAATGTCACGCAAACCTATAGTGAACCCATTTTTATACATTTCGTTGCTGGCGATTCTGGGGTTTTTATCCGTGAACTTTTAGCCATGTCCTTTAAGTTTGTTTTTATTATTACGATAAAAATCATCGTTCGGAGGCAAATCGGACCGTAGGAAGTGTCCGCATATTGTGATGAGTAACTACGGAACCCTACATTGGATGGTAAACAAGGTGTAAACTGATCCTTCACGAAGCTGTCAACCAAGCATTCTGTACATTAAACTACGCGTAAGTAACTACACAAAAATTGTTGCTGGGAAAAATCACGTTTTACGGTAGGGCTCAATTGTAACGCACTTAAAACATTGAGCTGATGGATGCAGCGAATAATACGGGGGTCGTGGACCTCCAAATATTTTTATTTATTTAGTAGACAACACAGTAGACAACACAGGAAAATAACAAACCATAACTTATTTATAACTTTACTTTAAATACCTATCTAAAGTAAAGTTATAACATTGCATTTAAAAAAACTTTTGAAAAAGTTGGAACTTTGCCGCCAATATCTCTGTAACTATAAGGTTCCCATGTATGATCTGTAACAAAATAATGATCACAATGACGGGGGAGTACAAGTGCCTTTCGGTTTCGTTAAGGGTACTTTTACACCCATTATAATTGATTCTCTACTGTTTCTTCAGTGGCAGTCATGACAACATGTCATTGCAATGGCTGAATGTGAGATTTGGGGGTCATATTTTAAACACTGAATTGCTTTCATTCCCTCGTAGACCGTAGTAGGTGTGAGAAGTAGATAATTATGCCTCCTCGGAGATAAAGTTGTCTTGGGCGAGCTTTACTTCCTCACTGCACTCAGGATTCTAGTTAGAGTCACCTGGCTGATCTCATTTATTTACTAGCAGACGATACACAGCCTGAACAATGAACATGATTTTTCTTACAGAACGAATGTTTGCACTAAGAAAAGACGTTTGAAAATTCATTCATTAATAGAGAATGAAAGATTTTGCTGGAGTGTAATATCAGGCACACAGCTTGTAATAGTGCCAACCTCCAAATCAATGTTATACTCGTAAATACGAAAATAATTATTTCTGCCTGCCAGTCGGTTTCTCAGTTTATTAACTTTCACGCATTAAGTAATGGCAGCACGGATTTCGATGAAATTAGGCGCGCAGGTCCAGGTCTGACCTGTGATAAGACATACAATTATATACATTTATCGTACGTTCCCGGGAGATAAAGTTTGATTAATGTTACGATTTAAGAAGGCTCCTTAACGAGGTGTTATGTATCTGAGGTACTTTCACGCACTTTTTTCTAAGTTTGCGTCTATACAATAAATTTTCACTTTGTATTTTTTTGAATTTACTCGTAGTTTGTTATAAGTCAACGCATGTGAATAAAAGAGTGATGGACATGAATGTAATGGATGGAGAGGGAGAATAAGGCCAATGAAAAACTGGATGGATAGTGTGAGGAATGACATGACATCTCTGACAGGGTAAAATGAAAGAAGAAAAACGTGTTACACCGACCCCAAATAGAATGGGACAAGGGCAGGAAGATTATGAGTTTGTTGTAAGTTGTGTACATACGTCGTATTCAAAGGATTTTGTAATTCACATAGCGTTTGTTCCATTTTGGTGTGTTGGCCGCGAATTATCAAATCAAATCAAAATATTTATTTGCTAGAATATGGTACATAAGCTGTTTCAATAAATTTGTTTCAGCATATCCTGCCATAATATGGAGTGCAAATGTATTCACAATAAACGATGTCAATTAATCTAACTTACAAATTACACATTCCATTGACTTGTCTTCTAAGTAGTCCATTACGGTATCTTCGAAATAGTAAGTTTGAAAAAAAAAAATAACATTGTCAGCAGCAAGTCTTGAAAACTATTTGGTAAATTATTGAAAGTAATAATCGACATGCAGTATACATTTTTCATAAATAATTTTAGTTTTATTGGCGGCAGCCGAAGTGTATCTTTATGTCGTGTTTGGCTATTTGGCCTGTCAGTGCTCGTTTCAAATAAATTGTGGTTTCTTCTAACAAAAACACATATTTCAAAAATAGAAAAACATGGCAAAGGTAGAATTTTAAGTTTTTGAAACAGTGGCATATAGCTGTCTAAAAAGTGAGCTCCACAAATTGCTCAGATAGGTGCATTTTTTTTGAGCTTTTAAAGCTCTGTCAAAATCTTCTGAGTTAGCCCATATTACAATGCCGTATCTAAGTACGGATGAATCATAACCATGGTAAGCCAGCATTGCAGTGTCACAGTTACTGTTTGTCTAATTCTTTTCAGGCCATAATATAAAACAATCTATGCAAGAATCATATCTACGTGTTTTCCAATTAAAATTTTTAACAACCGTTATACCCAAGAATACACAATTATCGACAGTGGCCAAGTGAGAATCTTTATAATGAATGTCTAGTTTATTTATGTTTGCATTGTATGTTTGAAATTGTATCATGTTTGTTTAGTCATATTTATTTTTAAGTTATTTTATTCTAGCCATACAATTGCATTATCCAGAGCTTGAACGGCTTCCTTTTCTAAGTTGTTTTCGTTATTGTCTCTTTTAATCACTGTAGTGTAGTGTCATCAGCGAATAGTATACAGTCTTTGCCTATCGACTCTGGAATATCGTTGATGTAAACTAGAAAGATTAGTGGGGAAACGATACCTCCCTGTGGCGTGCCATAATTATTTTGTTTATATTCCGACCTATTCTTTCCCCTTTGACAAGTTTTTCAAAAACCTTCCCTGATTCCATAATGCTTAAGCTTTGCAAATCATAGGCTTTTACCATGTCTAGGAACACATAACTTATTTTAGATTTTTGATTCCGACTTTCAGTTATGTATTTTACCAGCGCAAAACAAGCTAAAGTAGTGGAACTTCCTCCTTCCTAAAACCGAATTGTTCTTTTTAGGGTTTCGTAGCCAAATGGCAAAAAACGGAACCCTTATGGATTCGTCATGTCTGTCTGTCTGTCTGTCCGTCCGTATGTCACAGCCACTTTTTTCCAAAACTATAAGAACTGTTGAAACTTGGTAAGTAGATGTATTCTGTGAACCGCATTAAGATTTTTACACAAAAATAGAAAAAAAAAACAATAAATTTTGGGGGTATACTTAAACTGTAACTTAAAAATTTTTTTTCATCAAACCGATACGTGTGGCGTATCTATGGATAGGTCTTCAAAAATGATATTGAGGTTTCTAATTTAATTTTTTTCTAAACTGAATACTTTGCGAGAGAGACACTTCCAAAGTGGTAAAATGTGTGGGGGTACACATTTTATAATTATAACAATGTAAAATAAATGCATAGCAAATATTTGTATGGGATGTTCAAACTAAAAATGGAAAAATAAAAAAACTTTTTTGCAAAAAATAAACAAACAAGATACCCGTGAAAAACATAACCTTTCCTTAGCAGTCGAGTAAAAAGATGCTGCATTAAAAAACGAACACTGTTAATTTTATAATACCATCTCTACAAACACAACATAAAACAAAAAAAAAACATATGACGACTACACACAAATACTGATGCATACACAAGGCTCAGCATTAATAAATAATAAGGCCAAAACTACAAGTAAAGCGGCATGGAAAATGATTAAAACAAACACAAATACACTCGAGAGCAATGAATCCGGGTCACTTAAAGAATGTTAAAAATCTCGGAAACTAAAAATGATAGGTTAATGCAATAAATTGTATTTAATAGACTATGTAATACTCCTTAAATGAAAGTAAAAAAAATATGAGTCGCCATACATTTTATTAACACAAAATTACATAAAGAAAAAAACTGCTGATCTCTCCTTAAAACAAAAATAGGAAACATGAAATTTTTGAACTTTATTACGATTTTCTTGAATTTTAATACTTCGTATTGCCTCCTCGTGCTTCCATTACTGCGTTTACGCGGTTTGGCATGCTGTACACCAAGTTCCTTATACGATTTTGGGGAATATTCTCCCATTCCTCTGTGAGAGCAATTTTGAGCTCACGAAGCGTGATTGGGGGAGGGTTTCGTTGTTTTACGCATCTGCCTGGCTCGTCCCAAGCATGCTCGATCGGGTTGATATCTGGGCTGCGCGCTGGCCACTCCATACGAGTAATGTTCATCTCTTGAAGGTAGTCATTCACAATCCTACCTGTATGAGGTCGGGCATTGTCATGCATAAATATAGCATCCTCACCTAAATTGACCATAAATGGACCAACGTGATCATTGAGGATTTCTTCCACATATCTTACGCTAGTTAAAGAGCCGTTTTCTATGATCACCAGCTCTGTGCGACTTTCAGAAGAAATTCCGGCCCACACAAGTACAGACCCACCACCGTAGGCTACTTTTTCTTCGATGCATGCTTGCTTGAATCTTTCCCCTGGTCTTCGATACACTCTGTGTCTTCCATCGTGCTTGTAGAGCATAAATTTTGATTCGTCGGAGAACATAACTTTTGACCAATCTTCAATACTCCAATTTACGTGGCTCTGGGCATATCTTAGTCTTGAAATACGATGCCCACGCTCCAGTTTAGGGCCGTTTGCAGGTCTAAGGGGTTTTAAGTTAGATTCAGCAAGCCGACGTCTTACTGTCCATGCACTTGGGTTACTTCCTCCGAGGCGTCGAAACTGATTTGTGAGTTCAGTTCCTGTGAGAAAGCGATTTCGAAGCATGGTGTTCACCAAGTATCGGTCTTCTCGTGCTGTGGTACACCTGGTTCTGCCCGTTCCTGGTCTGCGTAGGTTAGAACCAGTTTCTTCGTAACGTCGGAGAACTCTTTGTACTGTTGACAGCGACACACCGACAGTCCTGGCTGTATCGCGCTGACTCCGGCCGGTTTCCAGCATTGTAAGTATTCTGGTGCATTATTCAGGCGTAAGCGACATAATTTCAGCTTGAATAATGAATATAGAGCACTATCAACATGGTTTATGTACCCACATAAATGACAGATTACGAACAAAAGCAAAACCAAATGCTGTAATTTCGTAGTTCCATCTTCGAAAGTGGCCCTTTTTCAAATTTGATTTTTTTATGATATAACTTTACAATAACTAAGAAGTTTTAATACCTTCATTTAAGGAGTATTACATTGTCTATTAAATACAATTTATTGCATTAACCAAGCATTTTTAGTTTCCGAGATTTTTAAGATTCTTTAAGTGACCCGGATTCATTGCTCTCGAGTGTAATATGACATGTAACTCGGAAATTGACGCAATTAGATACATTGCGTAGTTATTTATATATATCTTATAAAACAAAACATGTGATGCAAAGCAATGAGGGAAATGTTGCGAGGCGAGTTTTAAGTATGAATGTAGTGAACGACCAAAGAAACGATGAATGGACTGTGAAAGATGATACGGCTAGAGAGAAGGTGACTGTTGAGATGAGAAGTAGTAGGGAAGTATAGAAGAATCATACACGCGGCGCCGACCCCAAATTAATTGGGATCAGGGCAGGAGAATAATGATACTTCTTGTTTGGGTACATGATTATTTAAATTTCCTTACAGTGCGAGAATGTGAGTTACTTTTCGGGCAACAGTCTGTATGTTTACGTATTTAACCAATGTAGTTTTGACATACATAATAAATAAGACGTACTACTGTTACTTGAATGGGTACATTTTATAACAACATATTATTTTTACACTTTAAAATAATGATTAGTACCACTAGCTTAAAAACGTGAACTTGGGCTGATGACGTTGTACCGGCCCCCCAGTGTGGCGCCCTTACATCAACAACATTGTTAAAATTCATCTCGAAATATTATGATTTTCACAAAGCCGACACAATACCGCGCTTTGTGTTGGTTCATTATCACACTTGACTGATCTTTTGAGGATTACAACTATAATGCTATTGTAGACTGGTAATTATTGTTGCCAAATATGGCAGCGGTGAGGTCGCAGTGTGCATTTTCTGATACCCAACTGCGCGACGTAAAGGAGGGTAATGTGTTTATCCGTCTATGTAGGTATGTATGTTTGTTTCTATGTGGCGTTGTAGAGACCAAACGTGTAGGCGGATTTTGATGATTCTTACGTCAATCGATTCGTCTTAACCTTGCGCACTCACTAAAGACATGACAATATCAAAATTCACCATTCACAAATTAACTAATCATAAATTCTTATGCAGAATAGAAGAATTAACAGTAGGGACCCATTTAAACTTCACGTAACGACGTGGTAAATAAAAGAATGGGTCCCGACTGTTAATTCTTCTATTCTGAGAATTTATAATTAGTTTATGTGTGTATCGATTATAAAACAATTTCAATGGTGTAGTTGTTCAGTATTACTTTTAACAACATTCTAAACTACTGGGCTTGTTTTTTAGGGTTCCGTACCCAAAGGATAAAACGGAACCCTTTTAGGATCACTTTGTTGTCCGTCCGCCTGTCTGTATGTCAAGACCCTTTTTCTCAAGAACGTGTTGTTGTATCAAGCTGGAATTTATATCAAATACTCAAGTTTACTGTCCCTTAGAGCTGTGAAAATTCTAAGCCAACGCAATCAAAAGATACAGCCGTTTATGCCCCAAATTTCCGCAAATTTTCGACACTCGCAAGTGGCTCGCGGCTTCGCCCGAGTGAATGTCAAAAAATTATTAGACGGGAACGTACTACCGGGATTTAAAAGTAACCTATAGGTTAATCCAGGTTACGGTTACAACGCTGAGACACTTGTAAATTAATTTTCAATCATCAGCCTAAACACAAGCCCTTAGGGGCGGAATTCCCAATAATACTTTCTTAGCATAATCAGCCTATAATGTTCCCACTGCTGGGACTCACGGTAATATTAAGCTTGTTACCTTGAAATGTATTTTTAACAATGTAAATAAATGCATAGCAAATATTTGTATAAGATATTACAACTAAAAATGGGAAAATAAAAAAAACTTTTTTGCAAAAACTAAAACCGACTTCCAAAACACAAAAAAAAATGGAAAAATAACTTTACCTTCAGAAGTCGGTGGCAAAAAAAACTCAATCAAGCAAACAAAAGCCACCGACTTCTAAAGCTAAAGTTATTTATCCATTTTTTTTGTGTTTGATATAACGTGATGTGTAAACAATAAACGTCCAAGCGATTGCAGCAGTCACAACAGATTTGCTGTTTATTATTGAAGAGTTCCATTGCTTATCTGCGAAGATCAGCATCATTGGTGGTGGTGGTGGTGGTGGTTTTTTATTGTGCCAATTTTTTTTACAATTCCTTCACTACTTCATCGAAAGGAACTCTAGTTTTTTTTTGTTATTATTTTGGGGTTATAATTTCGTGAATCTCTACTTTATCATTAGGGTTTTATTGTAAAAAAGTAATATTGGTATATTACTTTTTTACAACTTACACGTATTGTTTCGTTTGAAAGACTTCATAAACTTTCCAATTCCTCAAGAGATCGTGGGCCATGAGGATTTTTCAATAATATATTATGATCCAAGGAACAAATAAATAATCCACCTAAAGACCGGAGTCTGCTTAGGGCCACATAGGTGGAAATAGCGAGAATATTACATGATTACTACAAAATGGAGAACGCACTCGTATCCGCTTATCAGTGATTTGTAAAGCGATTTTAGACTGTATCTCAACTACACAAGACTCATAAAATGTAGCACGACTAGTTTATTGATGTATTGAGAACCTGGAGGGCCAATTTGACAGGATTATATCGAACGCGCGTGGACGAACAGAGGGAACACGTTATTTTTTAACAAAACGCCGAAAGCAATCTGTAAAGTCTAAAAATATTGTTGTGACCGTTTCACTTATGTCGTTTCGAAAAAAAAAGTAAAACCGGCCAAGTGCGAGTTGGACGCGCGAACCGAGGACTCCGTATAATCTTGTGGGTATTTGGTTATTAAATTACATATTTACGGTTTTCAGTTTTTTTCCTCTACATGTGCTGTAAGACATTGCTTCTTGCCAAATTTCATGATTTTGGGTCAACGGGAAGTACCCTATACATTTGATTCCCTTAAAAATGTCGAAATATTAGTTTTTTTGCGGCATAGGTAAACGGCCGTATCTCTTTAGGGTTCCGTAGCAGAATGGCAAAAAACGGAACCATTACAGATTCGTCATGTCTGTCTGTTTGTCTGTATGTCACAGCCACTTAATTCCGAAACTGTTAGGACTACACAGTTGAAACTTGGTAGGTAGATGTATTCTTTGAACGGTTTTACGATTTTTATACAAAAATAAAAAATATTTTTTTTTTGTTTCAGTTCCATGTTCCATGGATACATGGAACTGAAACTAAAAAAAAAACATCAATCCTATACGTGAGGGGTGTCTATAGATGCGGGCCTGTGGATGGTGAGTAATAGGCTAGCTCGCCGTCCGTCCGTCTTATGACGACAGGCCGTGTCGACGGCGCGTTCGTGCTCAAAGAGATGTCAGCAAACATGAGGGGCCCGCAAGGGCCGATGCCTGCCAGGGCTGCGGGACTGTTCGAAAGAGATATCGCGGCCCTGGAACATAAAGGGCAAAAGAAGGGACATGGATGATTTTTAGTCAGTAAAAGTCTGATACTCCCTTCCGGTCCGTTCAGAGCGGGAGGAGTCATTTGATGATTTCGAATCCCAAAAAAAGGGTGTCTATAGATAGATAGGTCTTTAAAACTGAGGTTCTTAAAACCATTTTTTCTCGAAGTCAATCGTTTCAAAGATAGACACTTCCAAAGTGGTAAAATCTGTGTCCCCTCTAATTTCTAAAGAAAGAGGAGGAAAATTCTGAAAAAATTTAGGATTGTAGAACGTAAAAAAACGTTTCTTTTATTTAATTTTATTTATTAGGGAAATAGTTATACATTAAAATCTTATACTAAATTATAAATGTATAACCTACGACATTTTCCACAACATATTAAAAGTTATATCAAACAGTGCGCTATTCTAAGCTGATAAAACAGACAAGTAGTTAATTAATAGTGAACTTAAACATAGACAGGCATGCAAACAACAGAGAAAGAGAGAGGGAGAGAGAATATTAAACTAACTATCATACTTAATGTAAAATTGTTTTGTAGATAAAACTTCAATTTTTTTTTACCAGAGACAGAAAAGAAGTCGATGTCCTCAAAGATCTTGTTGTATTGATTAGTAAGGCGGCGTAGGGGTGCTTGCCTGCGTTTGTACGACAAAAACTTACTGCAAATAAAGGTCTTACGCGGACCTCACGGCATTTCGTTGTTCTGGGTACTACATAATTGATTTTGTTGCGAATATCGATACAATCATAAGTATATCACAGATCGAACAAGAACATCGTTTCCAACACAATTCGTCTAGACTTTAAACTTTGCAGATTATATTTCTTCAATAGTGCATTGTAAGATGCATAAGTACGATAGCAACGAAAATGGCCTTTAAAAATTTTCTTTGTACTTTTTAGATCATATTATCGGAATATTTACCATGGATTTGGGGGATATCATATCGAATATGGGGATTCCATGCCGAAACAGCATACTCTAGCTGAGAGCGGACTAACGATTTATACAGATACAAATACATAATATGTAAAAGGTCGGGTAAATAGTGTAGCCGTTCTCATTATAAAACCAAACATACAGAAGGCATTATTAACAATTTTGTTATTATGGGAATCTAAATGGAGTTTGTCATCCAACAGAATTCCAAGATCACGGACCAGGGTTTCTCTTTTTAGATTTTCGTTTTTTTAAGGTGTAGGGATATAGTATGATGTTTTATTTTTGGTAAAACTAATGACACAACACTTGGATACATTAAGTTGAAGTTTATTGTGTGTACAGTAAGCCGAGAACTCATCTAAATCTTCCTGTAAGAGAGAGAAATCACAGTGACTTTTAATAGACCTAAATACTTTAATGTCGTCAGCATAAAACAGTAATTTTGAATTGTTAAAACATGTAACGATGTCGTTGATAAATAAAATGAATAGAAGAGTTCCCAAAATGGAACCCTACGGTACTCCGGAAGTAACCTCTATAGTGGCAGAGCAAAAAACCATTTACTTTAACTTTCAACGAAATTAATTATGACCTGATTCGCTTCAGATGAGGAAACTCCATCAACTGTCAACAACAAAGACACGAAATTATGTGTACGTGTTCTAAAATCGGTTCCACACGCGAGATCTACTAATCGATCAACGACATTGCCGAAATATTGTATGATCATTTAAAATTATGAAAGTCCGTTCTGACGTCGTGCATGACCTGGAAAGTCCTACTGCAATAAAAACTTAAAAAGAAGATTTACTATTAATTCATTCATATTAGCTAAACATAAAAAAAAACAACTATAAAATATAAAAAAGTGAGAATTTAATTATTTGTTGTTTTAAACCTTCAAAATCTCCAACAGGTCTTTTAGGTTACGCTCGACCGCTTTTGGTACAGAACACCGCGCGTCCGCTTGAAGGTTAAAATAAAGTTGAATTTCCATTATGAACGACCGTTTTACAAGTAATAACATAATGAACATCCTTACCAATTACTCTTATACGTACATCGCATTGTATTCATACACTGATGTTTCAATTCAATTGTATCAAAGCTCTCATAAAAATAGAATTAGTATAAATAAACAGTGAATAAAGAGCGACGTTAAGTGCTTAACAATACGTGTATTTTGTTAAATCCTGCTTGTTAAACAGGGGTCATGTGCACCGACAAGAGAATTTAAACATTGTGTCGATGGAATATGGTGTATTTTCCAGTCGGTCGTGATTAGCGAGTTGAAAGTGCACATAGGGCGATGAGGCTTATGTCGGCTGGTACTGAACAGGAGCGCCGGATTACCAGATCGATGTCAATCAAATGTGAAGCGGTGGGAACGAGCGATTAATGCAACTTTAAACATCTGAACAGTTCGTTAGACTTTGCGATGAACTCATGGATTACAACATAAAACCATATTATTTAGATTAGGCATGAAACTATTCAGTGTAATACTTTTAATACTTGGATTTACAAATGTATTATACTTAGGGTTTTAAGACAAATATAACGATACCTTAATTGTCGAAATCTATTCAGCCGTTTGGAAGATACTATAAAGGATATACTTAGCTGATCACGTTGACGTGATTCGTGTGCAAGTTCGATTCGCACTTGACTGATTTCCTGTATTCTACATTACCTACGTGTTTATGTATGCTTTCCCATCACCAAATCTTTCGATGACAATTACATAATATGGTGTATGGTGTCTACCAGATACAATAACTTGTTTTGTTCCTGCAGATCGAATAGAACTGAAAAGCGAGAGCGTCGCACACTCGGACTCGGAGCACGAGCACGAGACCGAGCACGAGCTGAGTGAGCACAATGACCTCGAGCACGGCCACGGCGAGCACAGTGAGCACGGCGAGCACCTGGAGGCGATGGACGCTGGCCGACCACGCAAGGTAACTTGATCTGAATTGATAGTCTTTCTCAGAAGTGGTCAGCGTATTTGGGGTTCAAATTCATCATTATGATGCATGAGCTTTCATTCTTTATAGGAACATTTTTCATATATTTAGAGAGTGAAGCATGTTGCCAGCGATGTTGCTGTAGCAATATAGTGTAAACATTAAGTAAGTAGTTATTGTCTTTATTGGACAGACGACATTACTAACTGGGTTGTGGAGATCAGATAAGCAGTCGGTCCATGTGCAATCCTTGTATTCAGCCTCATTAAGATAGACCAGAAGCCGACCCCAACATAGTTACGAAAAGGCTAGGCAGATAATGATGGTGATATACGGTTTAAAAGCTTAAGGTTACCTAAGCTTAAGGTACATAGGAAGAATGACACAGGAAAATAGAGGCCTATACCCTGCGGTGGTTGAATTCAAGCTGAGGATGAGAAGGAAAACTATATATTGCCTACCAAACTGTTTCGTTGCTACCAATGTGTGGTGTAAGTTCTCCCATCGACCTGTAAGCTGTTTGTCAAGCAGGTGCGCCGCAGCCGCACCACGTTCACCACGTACCAGCTGCACGAGCTGGAGCGCGCCTTCGATAAGACGCAGTACCCCGACGTGTTCACGCGCGAGGAACTCGCCATGCGGCTGGACTTGAGCGAGGCTAGAGTGCAGGTAAGCACAACCTTTTTACAGACCTTTCACAGTTCTAGCATACACCTTAAGTTAATGAGAATAAAAGCCACTTTACCGTAAAATCACAGGAATAGCAATGACAGGACAGTACCAACTTCTTGCACAAGCAAGACATGACCAGTGAGTGTGCGGTAACAGCCGGTTGTCCAGTTGACTTGGGAACCGCGCAACATTCTTACCTTACCCGTTTTTTATTTTACTCTTATTCATACTCAAAATCTTTCTCACAACAAGTTTCTTATTCCATCGGTCAATACCATGACAACCAATGTCCACACAATTTCTCTGTCATTTGGAGCAGCGTTACTTTCAGACTTCCACTGACATGTCGAGTATTGGCTAGTCTGAATTTATATCACGAGAACATATTTCCGGCAATACTACACAATTAATGGTTCTTCTCCATAGGAAACGACCAACCCGAACCGTGCACCTTTTTGTCGACATTTCATAAGTGCCCATGAAGGCCTATGTGAAATAAAAATATTTTGATTTGATTTGAATGTCCTAACTCAAGTCTAAGGCGATTCTCATACAACGGTGAAGCGCACATCGCATTGGCTTGTATGTAATCCCTTAATGCCTAACACATGTACACGGCCATAGTCTACCTGTATACAATCTTAATCTGCTAAGGCATGAAATGCTGGCAGGCAGCACTATAGTATGGATGTTGACCCTGACTGTCCAAAGGCGCATTCTTTGCGTCGTCAAATCAATTATTCTTTCAGCCTTGCTACTCATATTGTTGTTCGATCACGGTTAAAATAATATTTCACTAGACATAACTACGTTTTACAAATCTGTTCCCGTTATATTCTGGTACACATTTAACTTAACGTTATAACGTTTTACCTAGAGTTAATCAACACAATATTGTGGTTATATTCTAACGTAAAATTACAGGTTTGACAAAATATTAATTATCTAACTAGTGACATTATTAACTTTGATTAAGTTAAATTAGTTAATATTAAGAGCAATATTCTGTTTACGTTTAATATGGAATATCTGTTACATCGCAAACTATTAATTAATTGCCTAAATTAATGCTGCTAATAGTAATAATTTTAATTAACTAAATGAATAATATTTCGCTAGCGTTTCATTCAACTTTTCCGGTTAGATCTATTATACGGGTATTTATGTTGATCCTTGTAAGTGATTAGACTACTATAGTCTTGTGTGAAACTGATATTTCAGGCTAGGACGTAGTTTTAACACCCAATTTATGAGATGCTTTTCACGGTAGGTACACAATACACAGGCATAGAAATATCTAACCGCATGTTTTAACCAAATTGCAAAGGGTTGTCCGTAGAAGTGCAAGGGTAATTAAAATTAGTTCCATTCTCATCGCGCGGCGCACAATGCGCGCAAATTGTCGATGGTCCCGCGCTCACCGCAACGCGTCACCAAAGCTGCTAAGGCCCGGCGCACACTAGCCACTCCTTGACTAGCATGTACGAACAATGCTTGATAGCTACTTATGAAGTTGTGATAGGTCCCAAACTTGGGCATTTCATTTGAAAGAACTTCGATATGAATTTGTATAATTATCAACCTACAATTACACAATATAAGAGCACAGTTAATCGCATTAAGTACTCGTCCGCGTTGCGTCACAGTCGCCTGGCGCCGACAGCTCGTGGCACAATGCGCGCTAATTCTTGCGTCATTACGCTCTCGTGGCGAGAGCGCTAATGTTTGCAGCGTCGTCAGCACCGCATTACTGCGACTCCTTCGCAGATATTGTAATCAGGCCTCTTGCAGACTGCCGCGTTTTGTGCAAGAATGAAATTATTAAGTTCCGTTAAAAGATAATAATAGCCAATGTGCATTTACGGCGTCCGTTCTTTTCTACTTTGCGAGTGGAGGCTGCAGCTGGAATTGTTTTCTTCATTGCTAGCTATTACCGCGCCTCCACTAAAATTCTTGTTGTTGCGAGTGTACCTATCTGTTCTGAACAATTTGCTATGGTGGTATACTTGCGTATACAGCTGTTTTTTACTTTATTCTTTTTTGCATTTTTACGAACTATTGAGCTTCCATCTTCAAGCCTGCTTGAACATGTTTGTTAGCAACATAAGTCTCATATAAAATGTTGATGTTTACGAACGTGCAGATTCAAAAATTCACGACAACTCTTGAAATGTTTTAATTCCAGTCAGGTTCTATAAAAGTATGTTCCTTGTTTTCTAAATTCCGTGTTTAAGTTTTATCTGGGCAAACAATTCTGCATCATCGCAGAGGGTTGCCTAAGCCGAGCACATGCAGGAGACTTCGCTCGTTACACCCATTCACTGTCGCGACGTCGCAGACCTGTCATTAAAACATTATCTTTTAATATTAATTTTTGATGTTTTGGTGCTAAATATTATAATTATGTATATTCGGAACAGGCCGATATTACTATGGAGGGAGAATGACAGATGGCAGATGGTATTATTTGCAGATGACTTCGTTAAGTTTAGACATAATTAATGTTCACCAGCAATTGTTCTTGACAAAGTTAAATTGAGCTCCCAAGAGTCCTGAAAACTTTGAAATCAGTCATGTTTAGTGACACCTGTTCATCTATTTGTCAAATCAAATCAAATCAAATCAAAGCATTTATTTCAAGTAGGCCAATTACAGGCACTTTTGAATTGTCGAAACAAAGACAACAATGAAATGTAGCTACAGTCCCAGTCACAAGGCATAAAAACTGTGAAAGTACTGTAGTTGCCCATTCCCTAACGTAGATCTCTATGGAGAAGAACGGGCAAGAAACTCCATGGACACTCTTTTAAATCAAAATATTGTTACAAAATCTTGGTTACATCATTCATGTTGAGATTATACATATATGTGAGAACGATGTACAAAGACGTGCACATTAAGAGCGTCCAGAGTAAAAGGTAAAACCAACAATTTAAAAATAAAGTAATTAAAATAAACCGTGGCAGCTAAGAAATGACCAGTCCCAACTGACAGCGCCCGTTCACGAACATGACGCATGGATCAGCGCCATTCAACTCAACCATATTGAAGGGAATTAAATGACCCGACACACCCGCCACCATCAGCGAGACATTTGAGTGAGCATGACATTCTCTCAGCCACCAGGACACATTCAAGTCAATGAAAGATAACCCAATATAAATGGGAGCTTTACAGTACATAGTACTCACACATGTGTGTTATGCAATTATATAATTCTAGGAGATGGAATCTATACATTGCAAGGATATTTTTACAATCTTCAGCAGCTTCCACAATAATTGAAATGGTAATAAATTAGTTTGCACACGATGTGGAGATAAAACAGATAAGATATACAATTCAACCCCTAAGTTTCCAGAAGAGAAACAAGAAAGAAAATATGTATATATATATAATTAAAGAATTAAAGGGGGAGCATCTCTTCCAAACAATAAAATCTTAGTTCGTGAGCCCAAGTGGCTGTGGAGCAGGACCAGCATTGAGCCATGCATTTTTATCTACGAGATAGTCTTCCAACGTATAATATGCTCGTTTACATAGTGTGCGTTTTATGCATGTTTTAAATTTCTTCTCATTAAGTTGTAGAATGTCAAGTGGTATTTTATTGTAAAATTTTACACAGTACCCCATAAAAGAAGTGCGTACTTTTGACAATCTGAAACGTGGCTGATCTAATTTGTCCTTATTTCTAGTATTGAAATTATGCCTGTCGCTTATTTTACTAAAAAGATGTCTATTTTTCCGAACATAGATAATGTTTTCATAAATATATTGACAAGGTACCGTCATGATGTTAATTTTTTTAAACAATTCTCTTAGAGACTCGCGTCTGCGTAGGTTATAGATGGCTCTTACAGCCCTCTTTTGCAGAATAAATATTGAGTCAATATCTGCAGCCCGTCCCCACAGCAGAATACCGTAAGACATGATGCTGTGGAAGTAACTAAAATAGACCAGTCTCGCGGTATCCACGTCTGTTAATTGCCGTATTTTACGGACAGCGTAAGCGGCTGAACTTAGCCGCCCTGCAAGTGCTGTTAAGTGAGGACTCCATTGCAGTTTCGAGTCAAGCGTAATCCCCAAGAAAACCGTCTTATCGACGAATTGTAGTATTTCCTTGTTCAATACAACGTTACATTCGCTACTTCTTACATTCGGTAACGCGAATCTTATACATTTAGTTTTCTTCTCATTTAACACCAAATTATTTACAGTAAACCAGTTATGAATCTTAAGCATAGCGTTATTTACGTCATCAATATCTTGTGCACGTCTATCTACCTTAAAAATCAGTGATGTATCATCAGCAAATAACACCATTTGAGGTCGACTTTTCAGCAACTGAGGTAAATCATTTATGTATACTAGAAATAGGAAAGGACCCAATATTGAGCCTTGCGGTACCCCCATTTTTACTTTTAATCCTAATGAATTTACGCCATTTATTTGTACATGCTGCATTCGATCATTTAAATATGATTTCACCAAGCTAAGTGCTTGTTTTCCCAGTCCGTAATGCTCAAGTTTTAGCAACAGTGTGTCGTGATTCACGCAATCAAATGCCTTGGATAGATCGCAAAAGATGCCTATTGCATCCTTTGCCTCTTCCCATGCATTAAAGATGTGCTTTAGTAAGGTGACACCGGCGTCAGTAGTGCAACGACCTTTGGTGAAACCATACTGTTGATCATGCAGGATGTCATTCCGATTAAAATGATAGAGCATTTGATCCAGCATTACTTTTTCAAATATCTTGCTGAAAACCGGCAAAATAGATACGGGTCTATAATTATTTGTGTCCTTGCCGTCTCCAGATTTAAAAAGTGGTATAACTTTACTATACTTCATTAAATCTGGAAATAACCCTTGGTCTACACATAAATTAAATATTAAGGCTAAATATGGAGCTACTGTCTCAACAATTGATTGACAGACTTTAGTAGACATCCCCCAAAGGTCTTCAGTACTTTTTATTTTAAGTTGCTTAAAAGCCTTCATAACGACCACAGGGTTTATATGTTTAAATTTAAATTCAACATTACAGGTTGACACATTCTCTCTTAATAAATTAATGGCAAGGGATGGCGAAGAATTTAGCGTTTCTGTGGTTTTAATTGGAATATTGGTAAAGAAGGTAGCGAATTCCTGAGCAACATCGACATTAGCGCTAATGAGCCCTCGGGAAGAGTCCAGTGTGTAATCAGTGTTGTGTCTTTTGTTTCTATTTGTTTCATTATTTATAATTTTCCAAACAGTCTTAATCTTGTTTTCTGCAGATTTCAGCTTGTTGCTAATGAATAAGGCTTTAGCTGTCTTGCAGGTATATTTAAAAATTTTTGAATAAGTAGCAACATACTTATTAAAAGTTTCCGTATTAATATAAGGCTTAAGGCCATACAACTCAAAAAGTCTTTCCCGACTTTTTCTGATGCCTTTAGTTGCCCAGTCACTGAATAAAAACTTCGGGCATATAGTTTTAGTTTTCTTTTTAAAAGTATTATTGAACTCAGTTTGCACTAATGAAAAGAATTCTTCATACATAATATTAGCATTCTTAATATTTAGGCCCTGCACGGCTAACTTCTCAATTAAAGTGCTATTAAATTTGATCAAGGCACTGGAAGTTATTGGTCTAGTTTGTATCTGTACTTTTTGCAGTGGTGTATTAAATTCAAAAGACACAGTTTGACCACAGTGATCAGAGGGGAGGTAATTTACAATAGCTTTCTCCAAATAGTCGCAGCCACAGAAAACGTTATCAATACAAGTAGAAGTAGTTGTAGTTATTCTGGTTGGTTCTAAAAACACATTCGACAGATTGAAAGATTTAAAAAGGCTTAATAGTCTACTGCTGTTAGAGTTATTTTCTAAAATATTAATATTAAAGTCACCGCAGATAATTACTGATTTATTACCACTTGAAAGTTTACCCAAAACATCTTCCATAACTGACTCAAAAATAGAGTAGTTTTGATAATTAGGGGGTCTGTATACGCACACTATGACATGCTTATCCAGCTCAACACATGACAATTCAATGCTATGCTCAACTGAGAGTTCAACAATGTCGTTACGTGTTTTTGATTTAAAACAATTTTTAATTAAAATTAATGAACCTCCACGCAGCATTGATTTTCGGTTAAAGCAACTGCCCACGCTATAATTGTCATAATTAATTTGCATTTCATAATCTTTCATCCAATGTTCAGTTATACAAATAACATCAAATTTAGTTTTTTCTAAAAATAATTCTATTTCTAATTGTTTGGAAGAAAAACCCTGAATATTCTGATGAAGCAATTTCAAGGAATTCTGCTCAACCCCTTTTCTACAATTAATTGATTGAGAGCTAGAAGATACCTTAAAGTTGTTCAGTTTAACTAAGTTGTCATTCGTACCTTCTATTGTCTTATTGACTAGTTTAAATCTAAGTTAATATTTGTATAATTGCAATTAGTAGAATTACTAATTTTAGTAGACCTATTTACAAAAAACTGCGACATACCACTTATGTCTGAGTATAAATTAAAAGTTAATAGCCGTGCTATTTGACGTCTAAAACTAATGGGCAGGTACGCATTATTTCTATTCGACTTCAATTTCTGAACGAAACTGTTGGTGTCGAAAAATACCAACTTGTCACTATGGTGACTTACTACTGTCACAGCTCTTCATTCTTCTTCTTCTTTATCGTGTGGTTAGGGCCTAACCTGGTGTCAGAGTTTTTATGCCACCCATGGGCCTCTGACTTGGCTATACATGCCGTCGAGAAATATATTTCAGGCATGCAGCTTTCCTCACGATGTGTTCCTTCACCGAAGCAAGTGATAATTAACAATATGCTTCCGATTAGCTAATAGGTAGCTACCTAATCAAATCCCAGTGTTCCATAATTACTCGTAATCTCAAGTAACAATGGTTAAATTAAGCGTGGTTTGGCGCCGAGTGCTCTTTAGCTGCAGTTAAAGCGAGCGCCTGCAATTTGGTAATTAGGGACTTTATGCGGCCTGCAAGGGAGAGGGGAGGGTCTACAGGGGTAGAGGGGAGTATAATAGCGAGTATTAGACACCACACTTGAGAGATTTGTGGGATTTGTGGGAACTTTCGGATGAACTTTGTGCTCGTCAACTTAGGTGTCTATGGGTACGATGGATGATGATCCTTTAATTTGTCAGAGTTTGATGTGAAAAAGAGCTTCAGTGTAAGCTACGTACCCAAACGAGACCGAGTAGATAATTTCGGTTATGAGGAGCCATGTAAAAGGGCCGAAGTTTGCAAAGAGTATTGGTTGAAAGTGCGCGTCATCTTAGGTGGTTGCTGTACTGTGGAAATCTTGCGCTGTTTCCCTGTGAGAATGCATTTCAAGAGTACGTTATGATAGTTTGCTCAAATTAATAAACAGCGTTATCCGAAAGGTTTGATCATATTTAAGGATGTTATATACATTTATACAAATAAATAAAATTGAAATGTCTGTCTGTAATATCAAAATAACAGGTTTTTACTGAATGCATGTGAGAATATATACGGCACTAATAACAAAAACACATTTTTTTCAATTTTTAACCGTCTGACTGTCTGTTTGTTCCGGCTAATCTCCTTGACGGGACTTCTACTGGCAGATAACTGATGTTATAAGGAGTAACTATTTTAGAATAAGAATTAGGGCACCGTGCAAAACAAAATTAAACCCTTGAAATTGGTAACAAAATTCGATTCAAAAACGGAAGTAACTTTTTTTATAATAATTTCTCGTAAACGAAGGTCGTGGGTAACAGCTAGTAAACCATAAAACTAAAAAATATAGGTACTACCAGTATTCACAAAAACTTTAAATACCATACGAACTCAATACCAAAGACATTTCATAAGAGCATTCGTATTTGCAGTTGTTAAGACCCAACCCTATTGGTAGCTAAGTATCGGGGGTGCCACACAGTTCTTAAATCACACTCAACGCAGTGCAAATTGCTTTTAATCCACTTCATAGATGCCGTTCGCCCACAAAGGACGTTGTACTTAGATTAATATTCGCCATTTTCAAGTCGTCCTTATTTTCACTGCGGTAAGGTTCGTCTTGCAGTGTGCTGTTTGAAGTTTTAAGATGAAATTTAGAATGGAATGGAGTAGGCCTCAATAAAAATGTCTAGTGATTGCTGTATGTAATCGACACGAGGCGTTCTATTCACTGTGAGTGGTACTTGGCTAGTCGAACGAATTAAGTCCATGTTTAATTGATGAATTTCACTGCTGGCTTGGGAACTCAATCAATGCTACTCACTTGATTATTTGCCACAGAGTAAAGTGCGACTGACTGTATTATTGTTCATCAATTGCATTTAATTTAAAATCGAAAAAGTTGAGTAAGTAAATTGAGTAGAAGAAGATCAAAGAAACGGTGGACTGTGTGAAGGATGATATGAGTAGAAAGGAGGAGACTGCTGAGATGATCATAGTAGAGAAGTGTGGAAGAAGTAGACATGCAGCGTCAACCACTTTGTGGAGTAATGTGGCTTTGACATAGTTATTGGTTAGGCTCTTAAGAAGAAATATGGTCGGCTACGAAAATGATTATCCACTAATATCGTCATTCACCACATCCTTGTCTTCAGTACCAATACTCAGTACTGAGGTAAATAAAGTCTTATGACTTCCACACCCTGGTCTGCGCCATTGAGATGTTATATTCATTCTTTGGTGAGAATAAAGTTAGGAGCTAACTGACAGGAATACTTTAGTTATCTCTATAATATCGTGCGCCTATATCTGCAAACCTACGTTAAATCTAAAACTTAAAAAAATGCTAAGTCATTTAATGAGTCATTTAAGGTTGTTTAGTTGTTGTAAGATTTAGACTGCCCACTAAGCAGTGGATCGTGTCAACGTACCTACTTGTACATTTTGTTGATAATCCATGCCATTGATCCCAGCTTCCATCGCGAGGTGTTTAGTCGGCCATAATTGTCGAGTCGACTACCATTGTAAGAATGCAGCGACTCAGTAAAACGGTTTCATTTGAAAATTATGAAATTACACCAATTTTTCCTTCTACAATGTCTTTTTATTAGCGCAATGTGGCTCGACTAGCTCAATTTGTTTCTATTCTCCATTTGATTACGTGCAAAAGTGGACTTTACGGCAGTGCTAGAAGGTCCATTCTGCTGCATGGAAGTGAAGGAATGGAAACCACGTATGCGTAATTGCTTTTCATTACGGTTCCATTGTAGTCGAGAGGTGCGGACGAGTGGGGGGTGGGGAAAGCGGGGAGGGCGTCAAATTGCCAACAATTACACAATAAAAAAATTTAACTTCGCCCACACAACTCGGATTGGAACCATTGTGCGGAAAGAATCCGCAAATCTGAAGTTCTGATTTTTGGGTCGTATGTTGGCCTTTGTGAGGCTGTAGCTGAATGTTGGCCGCATTGGATGATTGACGAGCAAACTTGTCTTTCAGCGGCATCAACATCTCCTTCTTGATTCTGTTCTCCTAGTACTTTTTTTTGGGTATTCACTAAAAAGAAGATTTCAGCGGCACCAAAATCTCCTTCTTGATTCTGTTTTTCTACTTTCTGATCAAATTCTAAATTGAGTTCTCTCTTAACAAACCTTAGTGTGCCAGAGAGAGACAAAAAATAGCAACATCAACAATAGGTTTCCTTGTAACTTTGGGAGCTGACTGTGCCATAGGAAAAACAGTTGGTTACGAAACGGGACTCAATGTATGAAGATTAAAATAGTTATCAAAGGGGACTTCTTTTCACTTGTTTTGCACGTCTTTTGTTTAATTGTCCAAACGGGAAAGTTACCAGACGGGACGTACCCGTGAAAAGATAACAAACAAATAAAGTTACTTTCGCATTTATAATATTAGTAAGGATTAGAAAGTTAGGATTACGAATACAAAGTCATTGCTAGGCAACTCTCGATCTGCTTTTTAACCGACTTCTAAAAAAGTATGAGTTCATGTATTCAGCCAGCAACAGCAGCACCAGGTCTTTTAGAAGCAGGTCTTTTGATGAAGTACACCGATTTCTCCGTGGTTAGATTATGAGTTTGTTTCTATTATGCGTTTTATTTCTTCTTCGTCTGTCTTGATGATCTCAAAAGTTAAAATGTATATATAATTCATACATAAAAAGTGTGTGGCATACCACCACTACAAAAGTTAAAAAGGCCGGCCAAGTGCGAGTAGACCAGGGTACCATTTATCTATAAAAATGACAAAAAAGTCATGTCTGTTGTATGGGAGAATGGGAGCCCCACTTAAATATTTTTTTTTTCTGTTTTTGAAGTGAAAACTTCTTTAGCGGCGTTGAGCACTCTAAAAAAATTGTTCTGTAATGGGTATAAAATCTTAAACTCGCGTCAGGACACTCGCGTCAGGACACGTGACCTAATCGTAAGACGGATGGAGAGTAGACGATTTTGAACTTAACCTTCAACATTTTATGGTTTAAAATCATTTAAAGAAATTTGGAAAAAGCGTAAGACGGATGGAGAGTAGACGATTTTGAACTTAACCTTCAACATTTTATGGTTTAAAATTATTTAAAGAAATTTGGAAAAAGCGTAAGACGGATGAAGAGTAGACGATTTTGAACTTAACCTTCAACATTTTATGGTTTAAAATTATTTAAAGAAATTTTTAAATGTTTTGGAACATGATCGTAGTTTTATAACTCCTAGCGACATCCTGTAGAATGTAGTAGAAAGTACATTAGCAAATGCAATGAGTAACTGTTGTGAGAGACCGCTGGTAGATGGCGCTAGCACAAAGCGCCATCTATCTTTGATATTGAAAACTAAAATGATGCATTGATACAGAGAACACTGTTACTGGTAGGCGCGACAGTTTTTTTAGCTGCTACTAGAGGGCGTTGTTATAAAAAACGTTGTTATAATCAAGTTTTCACTTCTGCCGGCACTCCCGGAGTGCAACCCGTCTTTTTTTTTTTGTATTTCTTGTTATACAGCATAGTTGTTATATAGCAGCAACAGAAAGGCTTATGTACATCTTCTGTGAAAATTTCAACTGTCTAACTATGACGGTTCATGAGATACAACCTGGTGACAGACGGACAGACAGACAGACCGCGGAGTCTTAGTAATAGGGTCCCGTTTTACCGTTTGGGTACGGAACTAGGGTTCCGTCGCGTCGCTTGTTTTTATTAGGATAAAAACAAGCGACTTGTTATTTTCCACTTTTTTGTGTATGGCTTTTTGTTTGCAAAACAGTTTTGATTATAGATCTCCTGATTCTCCAACTATATCAAAAGCATCTATTACTGCAATCCTAAGTTCGAGCCAACTGAAATTTAGATAAATCGTCAAAAACAAACAGAGGTCCAATAGTCAGAACTTGACTTTAGTGTTTGAAGTTCCTGTTTCTGGCGAAACTGGCCATCGATTATTCGGGCTTATTTCCTTAAGTAGACGAATTTGAAAGCCAGAGTCTGTAACTCAGAAATCAGAAAGTGCAGGATATCGGATTGCGACTCTGAAGAGCAGATGGGCAGTACACCGTGCAAGACGTGGTGATGACAGGTGGAGTAGAACTCTCCCTGAATGGTTATTGAGAGATAGTAGAAGAAGTGTCGGCACACCAACATGCCAGATGGATGGATGACATTCAAAAGGACGTGTGTAAGTCCTGGTTGTGACTTGCGCAGACCAGGGAACAATGGCACAAAAGGTAATATACTTATCAATGGGTGGATCACGGCTGCCAATGATGATGATGCCATAATTATCGTCATAAAATTTTGACACGTCAAACGAACCACTTTTTTTGTTCCCTGAGACTTAAACTAGAATATTTCGTCATATATAACAGGTGTTTTGGATAAATATATACCTTCCTACCAAACATATATAATGTGTCACGATATTTCTGCGGAGTTGACTTCTAAACTGTGATATTGTTCGCAGGTGTGGTTTCAGAACAGACGCGCCAAGTGGCGCAAGCGGGAGAAGGCGCTCGGCAGAGACCATGCGCCTTTCATGCACCACGATCATGGTAAGAAAACATCACATTAATGCGTTACGGTTTTAGGTCAGCTTAAGCTTAACTTAATCTTAGTCGATAATTTTATTAGTTCTGGGCACTCTTATTGCAAGAAAAGATATGGTGTTAGAGGCAAACTCCTTGGTTGCATTGTGGCTCTAAACGTTTTAGATTAAAACAAAATAATTACATGTTGTTCTTTGGTGTCCTTAGGTTTCTTCTATTTGTATCTGTTGAAAGGTTCGGAGGGCTGACTATTAGCTAAGGTTTCTCCTACATTGATGGCCTATTCCACAGTCTTCAAGAAATTCACAATATTTCCTATTATTTTCAAAACAACATTAATAGCTCAAAACAAACACACGTAATTACATTGGAAAAATGCTTTCCTTGTCAAACTACACACGTCCTTCTATAATGACAAGGTACAGTCATCATGAAAACTCATAAGTTATATATTATTTCACGTTATTGGTGCCCGTTTATCGGCCACAGCGCGGTAATGAAATACGAACGCGATTGCACCCGATGTTTACCGATCATTTACCGATCGCTATCGGCCGTGTGAGCAAGCAATCTGTACAGACACTAGGGTTGATGGTCGTTTGGAAACCTTTCGTAATTGCGCAATTAAGAGTTAAAATAGTTTAACGAGGTTTTTGTAGCTTTGTGTATTAAACACGAGAAATGAACTGTCCTAAATGAATATGAAAAAAATAATTATAAAAGCTACCTTTTTATTTTCTTTCAGCTTTTCCGTTTAATAAAAATGTGAGAGATTTCGCTGATGATTTAACTTTTTTTATGTTTTATTCACCATTTCGTCTCAAATAACAACTTAAAATCTTTATAGATCCTTAGTAGTCATTCGAAATGAAAAATCAGTTGACTGGTCGAGAATGCCTTGTGGCATTAAGTCCGCCTATGTACCTACTACTATTGTACATGAAGTTTAAATAAATAAATAAAAATAGGAAGAGAAACCTAACTAGATGGTTTTCAAATACCTATTCAATGATACTACACCTAAAATAGTGCGTCTGGTTGTCGCCATATTCAAATTTGATTCCAGTCATGTCTTTAGTGACACTTGCAATATTAAGACAAATCGATGGACGTAAGAATGATCAAAATCGGCCTACGTGTTTGGTCTCTAGAGCGCCACAAAAGAACAAACATATAGCCTGGTTGGGTAAAAACTTAAAACTTTTGAAGTACTTAAGTTATAGTGCTTACGCCTGGGCTGCGGGACTGATCGAAAGAGATACCGCGGCCCTGGAATACAAAGGGGTAAGAAAGAACATTCAAATTCAAATTCAAATAGACATGGGTCGGTTTTAGTAAGTACAAGTCTGACACTCGCTTCCGCTCCGCCCAGAGCGCTTCCAAGTTAAATAAAACCGGCCAAGTGCGAGTCTGACTCACGCACGAAGGGTTCCGTACCATTATCTATAAAAACGGCAAAAAAATCATGTCTGTTGTATGGGAGCGGCACTTAAATATTTTTTTATTCTGTTTTTTAGTATTTGTTGTAATAGCGACAACAGAAATACATCATCTGTGAAAATTTCAACGGTCTTATTATCTCAGTTCATGAGATACAGCCCGGTGACAGACGGACAGACAGACAGCGGAGTCTTAGTAATAGGGTCCCGTTTTATCCTTTGGATACGGAACCCTAAAAAAATAGGTGTGCAGATATGATAGAGGCTAAAACAATGTCATTGAGTACAGTTGCTGCTAGCATGTGTGAGGAGCATTGTATGGTGAATATGGTTATGCTGATGATGATGGCATGCACGCGCCGCCCGGCCGCTCGTTATTTGAAGAAGTTCTTCTAGGATTATAAATGTTATGCTGCTTAAAATAAATGTTCAATTTCGTAATTAATGTTTCATTTTTGCGTTCATATTGAGGAATAATTGCTATTACATTGATGATTTCCCATCAGATAAAAAAGAAAAAAAGGTATAGTACCTACCATTAAACAGAATATTTAATATACTATGAAACTAAATAAATGTTTGACGTGAGAATTCGACCAACAGCGAGTGTTGCTTCATCACTCACTAAGCATCATAAATCAAATGCGAAGGGTTCGCTGTTTTATTATGTGTAAGCCCTAACAAGCATTACATCGCGGTACGAAGCGGGTGTCACTCACACCGAAATCACCGACAATTAGTAGCAATTCCGACGTAATTGCCCCGGCACCCTACCCACCGAGAACCCCTGATTTAAAACGCTACTTTTAAAACTTCACATGTGTGCACATTACATATTGATTTACATTTATTAAATTTAGTTGTGTTAGATTAATTTATTCCTAATTCTTGTATTTGCTTTAAATGTCGACTGGCTGTTAAGATTTGACTAGTTTCTTCCCTCAGCTTCGACCTTGGGTAACTCGGAAATTATCCCATGCAAATATAATAATACCAGGGTTAAAAATTCTTAAACCTGTGTGCAAAATTTTATTAAAAGTCGTTCAGGCGTTAAGGCGTGATAAACAAACAAACTCACTTAGTTAGGATTTTTCGACGATATACAAAATGCATGCTTCGTAACATTTTAACTAATCGACTTCCGAAAGAAAAAGGTTATCATTTCGTCTGATTTTTTTTTGTAAATGTTCAGCATTAATTCCGAATTACGTCAGCCGATGTCGAAAATTCTTTTATTATTCTCAGGAGTGGGCCCCTATTTTAATTTGGTCAATTTCTGATGAGTAGGTTTTCAGGTAGTTTCCATAATGCGTATTTAATATACTACGCCAATACTGATGATGTTATGACACCATTACTTGTTGATGAACAATTATTTCAAAACAAGAATTTGTGTAGGATTATTTGGAATAGTAATCTTCCGACAGAGGTAGTCCCATGTTTAGGGTTCCGTAGCCGCTTGGCAAAAAACGGAACCCTTATAGATTCGTCATGTTTGTCTGTCCGTCCGTATGTTACAGTATGTATGTATATAAGTGTTGTATGTATTATACAAAATTCTTGTGGACCACAATCAAAGCGACAAAACAGTAAAAGTAATTGTTACGGATACTCGTTTATAATGCCCGATAGAACGATATTAGGGCGTCATTATACTAATGCGTGTATAATGACGGCGCACCGTTTACGCGATGCCCCGATAACAACAATTACTGGCAATCCGTTTACCGGCTGATATATTGACTGTTAGCACTTTTGTGTGTGATTGTACGTGTGACGTGTGGGTGTAGTAAGTACCTTTATTAAAGTGAGTGTGAAAATAATGCTTTCACTTAATAGTTAAAACAATTTGATTTGTAAAAAAATTAAAAAGAACTTTGTTAAAAAAAAATTACAAAATATCATCTGCTGGTGATTGATTACCATGTTAGGTTATTGTGAACGCTGCAGAAGATTGTAAAAATATCTTTCATTGTTTAGATTAAATCTCTTCCCCGGCCGGTACCGCCGCAACTGCATGTCCCTGCATTGTAAATCTGTAATATCTTCGAAAACACCACCGCCACGACGACGCGTCGTCGTGGCGGGCGCCGTCAGTAGGGACTGGTCATCTCTTCGGTGCCATGGTTTATTTTAATTTTGAATTTTTGATATTATCTTTTACTCTGGACGCTCTTAACTTGCACGTCTTTCTACATCGTTTTCACATATTATTATGTACAATGTATTATCTCAACATAAATGATGTAATCAAGATTTTGTACATATGTATACATTTTTGCGATTTAAAAGAGTGTCCACGGAGTTTTTTACCCATTCTTCTCGATAGAGATCTACGCTTTGGAATATGCAACTACAGTACTTTCACAAGTTATTATGCCTTGTGACTGTGACTGTAGCTTCGCTTTTTTTTGTTGTTTATTTTTATTGACTTACAAAAGTGCCTGTTATGGTCCAATTGAAATAAATGCTTTAAGTTTGAGTTCATCTTGTTTTATGACCTTTGCAAAGATCTCTTGTCTGGACCCAACCTTGGGCCTACCACTCAGGCTGTGGTGAAATGGCTATCATAATTTAAAGTGCAGGTATGCAAATTTTCGTGTCTGTGCTGTTGACCGTTGAGGAGTTTCCTCATCTGGAGCCAATCCTGGTTCTATACTCTCTCTACCAGGAAAATTCATTGTCATCAAAACTGAACCTACGTGTAAAATTCCAACTCTAGATTTGACCTAACAAACTAGCACATTCCAAGCTAAATAAAAATGGAATGTCAATGTTTCACCATTATTGTGGAAAGTAAGTAGCGTACCTATGACGTTTTTTAAAAATGTGTGTCGTGTAGGTAGTATATGTATGTATATAATATGTATGCCGTGCGTGGCTCGTTACCCGGCACGCGACAATCTTGACAATTATTGCTTGTGATGTGTATTGTATAAAAAAGCTTACTTCATATTTATACAACCTGGCGGTGGTCGGCTCGTTAAGCTTTGTTTGTAGTATGATCGTTATATTTATTTCGGAAATTTCGACACATGAGATAACGGCAGAATTGTGGCCAATAAATATGGTGGATTTGTGTTGGCAGATGTCCTTATTAGGTAAACATCCGGTCTTGGTTTGCTAGTAAGCCGTAAAACTTTTATCCGAAAGTGCCCAAAGCTCTTTTCAAGATAATTACCTATCATGTTCTGCTTTGCCAAAAATCATTAAAGTCTTCAACCTGAGTGAAAAGACAGACATACTCTGTATTGCACTCATATGTAAATGGCTTTCCCCATCAGAATGGGGAAACCCATTTACATTTTGGTCGACCTGGGAATCGAACCCAGGACCTAGTGGATATCATTAACTTAGAAGTAAATGGTTAAGGCAGGTGCGGCCATTACTGAAGGGGCTTATTGTGGAGATATCGGCGCGCTATCACCTGCCTAACCACATTATACTGAACAAACATCGAATTATTTATCTATTAACAGTACTCGTGATTTTGTCAAAGGGTGCTTTTACTTGACTGTGCATAGTGAAAACAACTCCCTTGCACACGCACGGTATCAAATTGATAAGTCCTGGTAAATATTTACGTAGCAATAGTTATGTAGTTATCAGAAAGAAGTATTAACGTAGGTTAACTCCAACTCTTGCATTGATCCAAACCTGATCGTTAGTTCATTTGATGTTTTCATTGTAAGTTTATCTCACAAATTGTTCAGCGCTCTCTACTGAACATGGTGTTTGCCATAATAACTAGTTGCCAGATGTATCGGTGATCACGGCCGGCCGTAGGAGAGGCGTGAAACTGCTGCTCAAATAAACCCTTGTTGCTTTTGTAGCATTGCGATGGGCTGCATATTAATAATACCCGAACAAATAGCTATACGGTTATGTTATGATTGAGGCAAAGAATTTCCGCATTAGGAACTTCAGCAAATTCACAAATTTTGATGTTAGAATGCTAACAATTTGCAGTGGCTCGGGAAACAGACGGGAAATTCTAGGCAGATTTTTTTTTTAATCCGTGCCCCGCTCTAAGAATTTCTCCTGTATCGTGGGTGCATTTACAAACATCTAATCTCACATACACAAACAGCCAGACCCGGAACAACTATCTGTAGGCCATACAAATATTTGTTCCGCGCGGGGCTCGCACCCGCGACACGCAACGCAGCAGTCAATCGCTCAGGCACTGCGCCAACCGTGCCGTCAATGATGAAGATGATGGTAATGGGATCACTTAGACAGTTCTTAGCTATAGTTGGACCCGGTAGGTGGCGCGGTTGTCGGCACAACGCTGTTGAATTCACGCCGACGAAGGCGCGACAAAGAGCTTGAAGGTATAATAAACATAGAAGTAGAATATAAAATTAATAAAACGAATCCAGGATCAGGAAGTTCAGCAAATTGAACAATTTTATCGCCTGAGGATAGGATTCTAACGATGAGTATTGTTTCAGTGGTAGGTGATTGGGGTGGAGGCGGGCCGGCCGGCGGGGAGTGGTGGGCGCTGGGGCTGGGTGCTGGGCTGGGCGCGCTCGGTGTGCCCGCGCCGCTGTGGCACGACGCCGAGCCCGCCGCCGCCTTCCGGGCGCTGCTGCATCGGTGTGTATGATCCTCCTAAAACAGAACGGATATTATGAATATGAGCACGTTGATGAATCCACCAATGGTTGACTTCACACACCTGCGGAGAGAAGATAACAATTTAAACAAGTAACATTTTATTAAAAGTATCAAAAAAACCCGACTACAAATTGCGTTAATTATGTACCTACATATAAATATTTAAAATCTCCTTTTAATTTCCTTCATTTTGATACCCTATGATAGCGACTTACAATTTATCTAGTAGTTATTTAGATTTTTTTAAACACCTATCTGAGGACACTTGGGTTTTTGAGACGAACCTAATGATGCCTTAATCGTTGAAATCCATCCAGCCATTTGGAACATACGAAGTAATAACGAAATTTATAAAAAGAAACATACAAGATACGCGCGAAAAACATAACCCTTCCTTGGCAGTCGGGTGAAAAAACATTAATTTCTATTACAAACGGTTGGAAATGTCATACTCGAGATAAATTTAAATAAAATACCTAGCGATCTCCATGCGGCGCTGCCAAGCTGCAGCCGGCGCAACTGCTCTAGTCATTGCGCATCGCTGCGTACAGGTGTGATGTCAATGGCTTTTTAAGGAAATGACTGTTTAAGGAAATCAAAATCATGACGGTACATTGTCAATACATCTACGAAAACATAATGTACGTTAGAAAAAATCTACATCTTTTTAATAAAAGAGGTGACAGACACAATTACAGTACGAGAACTAGAGACCAATTAGTTCAGCCGGGCTTCAGACTCGCTAAAGTAGACTCATCTTTCATGGGGTACTGTTTAAGATGCTATAATAAAATTCCACAAAGTATTCTTGAACTGAATGAGACGAAATTTAAATCATGCATTAAACGCACACTATGTAAGCAAGCATATTACAAGTTGGACGATTATATCTCTGATAAAAATGCTTGGCTCAATGCCGGTCCTGCTCCACATGGACAGGGGCGCATAAACTGATTAATGGATAGCATTAAATAGTATTGTTGGAGCTGCTGAAGATTGTACAACTATCTTTGCATTGTATAGATTCAATTTCTTTTGGTATTATATAACCGCATAGCCCATATTATGTGAGTACTATGTAATAGAAAGCTATCCTTCGTTGATAACCTACGTCATTTTTTTTTTTTTTTTATGACTTGAATTTGCCCTGGCGGTTAAGTGTATGTCATGCTCACTCAAATGTCTCGCTGATGGTGGCGCGTGTGTCGGATCAGTTAGTTCCCTTCAAAATGGTTGAGTTGAATGGTGCTGATACATGCGTCATGTTCGTGAACGGGCGCTGTCAGTTGTGACTGGTCATCTCTTGGTTGCCACGGCTTATTTGAATTAATTATTTTATTTTTTGAATTGTTCTTTTCCTTGTTTTTACTATGGACACTTTTAACGTGCACATCTTGCTACATCGCTCTCACATAATGTACCATCTAAACATGAATGATGTAACCAAGGTTTTGTAAAAATATTCTGATTTAAAAGAGTGTCCATGGAGTTTCTTGCCCGTTCTTCTCCATAGAGATCTACGTTAGGGAATGGGCAACTACAGTACTTTCACAGTTTTTATGCCTTGTGACTGGGACTGTAGCTAAATTTCATTGTTGTCTTTGTTTCGACAGTTCAAAAGTGCCTGTAACGGGCCTACTTGAAATAAATGCTTTGATTTTGATTTTGATTTTGCGGCGCTCGGAGTCGCGTGGAATCTCGTGCTCTGCGTCCAAAACCGAGCCTAGCTGGGACTCCGCAGGTTTAGGTACGCTGGGCCTCGGACCCAACCAAGTCCAAGGAAGATATCTTTTACTTAACATGTTTGTTCGTCCAACAGGTATGTACTTGCTCTTCCCCCGCCAGCGCTGCGCCCCCCTGAACCAGAGCCATCGCCGTCCTCTCCCCCGTCGCCCCCCTCGCCATCCCCCTCGCTGGCCAGGCTGGCGAGCGCTGAGGCCCTGCGCCTGCGCGCGCACGACGCGTTGCTGCAGGAGCGCGTGGCGTTGCAGCACAACAACAAGGTGCACACGTAACCTGCGAGCCAGTGGGAGCTCGACCCCTGTGTGTACGCGCCTGGACATTCTTAAGTGTGTTGCTGTTACGGTTAGTGTTGGTGTGTTTGTGTATGTTGGTGGGTTGCGGGCTATTTGTTAAATTGTTCTTTAATACAAGATGTAGTAGCTCGGGATAAAGTACGATTTTTACAATAACCATGGGTTGGTTCGAATTTCATGACTCAATCTCACCAACAGTTTAGCGTCGGAATAATGTTGTCACCGGCACCTTACATAGCCTGACTGACACTGGCAACTCGGGTTTTACCTCAAAGACGATCTGGAGAACTTATGAGTAACTTTTAAACACTAAACTAATAATCTTGTCAACATACATTGAACGCATGGACATCGACCATTCCGTAGCAGTATTGGTGGTTCGAGTAACATTAGTGACCGCACAGGTCGGTTTAGTTACAGTGAAGGTGTATCTCTGTATACGGAAACAATAAATTGTATATTGCACATTAGTAGATTTATATAGGCCTAAGAATTAGTGACACTCTCTGAATTGTGAAACTAGAAATTGATAAAATGGTCCATTCGACTTATAGGACGCACACCTTCTAAACTCAGTCTCGTTTAGTTTCAATAATTCCTATTCTATTTTTCTTATTATTTATTGCACACAAAATAATAAAAAATATTCATACAAATTGTTATAACATAGCTTATTACAATGGCGAGCTTAACCCAGAATTGGGTTTTCTTACAGCAAACCTAATTTCGACTATGTACTGTCTTTCATGTTGCTCTCCATGGGGTTTGCTAGAAAAGCGATGTATTTTCAATGAGTCCTGTACGCAATGGCTTATAATATTGTTGTAAGTACCGATGATATGGCGGGCTATGTCAAACGGTTTAGGTGGCTTCCACTGCTCAGTCAAAAACAGTTTCAATATCCCTTGGACGACTTAATTATTACTTTTATTTTTAAGTTTAGACAAAATGAAATACCAAAAAGCTTTATTGATGTCCTGGAGTGAAACTAATCGAGCGTAGGTATACTTAAGCGTCGATCGACGAACTGAAATGTCATAATATACTGAAATGTCATAAATGTATAACGAATATAACGCCATTTACCATTTGGTAATTTTCTTTCGTTTAGTGTTCGAACATGTATAATATTCATAATTATGCCATTGTGTAAAGGACCATGCTATTATTAAGACGTGTGCCTTAACGTTCGACGTTATAATTGTATTAGACGAAACTGTCGTTTTCTTAACATTCCGTTGATATAAACGTTAGATCTCAACAATAAAATTATTGTATTGTAGTCAAGTAGATTGGAATATTCTTGTAAATAGATATATCTACCGTTATTTAAGACATGATTTGATCAGAACGGGTTTCTGTAATATTGTATTTGTTGTATAGTGTGTTTATTTGACTGATGTGACCCACCACTTAATTATCGTTTAATCGATACTTGTAGTTAATTATTTATTTAGTATACTGTTTAGTAGATAAAATAATTTGATCCAAAGAGCATGAGTGTTCAGACTTGAGTACTTACCATATTCATGAATACATTTGTTAAGCGTGCAGTTTCACTACAATCATTAAATAAATGTATGAAAATGTGTTTTAGATCATGCAAATATTTATTAAGTATTTATGCGCGTCTGAAAATAGGCAGAGACAAGCTGTTAGATAAACTTGTAATTTCACCAAAACTTAAAATTATACTGGACTGAATTCGAATGAAAAATCATACGCAATCAATTATTGGTGTACAAATATTTAGTAAAGTAATACTTTACTACTCATTACGGTGCAGAATAATTAAATGTGGAGAGCTCATACTGGTACAATGATATCTGTTGACGTTCTCGAGAAAAACAATAAACAGCGATATACTTAATTATCGCCCAGATTATGATCTCTTGTTTGTTAGACCAACACCTCCTCCGCTAGCAGTAATGCCCCGCCTCTTGTCAGACGCTTCTCTCTGTATATAGTGTAAATGGTAGCGTTTAGTGATACATAGTAGTCGCACCCACACGCGTATGTACCGATGTATTAATATTTATTGGAATGATTAGAAGTAGTCAGTTTGCAATAATGTGTCAATGTAGTCGTGTTAATAAATGAAATGAAAATTACTGTTTGTTGTTTTTGTAGCCACGTTTCTCCCTTGCCCAAATAAGTTCTCCTCAGTCACGTCGTTGTAAAATTTGTCAATTACTAGCTGTGCGCCGCAGCCTTCGTCTGTGTGAAATTAGCGGTGTGAAATATACTTTACGACATACACTTGGGAGCAAATAAATCGAGCCACTACCTTTTTTCACGTAAAATGGTAAATATTTTTGGTAATATGGAACGTATCAATTCGAACTATATATCGCCTAAAAGTTTAGTTAATAACCTTTACAATGAGGGTAAATTATTGAATAATAACCTTATTGAATGATAAATTATTGGCTCTGCAAGAAAAATGGTAATTTTGATAGAAAATTTAGTAGGGCTAAAACAGTCCATAAAAACAATAAAAAAACAAAATTATTGCAAAAAAAATATTCTTAATAACTGGTATTACCCCCCCGGGCCCTGATACATTCTTGTAGCCTATTAGTCATCGATCTGATCAGCGTTACGATGACATATTGTGGTATGTTCTCCCACTCTTCAAGCACAGCGACTTTAAGCTCGGGAATGGATGAAACAGCGGGAACCCTGGCTCGGACTCTCCGTTTTAGCTCGTCCCATAGGTGTTCGATCGGGTTCAAATCGGGACTTCGTGCTGGCCATACCATTTGTTGAATCCCGATCGCAGACAAGTATTCCGTAACGATCTGCGCGGTATGAGGTCTCGCATTGTCATGCATAAACAAGAAATTTTCTCCGACAAAACCAGCATACGGCATTACGTGGTTTTCAAGAATGTCAGTTATGTATCGGTCAGCTGTTAATCCACGTCTACCACTGCCATCGTTGGCGGGGTCGACGAAGACAAGTTCCGTTTTTCCGTCTAGAGAAATTCCTCCCCACACCATACAAGAACCACCACCAAAACTCACCGTTTCTCGAATGCAACATTGGGCAAATCTTTCACCAGGACGTCTATACACTCGGTTTCTCCCGTCATTGCTAAAAAGACAGATTCTTGACTCGTCAGAAAACAAAACTGACCTCCAGTCTTCTAACGTCCAATTAATGTGTTCTCGAGCAAACTCCAAGCGAGATCGGCGATGAGCTACAGTCAATTTTGGGCCAGTTGCTGGTTTGTGTGATGTTAAATTTCGTTATTTTAGTCTTCGTCTCACTGTCCACCTACTGATTGCGACTCCTCGAACGTCACGTAACGCTTGCTGTAGCTGAACAGCATTAAGTCCACGGTCGCGCAACGAATTGGTTGCAATAAAGCGGTCGTCACGTTCTGTTGTTGCCCGTGGTCAGCCAGTTCCAGGTCGCCGAACAAAAGCACCAGTCTCCAGATACCTGCGGTATACCCGCTGTACCTTTGAACGACTCAAATGAAGTCTGCGTGCCACTTCACGTTGTCCGTGTCCAACCTCAAGTAAAGCTACAACTTGGGCAGCTTCCGTCGGTGTAGTATCCATTTTATCAGGTTATTTTGATTACACAGACACAGATAAAGACAACAATAACAAGTAATATGGGTATGATTAACAAAAACCTCAAATTTAATCTTTTCTTAACAGAGTACAATAAAAATGTCATAAGCAAATTAAATGCGATAATTTTATTCTACCCTTTAAACTTTAATAACAATGAAATTTTGACAACTAACTACCCTCATTGTAAAGGTTATTAAATACCCTTTTAGGCGATATATGTTTCGAATCGATGCGTTCCTTAATACCAAAAATAATTACCATAATGCGTGAAAAAGGAAGTGGCTCGATTTATTTGCTCCCAAGTGTATTTTCATTCCTACCAAATATACATACATTAAAAATTCATAAAAATCGGTCGAGCCGTTTCGGAGGATTTCGACCACAAACACCGTGACACGAGATTTTTATGTAAAATTGCAAAGATTAATTAATAATTATTTAAGAGTAATTGACTTTGGTTACTCTGGCAAGCTCGATGGAAATTCGATGATATTCTGACAAGCACCAAAAGCTCACCGCCTGTGACCGTTTACAACGTAGACACAAGAGTTGATGAAAATTTTCTAGATAGTTCTGGATTTTAGTAGTGTGTTAGATCATAGTATCTATCTTTTTTGCAAGTTATTGAATGAGATAAGTTTTATAAGCCCTTTTCCGCGTACTGTGTTTACTATTGGAAAAAAAGTCATGCAACTACGTCACTACCTTTCTATTGATCGCTCGCTAAATCGTTCATAACCAGTACAAAAATTTTGTTGAAACCTCCTTCCCTTCTTCCCCTCATATTAGGGAGTGCGGGAGATGTGCACATCAGCTCCTCCGTCAATTGTTCCACAAAGAACTCGAGTGTTTGAAGAAAGATTAATTTGGCAAAAATTCGGCAGTGTACCGGGCCGGGGAGTGAATTAAGCCAGGCCACACATGTCGATGTAGGTTCTAGCTAAGCCATTTTGGCTACACAATTTTTTAGGGTTCCGTAGCGAAATGTTGAACATTTGATGATTTTAATTTCGTTATGACCGTCTCTCTGTCGGTCCGTCCATCCTGAAATTGTAAAGAATCAGGCACGTTTTTGCCCTACATCGATGAAAATTGGAAAGAAGGTACCATTCAGCTAGACAATGGTGGTAAAGTAATAATACGAAAAATATAATTAGGGGTAAGTACATTACAGGTAACCGCGGTATGAAATATTAGTAGATTATGCACTAAGGAGTAAAGCAGTGTCTTACGTCACGGGCACTATTTTGAATCCCAAATGCAGCAAGCGATTCTAGGGCTCCTGAACGGAGTGAGGAAGCTTTGAGATAACTCCTGAGCGAAGCGAGGGCGTTATGACTCCTGATCTGACCTGTCCTGATCTCCTGACTGATGAATCCTGAGAGAAGTGACGGATTTAAGCTAGCCCAAGATGAAGACACCTTTACCCCCGAGGAGCATGTTCTACTTTTCTCACCTACTGCGAGGAAATAAACCAATTTACGAAATATGGCGTCAAGCACCAATATTATACCGCGGGAGTGCGCTGGTGTTGGTAGATTAGGGATATATATATATATATTTCCCTTTTTATGTTCGTCATTCTAGAAATTTTTTTGGAGAAATGAAACCCTTAGAACAAGTTACAACACTCAAAAATAAGGTAAAAATTAGGAAATGAACAAAAAAATTACCGAATTTGTAATTTAATAAGTCGATTACAGGGTGTCGTGCGTGGACGGGATCAGGCAAAACATACACAGAAACAATTCGATACGTCACACTAAAGCTTGCTTTTTAGTTTTTTGAAACTATAATATTTGATTTATTAATGGCAGTAATGAAATTCAGTATAATATTATTGCCCGGCTGGATACTATTGCAATAATGACTTGGTTTACTTTAGGTTTGCATGACATGTACGAACAGGTGGTGCGAAAAAGTCATTGCATTTTACTCTGTCTTGTTTTGTTTTTAAATTGTTTTATTTTCTTGAAATTAATACTATGGCCATGGCATTATTGTTATATGTTGATGTTCCTTAATAATGTTTCTATAAGCAAAATGATTCTTCCTCAGCAGCTGAGTTAGGCCGTATGCTCGATCAACTGAGTCGCGCCAGTCTCCAAGTCGGGCTTTCAATGAATATGACCAAGACAAAACTGAAAACGTAGCAATCGGGGCTGTGGTGACTGAATATATCCATGAATATGAATACAAATACCTTGGCCAGATAGTCTCTTTCCAAGCAAAACAAGATAAAGAAGTTGCTCGACGCACCGAGAATGCCTGGAAGAGCTACTGGTCGATGGAAAAATTAATGAAGGGATCTCTCCCTCTTTCACTTAAACGAAATCTCATGGACATGTGCATTCTCCCCACCCTCACCTATGGAGCGCAAACATGGTCACTTACAAAACCTCAGAAGTCCGAACTCGGGGTCTGCAAAAAGCTATGAAGCGAAGTATAGCATAATCCTAATCAGCCTATAATGTTCCCACTGCTGGGACACACGGCCTCCTGTCTATGAGAGAGGGAATGGGCTATAATCCACCACGCGGGCCCAGTGCGGGTAGGTAGATGGCACATGTCTTCGAATTTTTGGTTGTAGGACATGCTGGTTTCCTTACGATGTTTCCCTTCACCGTTTTTGACAGCAGTGGTGATGACATATATTACACAAAGTAATGCGCCTGTCTGGGTTCGAACCCACGACTTACTGTTCGTAAGTCAGAAACTCCATACTTCGCTCCAAAACCCAAATAGCTGATGCTGGCCTTACAGCTGATAGGTTGAAATAATGGAACTGGCTAGTCGCATCTGCCGCATGTCGGAGGAGCAATGGGCTTCATATCACAGCTGGTCGAAAAGGAAACAGCTGCCTGTAAAGCTACACAACAACTCAACAATTCAACCTATTTTCAAACTCAAAACTTCATAATGAAATTCAGTATACGGATCTGAATTATATCACCTACCTACTTACAAAGGCATTCAGTAGTTAAGGAGTTCTTAACTCGGCCGGAGCGTCGCCGGCGCGGCGTTGCGTCGATCTGCTTAGCGGCGCTCAGCCCTCCCGTAATCTCCTTAAACTGTTACTTATTGTTCACGACGACGCAGGGGATGAAGCGAGGGGTCGGGCGAGGGGTGGGGGGAGGATCACGCCCATCCCGCAAATGTCTTCCACGAGCCTGTAATTGGTGAACATCTGACACATTTATTTCACACTTTCAAAGATACTTCGTGTGAAATGAGTTTGGTAGAATTGTAATTAAAAGGTGCTCTGTAGGATTGTACGAACGCTCGCAGGCACTTAAAGTGCCTGCGAGCGTTCGTACATAATGTGTGAGAGGGTTTTTGTAATTAAATGCGTTTTATGCATTTGCATCCGTATTGGCTTCGGTTAAAGAAGATCTTTATCCTTGTAAATAAATCAATCGCTTTCACTGCTTTGGGACTCCTTTGCCTATAGGAAATATTACTAAACAGTCGGCTTTATAATCATTCATATTCTACACTCTTTTGCAAAAAAAAAACGGGCACCTAAGGAAATTTACGTTCTAAGGTCGATTTGAGTTAATTAAATGAAATTTATTTTTTTGACGTAGTCTGTATACTTATAATCGTGTAAATTAATGCGCGTGAAGTGAATTGGGGCAATTAAAAGAAAAAAAAAACGATGGATTCTTTAAAACCGATGTACACGCCCAAACAATAAGAAGTGGTCGGCAATAAAGCCAAGATTTTTTTTTTTGAAGTGAAAACTTCTTTAGCGGCGTTGAGCACTTTTTCTGTAATGGGTATAAAATCTTAAACTCGCGTCAGGACACGTGACCTGATCGAAAAAGCGTAAGACGGAGGGAGTTCTGAAGTGTTAAATTTTTAATGTAATATAAATTGTCATGTTTGTGTCCGATAGCGCAATAAATGAATATTGTATTTTACCACATAAATGATAGTACTTTTATAATGATAATTAAAGCAATTCGTGCAAAATTATTCCCTAACCATTTCAAAATATCAAAAATGCACAACGTTAATATTCAAGTTTTCACTTCTGCCGGCACTCCCGGAGTTTTAATTAAATAAAGTTACAAATGTAAAAACCTAATACCGAGTGTGACCTCCTCTTGCCAAAATCACAGCTTGAATCCTTCTGGGCATGCTTTCCACGATGTTTTTAATAACGTTTTGAGGAATACGTTCCCACTCTTCTGCAATGACTCTTTTTAGCTCCCGGATGTTTTGTGGAGCAGGTTGCACTGATCTTACCCGTCTCTTTAGAACATCCCAGACATGCTCAATTGGATTGAGGTCAGGACTTCGAGCTGGCCAATCTAAACGACGGATCCCAACTTCTTGCATGCACGCTTCCACGTCGCCAGAACGGTGCGGGCGAGCATTGTCGTCCATAAAAATGGAATCTTCCCCAAGTGCAGTCAATGTGGGTTGTGCATATGGAATTAGGACTTCCATTATGTACCGGTGTGCATTTAATGTTCCATTTTCTATGAAAACTAACTCCGTACGCTCCGTCGAATTAATTGCTGCCCAAAACATAACGGAGCCTCCGCCATAAGGAGTGATTTCTTCGAAACACACTTCCGCATAGCGTTCGCGTGGTCTTCGCAGCACTCGCCGGCGTCGGTCCTCTCCACACAAGGAGATTCTAGCTTCATCAGAAAACAATACTTTATTCCAGTCCTCCAGAGTCCATGAAGCACAGTTCCGAGCAAACTGAAGTCGAGCAACACGGTGCTCACGGAGGAATTTAGGGCCCCGAGCTGGGCGGTAACACCTGATATTGGCAGTCAAAAGCCTCCTCCTGACCGTCCACAAGCTAACTTCTGCTCCTCTTACTTCTTCAAGGCTCTTCTTCTGGTCCACACTTGACGCCTTACGAATCCGCAACGCCTGACTCACCAAAAAGCGGTCATCTCTTGGTTCTGTGCATCGTTTTCTTCCCGAACCAACATGTTATGATGTTGGGTAAACAATAAACATCCAAGCGATTGCAGCAATCACGGCAGATTTGCTGTCTATGATTGAAGAGTTCCATTGCTTATCTCCGAAAATCAGAATCAAACCTTCACCAAATTTAAACGGGAACTCCGCGTAGTACTATTCTTCCAAACAAAAAATAATCATCGAAATCGGTTCACAATTGGCGAAGATATCGCTGAACATACACACAAACAAAAGAAACATGCAGACGAATTGATAACCTCCTCCTTTTAGAAGTCGGTTAAAAAGGGCAATTCATCTAAAAATCCGAATATCAAAGTTTATTATGGTTCTAATTCCTAACTACTCAGACAGTACAACAATACGAAGTTATTCAAAAACGATAACCATTTTCCACTTATTTGTGTGTGGAGGCTTACTGTACACTCTTGAAGTCAAGATTTACTCTTGACTTCAAGAGTAAAGAGTTGTTCCACTTTGTACAATGAGCGCACCAATGGCAAACTTGACTTGCCGAGCACATAATTATGCCAGGGACACAGCAAGTACGCATTTTGGTAAAAGGTAAACTAAATCAAAACTAATTCCAACAAGATGTCGGTTATATTCGTCCGTGTATCACGTCGGACCGTTTCTAACTCAGTTAACTTCGTGATGGACTTGTGTAACAACAGCGTGTGCTCAGCGGATTAATAACGAAGGCTGCTGTAAAAAGCTTAAGGATCCTCTCATTTTGAGGTTGAGTTGCTCTTGTAAGCCTGTTTCAGGTTATAAATAATAATATTACATCCTTAGTCTATAGTACATCCTTTCCTCATCCCTGGACGTAATAAGGGGTGGGTAACTTAGTAGAGATAACTTTATAATACGTCCAAATGTATCGTAGTCGTAATGGTATACCACTGTTCCACCACACACTGCATACTACCCAATCGCAGAGCAGAATGTTATAGGCTGACTGTGATTATCATGATGATGACTTTGCTTTAATAGAAACCTACTGAGACATAACATCAAGGGAATTGTAAGCACAGTATTCTCTTGATTACTAAAAATCTCAATTTGTGGTCAACAAAATCCTCTCTCATTGTACTTATAAATATGAATTTCGATTTTGAACAGTAACTGAATTTGGCACATATATAAGTAACACTTTGGTATTGTCAAACACCATTACTCCGCACTGAGGACAGATTAACATATTTTTAAAGAAACCTAGGTACCTACTTCCCCATAAAGCTATTAAAAGTATAATCAGGAGACTGAATCATAATTTGAAAGTGAATAGTAGATGTTAAGGATGGGTTTCAGTAACATCTGTCGTAATTGACAATATCAACTGACACACAATGCTCTGCGAGATGTCGGGAGTCGCAGCGAAGTAGATCTACAACAGAAGTTTCAAGTTGAGTTACTTTCTGATTGCTGTATATTGCAGTCTTAAAATCATTAAACCTATCTAAAACATATCCAGCGACAATTCATGTCAAAATCATCCGCAAACATTATTTCAGCTTTATTTTGATACCTCACTCAATTCATGCATTTAATTAGTGTTTGGCCAGTCTTGAGTATTATAGTAAACAAGGCTGGCTCTCTAATTCCGAATCGAAATTTAATCCGCTTCGGAATTAAAGATGAATCAGCCTTAAATGTTCCCACTGGTGGGACAAGGGTCTTCTCTCTACGAGAGAGAATGGACTATATATTAAACTACCTTGTGGGCCCAGTGCGGGTTGGTAAGTACATGTCATATATCTTTGAATTTTTAGTTTCGGATATGCAGGATTTCTCACGACGACGTTTTCCTTCGCCGAATAGTGAAATCATTTCCTATAATGAGTGACAATGACTTTCCTTATTACCACGCGTGCGAAATCTACCAAAGCAGTCGGACATTCTCATTCGGTTCTCGTTTTAACTTACTGCTATACGCTGCGCTGTGTCTGCTCCCCGGGTCGCGGAAACAATGCTGCCTCACCGCTGAGCCTGTCGCAGACACGCGTCCATTGTTTCATGTTTTAATAACTTACCGGAACACAATAAATACCTTTTTAAAAAACTCTGAGTTTCGATCGGGTTTTTATTGAGATGGGGGGAATTATTGTTGCTTTTAGAACAAGATTACACACCGTCTTAAAAAGCTTGTAATTTTGTAGCTAGTAATGTAACTGTTCAAGATTATTCATAGTTTTGGATATGATATTAAGTTTTTAAATGTACTGTTTGTGCACGTAGGTATATCCTCTTCTGCAAATCTCGCAATCAAGATAAGGTTTGCTATAAAAAACCTAATTCTGGGTTAAGCTCGCCGTTTTATATAAATATATATTGTAATTTTGTGTGTATATCTTTTAATGTTGTGTGCAATACAGAACAAGAATTGATTACTAGCTGTTGTCCGCGGTTTCGCCCGCGTGATGTTCGATAACTGTGCCACGGGTTCATACTACCGGGATAAAAAGTAAAAGTAATAATAATTATAAACTTTCTACTTCACAAATTTCATTCAAATCCGTTCTGTAGTTTTCGCGTGAAAGAGTAACAAACATCCATCCATCCAACCATCTATCCATCCATCCTCATAATCTTTCGCATTTATAATATTATTAATAACTAGCGGCCATTGAACATCTGCTGAAAGTGGTATTTTCTGCAGATGTTCGGACATGGACTGGTTCTTATGGGGCGTTGCGACAACTGTCAAGTTTTTCTCTCATATAAAAGTAAATTGACAAGTTGTACAAGATACGTTGTACACTTAACCTGATACCGGTACACCTCATCCCAAAATCCAAAAAGTTTCGACGAAAAATTCTATCACCCTCCTTTTCCATTCCCCTAAGATTCAAAGACCGTTTAACCTTTTCTACCGCAAAAGCATTTACGACTACAAAGTTCAATAGGAGTAACGAATTCAAATTAAATGTCGTCAGGTATACAAACTGACAACCAAAGTAAGTCTCGATCGAGTTCGCAGCTCGCAGAGATTCACTCGTCGCCTCATTATTAGTTTTATATCGTTTATTCTCTCTCACAAACATACGGGTACGGGGTAATCCTTGTCCCCGTACTAATTACATTTTGAATGCCACCCCACTGCAAATAATGTTGTAGAATTTTATTAAAGAGAGTTCACAGAATTTCCGAGTGATTCTTGGTAAGGTTAAACAAAATGTTGGGTACTGTAATTATTTTTCGGTTTTTGTTGAAGAGAATTACTGTGAAGGGTTTGAATTTTCTGTTTGGTTTGTGGGTATTTAACATTTAAATATATAAGAGTTTGTAGGTTTTGGGCTTGAATTTGAAATAATTTTCGTGAAAGTTGAAAAAGAAGGTTCTTATTAAATTAGGTGGATATCGTAGCATCGTTACATGAATCAGGGGTTATCCAGACTACGCCAACGAATGAAGTCATCGAACAGCGTGCAAAGGAGCCATAGGGTTATAGATTTAAATCTACCAGTATGTGGAAGACTGCAATAAACTGCCAGACTCCTATCAAACAGAGTAAAAGAAACAAACCGCTAAGCCAGATTGAATCCGAGACGCCTTCTTTCAAAAGCTCAGCAAACCACGGATCCAAGATGAAATTATCGTTGTAACAGCGGCTTATGACCGGAATCAATACGCGATGATGGCAATAAAAGCTAGATGTTTGCTGTCACCCCCCTCCCCCCTGCGAGCGCGTCACCCTCGCCCCGCCCCGCGGCGCCCGGCAATTTAGCCGATATTAAGTTTATACAGCGATTTGTACCCTTCTTTACACCGGCCTAGGTTTCGGAGCGACGTGTACAAGGATCTAGAAATGCTGCTGAAATAAAATCTGAATAATTTAAGTCCTTAATAACTTAAATTATTCAGATTTTATGCCAGGTTTAGTGACAAGATGAGATTGGAATATGTATTTCAAAAAATAATTGTTTACCAGACTATTCTGTATATAGTGAGTCCCAAAATTATTATTCTCTTGCAGTAAAAGTTACATCCACAATGCAAGGCATAGAACAATGCCTGAAAAATATAAACATTATATTATCAGTGGTAGTATCAGTCAACGTAAAGCTCTGTATGAAAAGTCAGTGTGCTGCAATAGTGACTTGCGTGCTTTTCAAAGTCAAAAGTCAAACTCCCTCAATCTTTATGAATTTATCGTTTAATTTCTGGATCGATTCGCAAATCCTCTACCTTCTGCTACAGTTGGTATTTCAAAGACTGCAGACGATCTACTATCCACAAACGCTGTTCGTGTTACCATTAAAGATACGGAACTCCTACCTATGCTTTTACACAAACACTGATTTAAAGGCCAGTTTGCTGTTCTGCAAACGATGGGGCACTTAATATCGTGTCCTGCGTGTCCTGTTGTTTGTTCGCTTCAGGAACTGATGGACGCTACTGAAAGCGCCAAACTAGTAGCTCAGTTTTGGGCTGATACAATTTAGATTGCCATCGATACGCTAAGAAGAAGAAAGGCCAGTAAAGAACATAGAGTCTAGCTATAATTCAAAGAACGTATTTTCCTCCCAGTGTGCGATGCTCCTTAAGCCTCAGTTGGTGAACGTTATTATTGGGTCAATTGCCCCTCCCCTGGCGATATTAGTTCCACGCCCGCGGCTGATCGGCCAAACTCACCTTATATTCATTATTACAGTATTATATTCAATAGACTTTATGTGTTCAGCGGTGGATTAACGATTCATTGAATTTTTATATGACGGCTATGAATGCTGTTATTCCTCTTCTTTTCATTTCAACCAGTACCTTTATTAAGTTGACTGATAAACACGGGCTTTCAAAATTATTGTGGATTACGTTTGGCAGGTGGAGTATGCAGTCGGGTTTTCACAAATTCAGAGCTAGCTATGGAGCCAGATATGAGCGGAGTTTTTTTTGAAGGATTGGATCCGAAATTAAATTATCCGGAAAAAATTAGGGTTATCAACATAGCTTGCAAAGCAAGCAAGCTGAAGTAGTAGTAGGCTCGACATATCTGTCGAAGGACCGGCGGCCTATGAAGCAAACGATATCCGGAGTAGAGATCGCGAATTTTTGGACGCTTCCGCAGCTATATAGACCGACCGACGATCTTCAAAAGGTGTCTGGATCAGACTGGAACCGGAAAGCCGAGGACAGGATGTTGTGGCGCAGCTTGGGAGAGGCCTATGTCCAGAAGTCGACTGCGTCGGACCGCCAGTCTGCTTTTATTTGATTCGATTACAGTGGAATGCTGTTCGGTGTTAAAATACTGTTGGTAGACAAAATAATGAAACCATAAATAAAACCTCGATCATGGGGCATGAGATCTCTTCATCAGTGAAATGCGCAGTTTCAGGGACTACAATGTTGTTATTATCACACAAAAGCAAAGGTCCAACGAATGTATCTGCCTTGGTGCATGGAATAAGATACGATATGCCATACAAATACATGTACTATACTGGAAGTGCAAAGTATTGAAACTACCTACCCTCAAACTTAAGTGTGCACCCTCAATTTTATAGTATACCTATAGTTTATAATAGAGTGAACCGAGTGGCTTTTACTACCTTTAAGAAACCTTTGAAAATAAAACAATGCCCGAATCTTTCAACTGCTTTGAATAGTTCTATTTCTTTAACGAGTCTGGTTTTTGAAAATTCTTCCGTCCCGAAGTACCAATAAATGAATCAACAATGACTTCTCACGAAAGTCAATATTCAGTGAGTTGTAGTTAACGTGTGCAAATATGCGCGCGTTCGTCTGACCGGGCGCTTTGTGCCCGAGTGCTCGCGAATTACCCGGGTAACGCGAACAGAGGTAATGATGATGTTGTGCCAATAGTTTGGCGTGGGAAAAGGGTCGCATTGTGTACCAATTAATTCGTTTTCAATGCAATTGTATTGTAAATAGTTAATTTATTTGAATGTCAATGGCGCAGTGATTAGTGTTAATTTCGTTAAAGGGATAATTTTGAAAGGATTTTGAATAGTTTTGCGATGTAGAATTCGGATCTAAATCAATATAATTTGTTTGCTGAAGATGAACAAGATCAAGATTTTGATCAAGTTGGAAAAATATTTTTGGACAAATTAAAAAAATGGTGACACTAACCAAAAAGTTTGTTTTAAACAAAGGGCTGTGGTAAGTCCCCAATTGATTAACGAGCAACACGATACAGTTAATCGAGTCCACTATCGTTATAATACCATAATATTATCGATATGCACAATATTATCGCCCAGCACGTGGGCACTCGACGCGTGAGATTCGCCGCGTGGCTGATAATCATGATGATTGTCTATTTATACACCTGAGGAAAGGCAGAGGGCTCCTGCTCATATTTGTTTTGATATTATAACCCTTTAATGTGGTGTTGGTAATACTAAAGCCAACATTTTTATACGTTATTAGATTTTGTTTGTCGATCCCAATTTCGAAAGTTCATTTTTTAGGTGACGCATGAGATTAGGTACTTATCAGTAACATATAATTAAAAGTATCAAAAAGCCCGACTACAAAATTTGTATGTATGTATGTACATAATGGTACATATATATATTTGTAATCTCCTTTTAATTTCCTTCATTTTGATACCCTACTCGATAACTTTGGTTGGAAAAAAATATTAACGTCTTACAATTTAGCGCCAAAAATCCGCCATATTTTTGAAGTGAAAACTTCTTTAGCGGCGTTGAGCACTCTAAAAAAATTGTTCTGTAATGGGTATAAAATCTTAAACTCGCGTCAGGACACGTGACCTAATCGTAAGACGGATGGAGAGTAGACGATTTTGAACTTAACCTTCAACATTTTATGGTTTAAAATCATTTAAAGAAATTTGGAAAAAGCGTAAGACGGATGGAGAGTATACGATTTTGAACTTAACCTTCAACATTTTATGGTTTAAAATTATTTAAAGAAATTTGGAAAAAGCGTAAGACGGATGAAGAGTAGACGATTTTGAACTTAACCTTCAACATTTTATGGTTTAAAATTATTTAAAGAAATTTGGAAAAAGCGTAAGACGGATGAAGAGTAGACGATTTTGAACTTAACCTTCAACATTTTATGGTTTAAAATTATTTAAAGAAATTTTTAAATGTTTTGGAACATGATCGTAGTTTTATAACTCCTAGCGACATCTTGTAGAATGTAGTAGAAAGTACATTAGCAAATGCAATGAGTAACTGTTGTGAGAGACCGCTGGTAGATGGCGCTAGCACAAAGCGCCATCTATCTTTGATATTGAAAACTAAAATGATGCATTGATACAGAGAACACTGTTACTGGTAGGCGCGACAGTTTTTTTAGCTGCTACTAGAGGGCGTTGTTATAAAAAACGTTGTTATAATCAAGTTTTCACTTCTGCCGGCACTCCAGGAGTGCAACCCGTCTTTTTTTTTTAAACACCTGTCTAATGGTTCTGGAGCCGAATCTAACGATACCTTAACTGTCGAAATCCATCCAGCCATTTGGAGCATACGAGGTAATAAAGAAATTTACAAATTACTTACAAACAAAGAAACATATACTTAAGATAGGAGCGAAAAACATAACCCTTCCTTGGCAGTCGGGTAAAAATGTCACCTACATAATGAACACTACGATTTTACTGTAGGTATAGTATAGATCTTATGCAACCGACTATCCATCGAACAGAATGCAATACATTCTTTTTTTGTTATTTATCATTATTTTATCATTCTACGTCGACTGCGATTTGTTCCATCTGACGTCTGGATATTAGGTTATAATTTACAGTAATTTATCAACCTTATAAATGAACACAAAAACTGTACATATATTTTACGACTATTTACCTACAACAGATAGTCATCAGGTGTCGTTTCCCGGCACATGATCGATGGTGTAATAACGCCAGTATCACTATATTAAATTTACACCTTTCTGACGTCACAAATTATCAGAAAATGAGCTTCATTACACTCCAGTGATAACGTCCGCGATATGAGTGTAATTGGTCCTTAATATTGCGTTTATTGTTTTAGGGCGATATTGTGTATGAGTAAGGCCTGTATGAGTAATCGCTTTCGGATAATAATGTAACGAAGTTTATGTTGTGATGAGATAGCCGTGAGTACTATATACTGTTCGCATGATTACATAGGTACTTAGATGAATGTTCATACTTCATGATGTATTTGGAAACCTGTTCTGATTTTATAGGTATATCTACATACGTCTGAAACTGGCGTCGGTGACTGAAAAGTTGCGTGGTTTCATGATTTGGGTATATGATGCGGAGGAATATGGAAAATGTTGCGACGAAAAAATGTGGATGGCTATAAGAGTAGAATAAGACCACAGAAACTATCCAAATAAATTGAGGTAGGTAATAGTAGGAGAATGATGATGATGAATGTACCGGTATTGAAGGACCGATAGACAAATGTAGCCAAGATACAGAGATTCATGTATTGTCACTGATTTCTCCGCGATACAGGTCCTATTAAAGCGATTCTGCTTTCTTCATTTGGTAGAAGAAGCTCGTTTGGTGGTCCCATATCAATTTTATTAAGTTTGCATAAGTACTTTATGATTTATCCTCTATAATACGCATTTTTTCTTCTTCATCTATGTGGATTTGCTAATATATACAATGTTATATTGATACTTGACAAGGATTTGTGTGAGATACCACTACTTAAACGGGTAAAAATTTAAACACTTTTTTGCAAATAGTTTTGTTTTCATATAAACAGCCTTGCTAGGCTAAGAGGATTATAATGCTACCTATTTCATAACAGTAATTTGTACGGTGTAGGTACATAAGATCTACATTGAGGGAGGCAAATAAATGAATGCGAAAACTAACAAGCTTTATTCGTGGAAAGAACTATGAGCAAATTCATAAAATAAACACGAAAAAAAATAGCTTAGGTACTTATAGCTCGGAAAATCAAGCTCGGCCGTCGATACACCAATACATGCTTGCCTGACCTCTCTCCACACTGTCGGTTAAACCTGAAAGCTGGTGTGCAGTTAATCTGCTATAGTAACGAGAGGCATATAGCGCTTAATTGGACAGATACACCGAATCGTGTACAGAGTGATTTTAAAGCGAATTGTTTCAATTTTGTTCTTTTTATGCATGTGAGAATTTAAGCTTCCAATGAACAACTTTTTGAAATCACGTCTATGTTTTGGATGAATATTTTGGAGGTAGTAAGTCGTTATGTATGTATATGCTGCGTCGTTAAGTCAAATTTGGTCATAACTGACAACCAAGACGCTGTTGAAATTACATCTCGATAGCGACAAGAACAAAAGTTTGCGTAAAATAAACATAACAAAACATCAAGCCTGTAATATCCGAAGATTTAGGTAGAAGTCTGCAAGCGCACAGCCACATTTTTTAAAAACACTTTAGAAAATGTGTTTCGTAAAACATAAGAGGTGATACGACAACATTTACGACGAATACTACGACGCCAACACCTACACGAGAATCATAAATCAATGTCGACGTATGAGTATCACCCTGTATTTGGCGCTCTATTAAGCCAATCGAAATAATTGGCGTGTAAGGATCAATTAGCCGGCTCCCTGCGACACGTCCGCACAGTATCACATCGTTGCAACGTTCTAGAGCGCCCGATCGAAGGGCCGGCGCGTGAACTGGATAAGGAAACAGTTTTTATTTGAGACATACAATGATTCGGCGTCTTCTGTCTTTGGCCGGTTTAGTGGTAACTGTTGTGGGTTATGGTGAAGGTAAGAGGAGAAGAAGGGGAATTAGCAGGAAAAGAAAATAGTTGAAATTAGCCGAACGTTGTTGTTCCTGACACTTAACTAAATTATTGATTGTACAAGTTTGGCCACCTGTAACAATCTTAACATAACATAACATCATTCCTGTAAACACCTTTGGTGTGCACCCATATTTTGCCAGTTTAAGTGCCTTGCATTGGGGCAAATCCATTGCCATCAACAGGGTACAGATCTGGCTCTGGGCTGCTACTGAGAAATTCATGAGGGTAAAACTTAATGAGAATTTGCCCGACCTGGGAATCGAAGTCAAGATCGCATGCTTAAAAGTCGCGTTTATATGATTGCTCGATTTGATCGGGGTAGGTACTCTCAGATATTTAACTATTCTCGTGACCGTCAGATCCTCGCGTGGGGCGGCAGCGCGGCGCGCCCCTGCCGGGCACGCTGAGCTCCGTTGGCGGCGGCGGCGAGGAGTCGCCCCCCATCTACCGGCCCGGCAGCCAGGCGTGAGTGTTCTATCTTCGTATTCACCTCATCATTATCATCATCTACCTATAGCCACTTCCCAACTCTATAGGGGTCGGCTTTCAGTCTAACCGGGTACAGCTGAATACATTTACATGGAGTGGCTGAGTATCTAACCTCCACAATCCGGTTTCTAGGTAATATAATCGTATATTCATATATCCTCTTGGTAAGACTGGTTGTCAGACTTTTGGGCCACTGAGTAACCTGTTATTTCTTTTAAGTTTTTGTTTCTAAGTTTTTTTTTGCAGTGATGACTTTACTTACACAAAACGTGCCTGCTTGAGTTCAATCCTGCAGTCTACTTTAGTCTTGTTTCATAGTATTGATTGAATTGCAATCCAATTGTGGCGGTTTCAAAACCCATTCAGTTAGTAGAAAGTGCATCATACTGTGTATGTTTTGTAACAGAAACGTAGGAAATAATTCTGCCTAACCCGTTGCGGATTACAGGCGTCAGTTCACTATGTTATGTATTCACACAGCTACGTAGTCTCCCAGTTCGTGAAGCCGAAGCCGCCGCACCAGTACTGGGAGGAGGAGACGTCGCTGACCATGGTCCCCGAGAACAAGAACTGCCTGCTGTGCGAGGCGCAGGACACGGGCGCCTGCCGCGCCATGCCGTCGTGCGTGTACTGCGAGCCCACCGTCACCGCGCTGTGCGAGAGGAGCACGCCTTGCCTACGATGTACTGGTAAGGAATCTACGGGTATTTCACAGTTGCAGTCCGTGACAGCTGCAATCTAATAGCAACCTTATCTTATCTATACATATAATAAATCTGTAGACGTGGCGTTTCTGTACATTGAAAATATTTAGAAAAAAAGTAGTAGGACGTACCATCAGCTTAAAGTTGGCGTTCCAGTTTTGGTGATGCGAAACCTTGATGCAACCAGACTGTGCAACGGCACCAGGCTTCGTATCACAGAGCTGGGCAGTAACATTATAAAAACGGAGCTGCTAAAGGACAGAGCGTTTTAATTCCCCGCATGCCCACATTTCAAATAACTTTCCATTTCAATTTAAGAGGTTACAATTTCCCTTAAAATTGGTTTTTACAATGACGATCAACAGATTTCAAGGCCAAACCATAAAAGTGACCGGCATTCAATTGTGCACTCCATGCTTTTCAGACGGTCAATTATGTGTTGGTTGTTCAGTGCCCAAAATTTGCACGTGCTTGCGGAAAATAATAAGTCATTTAATGTTGTATACAAACCGGTATTAGAATAAATAGTGCCCAACAAGGCGTGTGATGGTTCACTTTGAAAATAAAGTTGTATACAACTTTATTTTTTTATAGCGCTAAAATAAACGGTTTTTAATATTGTTTGGGACTTCTCTTTGTAGTCATCACCCACATTATCACATTTTGATCAGCCAGTCAGTTCTCACACATCACGCCATGTAATCCCCAAAGGTTTAGGCAGAAGTGTACCTAATCGTACACCCACATTTTGCCAGTTATGTTGAACTCCCATGTGATAGGGGCCGAGCCTATTTCTACCAACTGCGTACAAATCCAGATTCCGTGGCTGCTATTGCGAAATTCCTGATGGAATAACCCAATAACACTATTATTTATAGTATTTTTTTCAATTGCATACATTGTTTAATGTTAAGTGGAAGAGCGGAGTCACTCAAGCATTATCGCCTTGCTCTAAAGGTGATCTCTAAATCATGTCCGATACAGCTTTATGTAATAAAAAAAAAAAAAAATTAACACAGGACCTCATGCTTAATAGTCGCACTTGCGACCACTCGACCAACGTGGCAGTCTCTCACATACATACAAAATTTCCACGTGAACGAAGTCGCGGGCAACAGCTAGTCAAGAATAAAAATCACTGTGATGCAAAGCCAGAGGTAAATCTGTACTGGTAAGCAATCTAAGGAACATGCCTTAGGGCGCTTGTTCACGACCGGATTTTACCTGAGTTAACCTTGGATCCGTACTCGGTTTCTGAGGGATGTGATATTGTTTGCAAGCACCGTACGTAGGTCCCGTCGCGTGAAGAAGCGCTCGTGTTTTCATACTTGAACGTCTGCCGAGCCAAATCGGACACGGCGGCGCGAAGATCATAAACCGGAGCTAGCACTGGTCAGCGTTGTGAACAAGCCTCCATGGTATAATGAATCTAAAACGGTCGACGGCCGGAAAAAAACCGGTAGCTAACAAAAGCCCTAACAACTGCTTAACTAATAGTCCTGCAAGTCGACAAAATAATGCGTTGTGTTAGAAGAAAACTGACTGCCTTAACTATCACTTTACTGACAGATTCGATGTCATACTGGTTCAAACAGCTGAATATATTACGCCTGACTACTTAATTTAACCTGAACTAAGTAACTGCTCTAAGTTCGACACAATCATAAATATAAATTTATGCGACATCAAATGAACATTTGTGTTTTCTTGCTAAAGCCCTTTTGTTAGGCGTCGACAATTTACTCCCATTTGAACCATATTTCTCGACATACGGAATAAATGTTACATTAATCAATCGCAATATTACAATTGAAATAAAAATTACCGAGCTTATTGTTATTAAACCTGAAATCCCTGAAACAATACTTTATTGGTCGGCTCAACAACTAATACTAATTCTGATTTCAGGGAAATTGGGATCCGTTTCGGTCGTATTATTTATTGCATAGATACCTTCATCCCCCTTTTTAACCCTTCGGGGGTAGAATTAAAAAACGCTGAGACACTTATAAATTAATTACCAATCGTCAGCCTAAACACAAAATTTGAAGATCCTAACTTCAAAACTGACGGACTTTCATATAAACTTCCATCCTCTATTTTACCTCTTTAGGGGTGGAATTCCCGAAAATCCTTTCTTAGTGGATATTTACTCTTTACAAAGAACACACCCTGCAAGTTTCATGTCGTTGATATATCACCCAGTCAGTCAGTCAGTTTACCATTTTATATGTATAGATTTTAACCCGACTCCGGCGAAGCCAAGGAAGGTTTATGATTTTAGCAGTCTATGTATGTATGTTTGTACTTATGTAGGTATGTTCCTCCGTAGTGCCTAAAATATTCATCCGATTTTGACGAACAATGTGTCATTCGATTTGGTTATTATGGCCCAGGTAACATAGGCTACATTTTAACCGACTTCAACAATAGGAGGAGTCGATTTTAGCTTGTAAACCGCGAATTTAATTAGAGCGTTATTTTTCAGTAGTCGGGTTTTTAATTGTTGTATACAAATTTTTGTTTTGGCGTAGGTTCTGAGAAGCAAAGCTATTTTAAGATTGAAATATCAATGGACAGGTTTTAATGACAATAAACCTCTATTATTATAATACTTGTTGTATTTCTTTGTATAAAATTAAATTGATTCCTCAATTTCAGATTTTCACCTGACATAGTTTGTCTTGGCATAGCCCAAAGGTTGACTGGTAGATAATCCCTATGGCATTTAGTCCGTGTACTCTGTGTTTAATAAAGTGTGAAATAATTATTTTACACAGCTTATTTTACTCAGGACTAAGATACGGTTGATTTATGTCAACGTGTATAGACGATGTATGTAGCATAATGTTCTTGTTACTTCCAGTGATAAAGAATCCGTTCTTCAAGTGCAGCCCGGGCGAGAAGTACATGGACGAGTGCGACTCGTGTCGCTGCACGGACGGGCACGGCGGCTGGTGCACCAACCAGTACTGCGAGTTCCGCTCCCTCTACCTGTACGCGATGAAGCTCAGCGATGGCGAGTTCTACTGACAGTCGTCACACTACATTTCTTTCACACTTATTTTATCCCTGATGGCAGCAACCCAATAACGTCCTTATTTTGATGGGAATACAGGTCATTGTAATTATGACGGGCTTGATAATAAATTTGAAATCCACCTAACTGCGACTTTATAATAACGAGAATAAACAGCAAGTTGTGGTTTTGAAAATTTGTAGCCAAATAAGGCGTAAAATAATTGTGAAAGGATTTTTTGTAATTACTGGCATTTCTGCTGACTCTTCTCAGTTTTACTGACAGTCGTCAGTTTGATACATAACGCCAGTTCTCCTGGTCCTCGGTTCCTACTGAAGATATGAGCTCTGCTGGTAATTCACTCAAAGTAAAGTAATATTAATAAAAGTGACTCAGGCTTCGTTTTCTTTTCTTAACACTCACTTATTAATTTTGCTACATAAAGACCTAGAATTGTGCTCTAGATATTCCTTGTACTTGTACATACTATGAAACTTATATAATAGATCGTAACATTGGGTGTTGTAAAGGCTTACCTATACAAAACCCCCGTCTTTGTAGCTACTTGTTACGTTCATACACAAGAAACAACCAACCGCAAAGAGTTTAAAACCACATTAAAAAATTGAAAGACTCCATCGAACCGCATTTGATTTTTTCCATTTTGAAATCTAATCAACATCGTACCGGAAATCCTTCCTTAAAGCATAACAATTATAGTTACTGTCCCTTCAACATTTACGGACATGATCTCATGTTCTTATTCATCAAATTCATCGTCAAAACATTTTAATTACGACTGACAACCCTACTGATCTTGCCGCCATACCTGAATGTGTGCGCTACACTGAAACGTTACTAATTGACACAAATATTTACTTCCACGCAAATCATTCGGCCATCCATCTCTATTTCCGATAACCCAAATTCGCTCAAGTTTATGCCGCTTGAATAAGGTTCAAATTCGTTTATAGGGATTAGGGAGACCAAGGTGGGTGGTCAAAAAAGGATTATAGGCAGTAATTATTGGCTACCGTGAGATAGTTCGTTGTAAGCCTAAAAAAAATTGGATAACACTCTCGGATGTTATTTTTGTAATGAAAGTGAAGTTCTTTGTTTGTTGGTCTTTGCAAAGTGTTTTAAAAGGGGTTTATAAAAAGTTATTACAGATTATAATGTAAGTTTCATTTAAATCCAGTAGTTAAGTAGCATTTTGTTAAATACTTGAGATAAGGTGACAATCAATTACTCAAAATCGGTTTCAGACTTGAAACATTGTAGCTAAATCAACTTGAGGCATAAACGTTGATCCGTAGGTCCGCTTTAGATGTGGTTTACCCCACTACTATGGCGAACAATCTCTTGACTGATGTCTTGTGTCCCGTAAACATAATCTGCCCTGTAATACCTACTGTGTAAATGCCCAACTTGTCATTACTTGCATTAGGTAGTATAACTAACTGCATGTCTCTTTATGTAGGGTAAAGGAGATAGACAGATCAATATTGTTTTCAATCATTTATTTATTCACACTCACACAAAAGGCTTTACGCGTTCTCTACCGGTCAACTAAGGGTGGTGGTCCGCTACTAGTGGAGAGATAAGACTGATGCATTTACTGCAAGTGGAAAATTATATTCTATTTAATGTATAACTCCTCTAAATAAACAAATATCACAACTTAACCTCTTTTTAGAGAAACTGAATCGTTTGATTGAATAAAGGTACTTACCTGAAATATCAATTACATTCCCACAATATTGACATCATTTGTATTGGAAACTGTCGCACAATGATCACGAAATGACTGTACGGATCACATTACCATGAATGAGTGTATGACATTGTATGAACGTGTATGAGACCGGAAACTACCACAATATGCAACAGTTTCGGCGATAATATTTCCTTTAAGTTCATAGACTAAGGATGTATGTAGCATGAATGGATGCGACTGAATTGAAACTTCTCTGCAGTACGCACTGGCTACAAGATGTTGTGAGAAGACATATCTTAAAGATTTTGTCAAAAATGTATTTTTTATGTTAGCATGTTCTATCCCACTGCTGGACAAAGGCCTCGCCATACCTTTCCATTGTTTCTAGAGTTAAGAATGAGTCCGAATCATCACGCCAGCGTTTCTTGGGCCTTCACGCCTGCCTCGGTTACGATGACTGTTTTCAAGTAGGTACTCTGTGATTATTCTAACCCACCTGTCCTGCTCCATGCTGGAAGTGTGACCCGCACAGTCGACTTTCAACCTAGCATACTTATCACTTGTCATCGAGAGTTTGTGATACTATAATATTCGACATTATCCGTGATACGTACAAGTGCGTGTAAGGCCTTTAGGAATTGTAATAGCATGCAGATGTATAATCGGTACTATGAACATGTGAAATCGTAAAGGTTGTTTATAGGCAATGTAGACCAACAGAAATCACAGATAAGCAGTTTTAAGAACGATCAAGGTAGGTTCCAACTCGTATTCTCCATCTAAAAAAAATTGTGTACTATCATTTCCAAAAAGAAAGACATGAAATCTGAGGACCGCATTTCTAGTTCGCGTATTTTCATAAAAATAGTCTCAAAACAAACTGCTTTTTTTGCAATTCTCTGCTGGGAAGTTTTATGTGACCACTGCTGCTCTCATCTCAGCGTGTTACCACGAGAGGTCACCATAAGCCTTACTATAAAATCAATATCCGCACATGTCGTATCCAGCATCACCCCAAGCTTTAGAAGAACTCTTGAGCACACAAATTGCCGTCCTCATTGTGCTCGCACAGGACCGCCCGCCGACACACATTGTGCGTGCGCGCATAAAAACTGCTTGTAAACCCATCAGCCATCATTACTGCGGTTATGAAGGTTCTAACAATACTCGTGGTAAAATAAATAAATATCAATATTGAGGGGATCGTGTAAACGGGTTATTAGACTTTTTTGTGTGTGTTTAATGTTACTCTTGAGATTTTGAGTTGTAATTATAATAGAGTTGTGAATGTGTGGTGCGGTTGGTATAATTATCATGGTAGCAGTTCTGTATTTATTGAAAAGAATAAGCTTAGATCGTTAAAAAAATAATTGGAATACAGATATGTAGTAGTATGTTATACTTTTAAGGCAAACTATCGTGTGCTGCGTGTCCTGTTGTTTGTTCATTACAAGAACTGATGGACGTTACTGCAACTGATGGCGCCAAACTCGAAGACCTTTTCTGGGCGGACTCAATTAAGATTGCTATCGATACCATAAGAAGAGGAAGACAAAATTGTATCGCTGTTAGCTAGCCATTCACAAAGTTCTTCGTGGGTTTTGGTCTTTAGACCTTGCCTTGATAAGAACATCGATATTAACATTTTTTTACATCTCTATAATCTACTAAAAGGTCCTCAGAGCTAGTACTTTGAAACATTGATCCTTCGAAACTTATCTTATGATCTTCTTACTATGTCTGTGTTGGGGTTGAATGTGAATGTTTCCACAGATAATCTAACTTTGGTTATTTTTTTCTTTAAATCGTTATAGATCCTAAATGGTCATTCGAAATGAAAAATGATATGAGAGAGATATCAAATACGTTTTCAATGTACCCCACATAACATGGTTTGTCGAATTTCATTATTTTTCTTTTTCACAATACGTCTAGTTGTCACCATATTGAATTTTGATTGCTATCACATCTTTAGTGACACTTGTAAGATTAAGACAAATCGATTGACGCAAGAACCATCAAAATCGGCCCTGTGGCCTATGGTCTCTAGAGCGCCACAAAGGAACATACATAAATACACACACATACTATGCTTAGGCTGACAAACACATTACCCTCCTTTGCGTCGCAGTCGGGTAAAAAGGACCTGACTGTAAAATGAACAAGGCATCCTCTCAAGATGTTTCATTGAACAATGTGATATCAACGTTTCAATTGATTTCACTCATTCATTCAAATGTAATAAAAGTACTGATGTTCATGATAGCACGGTTCACGTAATCGTAATATATTATTAAGTCGTTGATAGACACATTTGGGTAAATCCTGCAAAAAATATCGCTTACACTTCCTTGCAAAAATATGTCAGCTGTTTTCCAGTGACAAAATTATTTAGAAGGTCTTAACATCATTTTGCTAACTCCACTATGATATCTTTGAGCCTATTATGCCTGCGTAAGCTGCGATAAGCATGCAGCATGATTTAACAGGTAGGTTTAAATGAATTCGGGGTCAGGAATCTGGAGCTACTAAACGTTATCCTGATTTATCGGTAGTTTCTTCGTATGCGATTTCCTAAAAATCCGAAAATTTAATTAACCCTCTTTAACTGTACCCGGGTACCAGCCTCAAAATATTTAAACCATATCTAAACTCATATCTATAAAATACTACACTTAGTCCTTATAGTGCACGTAAGTGTACACCCAAATAACCCACAAACCGCATTCACACGCACCGACAAACGACAAAAAATATACGCGTATCGATGTCGCCCGCTGTGCTGACACAAATCGCTGAAGAAATTGTCAGGTATCACCCACAACTCGCCCTCACAATATCCTAGTGTTGGTTTACTCAACCGTGTAACATTATGCGATTTTTTTCGAAGCTATTGTAAAGACTGCTCAATTGCCAGTTGACATTATTATTAAGTTTCGTATTGTCACTGAGGTTTACCTACCATTCACCAAAAAGCGTTAAGCGGAGTTTAATTTGCTGTAAATGGGCGGCGGAAACGCGTTGTTGTGAGTCTGAACACGACCTTATAAAGATAGTTGTGGTCGAGTAAACATTGACAACAAACTGCCTATGGAACTAACAAATAGCTATGGAAATAACTAAGAAATGGGTAAGCAGAGGTTTAGTAGTCTACTATCAAGAAACTAAGATAATTTAATTAATTAGCTTCTTCCCGCGGCTTCGCTCACGTTATGGTCGGAAATTGTTCCACGGGTACTTAAATATAGCCTATGACACTTGAGGATAATGTAGCTTCTCATTAGTGAAATAATTTTCTGAATCGGATCAGTAGTTCCAAAGATCACCCCCTACATTCGAACTTACACACATACTTACTTCTTGTTTTACCTTTTATCATATTGGTATTGATTCGATTTGATGATAAACACTGGCTGGTTTCCAACTATTCCTAATCGCCTGTTTCCTACCGGAAACCTTGAACATATTTCTTCGGATTATTATGTTCTTTCCTATGAAACTTAAAGAGATAGGTACAGGTAGGTGCTCATTCATGTACAGCTGGTGGCAAGTGACCCTATATTTTGACGAAGAACAACAACCAACAACTACTTAGATTCATTCATTTGTTCGCCTCTCATCCAATACTGACCACAGGTTTTGATTCATTGTACACATTGTTACAACCACCGCATTTTGATGAATATCATTCTCCTGCCCTTATCCCAATTCATTTAGGGTCGGCGCAGCATGTCTTCTACCATACTTCTCTATTACTCATCATCTCAGCCAGTTACGTCTTTACTAGCCATATCATCCTTCACGCAGTCCATCCATCGACATATTCTAACTCAAAACTTTCATCACAACTTATTCCTCATTCCTCCACATCAACTTTTCAGTCACCGGCGTCACTTTCATAATTCCTCTTAAGATGAATATTATACTTTAATCTTTTACGTTAACAAACAGAAATTCGTTTGTTCTTTCCACACAACTTTTCGATTACGACACATTATAACACTTTTGTTTCACTAACGCTCTTAACCTACGTCGCTGCTATTTCGATGCGAAACACGATATTTTTCATATATTTTGTACAGTAATTGAAAATTGCTGCTTGCTGTGCTGACGGCAGATAAAACGGCAAAGATGACCAAGATTTTGCTGAAAAAAAAAATGACGCTACACGATGTCATGTCTCTTAAGTACCTACCAACACACGAACTAAAGCTCTAATAAATTTGAATCTAAACTACAAGAACGAATAAAGACCTGATGATGAACGCTCTCAATACAGATATATCCACGGACGGTTGATACGACGTCGATCTCCAAGGCTCACTTATAACTTTCCCCGTTTGAATACAGTTCACTAGTCTAAAAGCATGTGTGTTGACAATTCTGGTGCTAAAAGTGAGGTTAGCGCATTACACAATATGATTTCCGACGGCTGAGTCAACCAATGATGTTACTACAACAACTGCCAATCACTGTACGTGATTAATACAAACATGCAATGAATTTAAATAACTATTAAACGCTAGTAATAATTTTGCATAGACCATAAGCAGGCGATTCTTAAAAGAGCAGCATTCTATTTTGAAACGGAATGTTGCGTTAAAACTTTTGAAATGTTGACAATGAAATAAAGAACTAGACAAACAGACACAGTCGCGAATCCAGCCATTGAGGTTTTTACATCCGTCCTGCAGAATAGATCGACACTATGACGTCAGCAACCCACTATCAATTCTCTAAATAACGACGTTGTCTGAGAAAATGTACGCAGCAGCACAGTCAGCGCAGTTCCTTCCCATTTCATCGAAACTAATATCAGGTTCCTTTCACACAGCACATGGACTAGCACAGTTTTAGCTACAACTCAACATCGACAGGTCAAGTTTCTAGCACAACCAGAAATACACAAACAAGATTGTAATCAGAAAACGCTTGAACGTCCCCAAAATAATCCAGAGTAATGTTTTCTAACGCAGTCCAGGGTTCGGCATTTATCTAATTTAGAACAGATGCGACGTAGAAATCAAAATCTTTGTAAATACAACAAAAATATTTCAAGCAAAACTGACGTGCGCTTAGCTTCAGGGTGGGAACTATACTGAAATTACTGAATTCTGAAACAAGCGCGGGAGTTAACGGATGACGCAAGAGAGGCCGATTTTACCGATTAGTAAACGGTAGTTTTAGAATAAGGTTTTTATTTACATTAGATTGTAGAATTCTTGAAACGTTCATTATCATCATCTGCCTAGACTTTTCCCAACTATGTTGGAGTCGGCTTTACGTGCAACGACTGCCTATCTGACCTCCAACGTAGGTAGCTAGCATATTATTACGAAACTATTAAAACTACATAGTTGAAACGTGTTTATAGATAGGTCATTAAAAATACATTGAGGTTCCTAAAACCATTTTTCTCAAAGTCAATCGTTTAAAAGATAGACACTTTCAAAGTGGTAAAATGTGTCCCCACCCCTCTAATTCCTAAAGTAAGAGGAGGAAAATTCTGAAAAAATGTAAAAAGTAAAATGTAAAGTTTAATTGAAAGTTTTTTTTACTTTCTACAGTACGTAAAAAAAACTTTCAATTAAACTTGGTTTGAATAAGATTTGATGTTTAGTTTTTGAGATACGGGACTTTTTCATGAAACTGCAGCAGTAACTTTGTTTTTCATTAAAATACCATGAAAAACAAATTTTGCGTTGCTGTTAAATGTAATTCAATACAACATAATGAATGAGCCTTCGAGGAGGTCGTGGCTAAAAAATAACTGCCGCTTGGGTCGATCTTTAGGTTAAGCTGCACTTGCCTAGGTTGGTCCGTGGATGGGTGACCACCCATTACATACCGAGTTTCCTCCGTGCCTCGGAAAGAACTTTAAGCCGTTGGTGCCAGCTGTGATTTGTAGATCTTTGACAGTCGTAACAGGAAGTCAGTGGTCCGAAAGTTTGACAACCAGTATTACCAAAGGGTATCGTATTACCCAGAACTAACTGGGTTGTGCAGGTCAAATAGGCAGTCGCTCCACGTAAAATATTGGTATTCAGCTGCTTCCGGTTAGACTGGAAGCCGACTCCAACATAGTTGGGAAAAGGCTAGGCAGATGATGATAATTAATGAGCCTTCAAAATATTTTTATTATATTGTTTGGTACTCCGGTACCCTGTGTTCGTGTGAGTACGACTCGTACTTGTACGTTATTCACGTGTCCGTGCGCTTCTATGTATAAGCGTCGCAGACCGCCAACAACTCCTGAGTGCACTATATGACGGACTCAGCAGCACCATGTCGTCCGCATAACTAATACTATTGACACACAGTCTCGACAATTAGTGGAGTTACTTATGGGTTGAGGTCAATCCACCCTGTTCCATATTCCAACCTGTACTCCTCAGACAACTCGTTGGCCCATCTAACTTGATTGGTTTGGCGGTCATACCAATACTGAAACATATTTATTATGGCGTCAGGTACTGACCTAATACATTATGTTGTGACGCCAAAACAAATATGTTTCAGAATTGGTATGGCCGCCAGGTACTCTAGTGAGTACCTGAGTTAGGTATGACATATTGCGAAGCTAGAGCTTCACAGCAACCAGGTGAAATGGCCTGGAATGGCACCTTCAACACAACAGCCCCAGCAGTGACACCATTAACATCTGATTTTATCGGAAGTAATTTAAAATGTTCCTTAAACAAGGTTGCGAGCTCCCCGGGCTTCCTTACACCATAAACTCTTACTGGAATGCTAGGCAAGGGAGTAATTAGGGTTCCGTACCTCGGAAGGTAAAAAAGGAACCCTTATAATGTCACTCTCTTGTCCGTCTGTCCCCGTATGTCACCACCGATTTTCTCAGGAACAGGTGAACCTAGCAAGTTAAAATTATATTATTAAAAATTATAAATTATATTATTAAATTATTATACCAAATACTGAGGTCTATAGTCCCTATTAGGTGTATAAAAATCAAGGTCTCAAATCAATACGACAAAAAGATAAGGGCAAATTTAGATTTTCGCGAAAACTTGTAAGTACCAAAATTTACCTTAATTTTCAACTTTTTTTATTTTTCGGAATATTTCCTAAGCAAACCAAGCAACCTAAGCAAGCCTTGCTTTTAGCCAAAATTAATTATTCTAGGTTTTTTTTTAATTAACTATTTTAAAAGTTCTATAGTAAAAGGGCGCACCGTCTAATAAGAGATTTTTTTCTAATAAGAGATTTTTCATCGTATCAATACCATCAGTTCTCAGTTGAGATGTACATATTTGATTCTTGTTTCTTGCAAGAATTTAAGTAAATAGCACATTTTTCATTGTTCTTTAAATTAACTTGACGGTTAGGAATAACTTGGGAATTTTATCATTGTTACCATGATTGTTAAGATAGAATTGCTACCAACTACAGCATTGGTTAATAGGTATCTACAATTAAATTAAACGTGATGAAAAAACTTTGCAGTCCGTTAGATTTGGCATAGTTAAAGTTCACAGAGGAGAAATCCCGAAATATATTTTTTTTTTACTTAAAAATTAATGAATTATGGTCAAAATTCGACCACTGTTTGACAAGTTCATTTAAATAAGCAACAACTCGTTAATTTTTACTATCAGTTAACCGTAGATTACATACACTAACCTAAAACAGTTGAACTGACTCATACACACACATACAAATCCACCCACACATGTTAATGGTACGCAACACACGTGGGGATAGCCCACGCGCATGTTACCAAACACAGCTGCGAACAGACCAAATAACCTGGAGCCCCCGCCCCCCTCTCTCAGTTCTCTAACTGAACGAGTGCCGGGAAGATGTTGGGGGTTTCAGAGGTCCTGTTCTATTGGTCATAGTGTTGGCTTCAGCGCCGCTGTAGTAAGACGCGTACGCACCTTATTTAGTGGTCGCGAGAAAACTTTCAGAGGCTCGCGGTGCAGTAGAGGAGTAGATTAGAAAAGTAAATTATGAATTTTAACTGTCATTCTAAACGTTTTCATTATAGGATTTTGATTTTGAACACTGCTTTCAGATAGAATTAATTTATTGAAGTGATCACTTCTTAACACGGTTCTGAAGTGCATGCTTAAAACCATAGCAATGACTAAACTTAAAGGCCTCAACAAATTCTGATTAAGACACATGGATCCTCCTATTTAGCCTGTTTAATCATTTTGATAATGCATTTTTTGTGCCTGTTGTTGCCTGTTTGTTTCCTGGTAACTCTGTCTTCGGCTTGTCTCTGAGCAGTGGCAACAGTGAGTAAGCTTCTTGAAAGGTTAAACGAAATAGACTTTAAAACACGACTTTTATTTATTTTATGGAGTTTCATGTAAGGCTGACTTGAACATTTGTGTTAAGTTTTTGGTAAATCGCTAAACTTAAAAAGATCATCATCTGTCTAGCCATTTCCGAACTATGTTGGGGTGGGCTTCCAGTCTTACCGGATGCAGCTGACCGGACCAGTATTTTACATGGAGCAATTGCCTATCTAACCTGCACAACCCAGTTAGTACTGGGCACCCCTTGCTAAGACTAGTTGTCGGACTTTCGGTTCAAACCATTTTTGTGTGGCAGTCGCTGGTAATAGAACCACATATATTGGAAGTTTATAGTGGATTGTATTTAAAATTACGCACAAGGTACAATAAACATTAAAGGCAATCTGTTATACCGGCAGGTTACGAACGGTGACTGAGCTAGTTTCGTTCACCTGAACGGAACGAGTGAATTATTCTTATGTTTGCTTCATACACTTGACACACAAATGACAGCCAGGAACAACGGCTTAACGTGCTTTATTTCCGAGGCACGGCGGAAACTCGGAATGTAATGTGTGGTTGCCCATCCACGACCCAACCTAGCGCGGCTTAACCTGAAGATCGACCCGAGCGGCTGTTTATTATTCCAAACATATTTTAATCAAATTGAAACACTTGAATAAAAGTTCAAAATGTAGTTCATGTAGGATGAGAGGATGTTTATACGTTACGTGTTACCTACCACGCTCTAACGTTTATTTGAACTCGTTTAACCAGGTATATGCTCAAGTCACAGCGACTGCGTAAAAAACAAATTAAATAAATTAGTTAAAGCATAGCACGACTCCATGCGACTGTGGCTGGCGGAACTACGACGGAGACCGGTGATTCCACAAGCATTTTTCTTCGCCTTTCGTCGGGAGTCATATCGTAAGTCGTATCGCCCGAGGCTCTGAATGGGAGTTTAGAAGACATGTATTTTCGTCGTAAGTTAATCAAAACCATTGTTGATAAAATATCTGGTTGGCTATGAAACTCTTAAATATCAAGAGATCGATCGGTCATGAATATTTTCTTTTTCTTACTTTTATTTCCAATCTGGTAAAATAGGGCTTCTTTACAAAATAACTACAGGATGAGGATGTAGAACTGTGTCGCTCACCTCCTATCCTGTCTGTTACGCCCCAATACATGCAATCATAGCTGACTTTGTTGCCAATGTAGAAGATGGGGCCGAAAAATATTAAGACGAACGACAAGAAGAAGACTACGTGTTCATTGTGGTTAGTAGAAGGGACTCTAGGCATATGCTTTGAAAGGGCGCATCGTTCATCATTGTCAATTCTTATAGGAACAGGCTACTTAATTGTTTTTTTAAGTTAATGCCTCAGTAGTTTTCTAAAGCCTACCCTAGCAGAAGCGGCAATAGTCGAGGTTCGGAATTGTCACTGCTCATAGTTCTATATCCACCCGTAGCGCTACTGATGAGAGTCCGCTTTTTGCATATGGTTATTATTTTAATTAGGATCTAGGAACGAGTGTGGAGTGGGCTGGAGATAAGCCGTTGACGCAGGAAGTAACACACGCTAACACAGGTCCCCCGCTCCCCAAGTTCGATGTGAGAAGGCAAGACGACCAGATCATAATATATGGCAAATATCGGCACGGGGGTACAATGCCGCCGATTGTCAAACTCCAATCTGAGGATTTAACAGTTACTGAGTAAAAGTTAAATCTTCATCCTAAAGTATTTTTGGTAACGCAGAAAGCTAATGATATTGACAAGGTTTAAGCAAGAGGCTACCACATATTACATCTAATCCGCATCGTCAAACCAGCAAAATGAAGTCGGTTGGTTTGTTTGGAAAGTACAGATAGAGAAATGAAAGCATTTTCATGAATAATAATAAATATCAATAAATATCCCTGGACATTTCACACAGCACCATCTAGTCCCAAGCTAAGCAACCTAATGCTTGTGTTATGGTAACTAGATGGCTGATAAACTACATATATACATTTTTTTTTTGTAAATACATACATATTATAGATAGAAAAACACCCAGACCCGGAACAACTACTTGTAGGTCATACAAATATTTGTTCCGTACGGGAATCGAACCCGCGACATGCAGCGCAGCAGTCAATCGCTTAACCACTGCGCCAACCGTGTCGTCAAAATGAATGACTGCTAAACAGAATCCTACTGTCGCCTTTCAAATGACATCGAAATCAAAATTTCCGATTACTCCTGTGCGTCACCGCGAGCCTGTTTAGACAGTCTCACCAAATAAGACGGTCCTCGCGCGCATTCTGCAACGTTCTATTAATATCTCCCTCCACCTGTCCCAACACCCTATAAACGATCTTATCAACACTACATAGAAGCTATTTTAGCTTACACGACACGTCTAAACTTTCTTTTTACCTGTCGTGTTATTATAAATTGTATCTCGTGGGCATAAGAGCGTTTTCCAGCAACAGTTTCTGTGTAGGGTCCTCGTAGGATATGACACACACTGTGTCGCGGGCGCTGCCTGTGTCGTCATCGCGGAAGCCGCCTTAAATATTGTGAATACAGCGGCCCCTACTTCCACCGCTGCAATATTTATATTGCACTTTAAACTTTCGGCGGTTGAAATGAAATTTGTTCAACGGTGCTGTGTAAATCCAGAAATAACTCGGCTGAAATTGTTCATTCCAATTCCCGCCTTATGACTTTATATTACAGTTTAAATTCCATTACCTAAGTTTCTAGAACTTAAGCCATATTTAGAATCGACACGCTGTGGGTTTCGCCTGAAATGGTGTCGCGCTGCAGCGGTTCTATCTCTTTCTTACTAATGGGCAGTTACATCTGAAATTATATCTGTCTTTGTCTAGCTAAATTGGTTGGTGGGCACGTGTTCGTTTTAGTCAATAGAATATTTTGAGAGTGCGTACCGCGGATAAGTTTGTGTTTACGTTTTGGAGTTGTTCATTAAACGGGAACTATTAATACTCGTGTAGGTAATGGCAACACTGGCCGGCTTCACGGAGACTATGAATTGAGATCGTGTTACGAACGATTTTGTGGGCAGAGTTCATTACTTTACTGTAGTAGCCGGCGTCACTGGCCACTGAATGATATTTATTGATAAACGACCAAAAACAACTGATAATCAACCTGCTGTAACTTTTACTTTTATGTCACTGGATGTAAATAGCAAAGGTTCTCCTTGAAAAGCTATTTTCAATTATGCATGCTTTTATTAAAATTAAAGAAATTTGGTCCTTGCTATGAACCGCTGAGGAGTTCCTCGTGAGGAGGCGATCTTGGCTGTAGAATCAAGTCATGTATGTCATAAAAATGTATTGTCACCTGAACCAAAGGTGTGTGCAAAATTTCGGCTCGATTAGATACCTACAAGTGATCGAAAAACGGTTTGCAAATTTTGAAGTGGACAACGTATACATACGAACAGTGCAAGTTAAAAAACCTTATAACCAGCCACCGGGAATTGCTCAAGACTGAAGAAGAACTACCAAGACCAGTGGCTACCTCTTTGCTCACACACTACAGAAAGTCAGTTATTTACTCCTGTCCTAATGTAAATGGAAAATAAACGCCAGACGCTCCTTCTAAAACAATTGTTCAATATGTTGAAATATCAGATAAGCACCATTGAGTCGAAAGCACAATGAGTTCCGTAATGCGTACCCAACACTCACAGAATTGCTTTTATTCCGTCTACTTACGCAAACCGGAACCTCATTTCTGTATCGAGTAATGCTTGCACTTTAACTCGTGAACCTGCTCCGGCTGCTACCCTATACGGCATGAGTGCTCTAGAGCACTATACGATTTGTTGTCGCAATGGACTTCGATTGCTCAAGTAGGAATAAGACAAAGGGTATGCATTTAACAGCTCAGATTGTTAAGGAGGGATTTTAAGCGTTTAAAAGGCTAAAAGGTTGTCAAAAGAATGGGCTCACAGTAGTAATGCACGATCCGATCCAACACTTTACAGTATCGATACCACAGGATGCGGGATATTTTCGGTCGACACAAACGATTACGATAAATGCTGGGATTGATACAAGAGTACCGAAATCTTTATTAATGGATCGTATAGTAAGTCGTCCAAAAGTTGTCTAAAATTGCTTAATCAGTCAATTCAAAAGAATATAAAAGGAGGACACCAAATTGTTAATGGATTTTTAGTCTAGGCTCTTAGAAAGATTAATAAGACCAATACCTGTTTACCACTGTTGTCTCTGCATCACCAAAAAAAGGTTGACAGGTAGAAATTCGTTTGTGCTTGAAGTATTAAACTAATAAGAAAGAACGATGCGATATTTGCATTTGTATCCATCAAAGTATCGATCGATATCTACTATTTCAAGTAGGTATCGGACATTTAAAAAAACAATACGATAAGAATAGATATATAGAGAATCGGATTGAAGCCATTCCATACAATTCTAGAATGATTATCATAAGTATCTATCGATACAAATGCAAGTATTGTGCATCCCTAGCACACAGTGTACACTTGTGGAAGGTTATCGATGGAACACAATATGTAGGCATAATAAACATTTGTATTTTTTGATCATGCCTTTTACTTAATTTTGCATTTTCTTGTAAACCTAACCTTTATATCAAAGGTAACAGTCATATTCCTAAAGTTGTAGAAGAAAAACGTTAGCTGCTAAGTAATACCCTCCCAATAATTGCAGTATTTTGAATGGTTTTAAGGACTATTTGCTTATTCACTACTGTTGGATATGTGATCATTCCATGGCTTATCTATCTCTTTCTGGGGTCAGTCCTTCATATCTGAGGATCGTGATCAGCATTAGAGTTGCATCTGGAGCGGATGAGCTGCCTCCACCACTGTCTCTTACAACCGTGTAGAATTTGGATGCCGAGTCTTTAATTTGGTCGGTCCATCTTGTTGGTGAACGACCGCGCGATCGTTTGCCTTCGGTATTCCCAACCACAATCAGCTTTTCCAAGTTTTCGTTACCTCTGTGCAATACGAACACTTCGGCCACACAGTGATATAAAGAATACGTTGTCGGCATAAGGTGGACAAGCGAGTTTTTATTCGGAGCTGGGTCAGGATCGATGCATTGGTGCGTTTCGCCGTCCAAGGTATTCTCGACATTCGTCTCCAACACCATATCTCGAATGCATCAATACTTTGCCTTTCTCGGGCCAGGATTGTCCACGTTTCTACTCCATACAGGAAGATGGGGAAAACCAGAGCTCTTATCAATCTGATCTTAGTTTTGATACCAATTCGTCTTTTCTTTCAGATGTTGTTTAGTCGGGACATAGCATCTTTTACCATCCCGTTTCTCCTTTTATCGCGGGGACACTGCCGTCATTGTTAATTTGGGAGCCCAAGTAAATGTAGTGGTCGACGTTATTAATGCCAGGAATGTTGCAGATGCCATTTGTTAACTTTCCGGCTCGATCAACTTTCATCACTTTAGTATTTGCTCTGTTCACTGCTAGGCCATGGCCAATGATCGCGACGATAGGCCGTGGTGGAGCAAAATGAAACTTAGTGGACTGTATACAATTATATTAAGAAAAAGAATAAAATTACAACGGTTGATTGGAAACTAGTACACTAATATGAAGTTATTAGATGCTAGGAAACGCGCAACCGCAGCTGTGTGTGGAGGCGTGCAACAGCTGACTAATATGGCCGGCTAATTGCCACTTCAGCTTGTTTATCCTGTGAAAAGTCCTTACTGGTTTGTAATTTTTTGTTAATTTTCGAGGAACAATTATCTTAGCAACTGAATATAACAATCATAGGAAAAAACTACATTATCTATGACAATAAAATACAAAGTAATTAAATACTCGTTGTTCTGCCGATCGTTAACGTCTCAAAACTATAAACAATTAATAACTGCAATAACTCATTATGACTCTAATTGCCACTGGGTAAAGATCACAGTCGCATTTACTGTGAGCTGTTGGCCAGTGTATCTTGAAACATCTCGGTGGCGCTGCTTTCAAAGGCTAACGTCAACTGTAAGTTGAATCCAGTAGTACATTTCAAAATAGTTCCTTATTCCTCCGCATGTCAATTAGAACTGGACACTGATTACGAACAAATAACAAACAGATGAACAGGTGTTGCGATTTTGGCAGCCACAGTGCGATTTGTCGCTATACTGTGTTGTTATTGCATTTAATTGCGACGAATTAATCGCTTCAACACTAATCGATTGAACATTAAAATTGATTGTGCTTCAGATCAAAGAATTGCTTTCATTGATTGGAAGCTAATGAAATTGGTGCTAATTGGATTCTAATTGTAAACTAAGTGCATGTATTCGTTCAGTTTGCTATTTGAAAATTGGTGTCGTCAGTTTTTTTTTTGGGACTAGCCCTCCACACTATTCCTAAACCATTATAACTCCTGAAAGCTAGAATCAACAGTGGCGACCACCAGAAAAGCGCCGAGACAATGAAGCTCGAATAAGCCCCAGAGAAAAAATCCCGCAACGAAATTAATCAGAAAAGTATAGCTCAGCAGTAGGAAAACCATAATTTCCACTTCCCTCCATATCAGAAGAAGACAGAACGAAACAAGGCCAATAGGCACAAATGGACGTTTACAACTGGGATAAGCCCAGTTACCTAGCACCACGGATAAATATTATCATGAATGGGTCCTAAGTTGTGAGCTGTTATATTTGATTCCAATGGCAAAAACGCTTAAACACACGGAAAGTTCTAGTTTCTACAAGGTTAGTATAGTAAAAAACTCCGGATGTAACCTGTACACTATCCAACATAATATTGCGTTTGTTCTGCCAAAGACAGCACTCCGATAAAATATGATGTGCACATTGTTCATATTCGCAGTCAGATGTAGAACATTGACAAAAAGGCGAGGCAACAAGCTTGAAGGAAAATTAAAAGCAAGCTTTTAAAGTTACCATGACCCGTGAGAAATTGGGCAATACACAGTGATCCACATCTAGCCAAGTCCTGGCCAGCCGTTCATGAACGGATGGAAAAAACTGGTGGAGGTGTCGGCCCTTGATGGAATTATCCTACCTACATTGCCATTCAGACAAAAGTTCCTCCCAGACGTCAGTATGTGATTTGAATAATCTCTCTGGTCTCTCTTGCGTAGTAGTACATTGCAGCACGTCGCTGCACTTCAAGATCGACTTGCAGTACACCTGCAAGTACCGGTAAAACTTCAGTACCAACCGCCCTATATGCTTTGCATAAGAATATCAAAACCAAACGCTGGCTTTGAAGCAATTTACGTCGTACCGCCCCTATGGTGACCCTATCGGCCCAAACAGGTGCCCCGTAGCAGATACACCCCAGGTAAGTCGCCCCATAAATAGTCTTTAAAGTTAGAAACTACAGACCCCACGTAGATTTGGAAATTCTCGTTAAAGCATAAAAGTTCTTTTTAGCTTTTTCACCGACAGTTTTTATAAGATCTATGAATGAAAAAATCCTCTCTAAGACCAGACCAAGGTAGCACACGGACTGCTTTCTTTCACGGGAACGTATTGAATTTAATTCTAGGCCACGATTTAAGATTACCTTTTAAAATTAGTTGATAAGTTTTTTGCGGTGCAAAGGTCAGACGGTTTGATCGCCCCACTGAGATATTAATCGTAGACAAGTTTCAGCCAAATTCTCGAGTCATCAGTTAATTAAATTACTTGAATGAGAACTTAAGCACAATCATAGTGAGTAGTTAACCATTATTCCTGAGAATAGACTACAGAATAGCGGACCTGGGGAAGGAAAACCTGCTCGGGTGGAGATTTATAGATGGCTTTGGAGTATAAATGTGTTGTTGTCCCTCAAACGACGGGGCACTTAATATCGTGTCATGACTGTCCTTTTGTCTGCACGTTAGCAACTGATGGACGCTAAACTCGTAGACGTATTTTGGGCCGCCTCAATTTAAATGACCGTCGACAGGCTATGAAGAATACCTTAAATACTAACCTAAATGGAAGCAAAATAAACCTTCTGACGGCCTTGTTAGTCTAGTGGTACCAAGTGCTATTGCTAAGCATATTACGGTCCTGGTAAAGGGTCCCAGGTCGGGCAAAGGGTTGTTGGGATTTTCCATTAGAAATTTCTCAGTACTAGCCACGGATTCTGGTTTTGTTCCCGGTTGATGATACATAACCGGCGTACGTTTTGCGAATCAATTTTTTTTTTTGTGATTTGTAATGAAGGAATTATAACAATGTGTTATGAAGCTTTCACCTTGTAAAGCTATTTCATCTGCCTCGTCTTTTCCAACCATGTTGGAATCGATTTTCAGTCTAACCCCAGTTAGTACTGGGTAATACCATATTCCTTGCTACGACGGGTTGTCATACTTTCAGGCCACTGACTACCTGTAACGACTGTCAAAGATCTACAAATGACAGCCGGGGCTAGCGGCTTAACGTGCTTTCCAAGGCACGGAGGCAACTCGGTATGTAATGGGCGGTCACCCATCGACGGACCAACCTAGGCAAGCGCGGCTCAACCTAAAGATTGACCCGAGCGGTTGGTTATATTTAGCCACGAGCTATTTGAAGCAATTTTTTGTTCAAATATTATTTCAGGTGCTATAATAAACATCAGTGGGAGATAATTACCCTGACTATGTACGACATGTGAACAATATTTTAAAGGAATAATTTGGCATTCCTCACTCTACTCGTACGTCCAAATGTGTTGCTGTAAGTATGTTATGACCGTCTTCGTTGTCTCCTCCATTTCTATTTAAAAACGTTGAGTCAATACTTTCTCACCTGGCTTCATTTACCTGAATTCTTATGAAGAACTGTTTTAGTTTAGTGTTACTCGTTTTTCTCCTTTAGTCTCTGAAAACAATTATTGTGTCCGACCAACGATAAATCTCTTATGTTCCGTCTTTAAGATCAAGTGTCTCGTCAATTAGAGAGTCTTCATCGAATTGAGAGTGGCTGTCTTATGGTTATCACTAGGTTATATACGAATCACTGCGTTAAGATCACTGATCTTAAAGCTTCTTACGTAGCTTAAGGTGGTTAATAAACTTGTTAGAGTTCAACGATTGGACTCTAGTAAGTTAACCTACTGCAGCCCGTTGATAAGATTCTTTTGAAATTCCTGAATTTAACTTCCGAAAGCTGGAGTACTTGTAAAATAAATGAACTCAATTTTATGTATTAGTTTATTAGTGAATGCTCGCAGTAGGTACGATCTTCTTTTATTTTTTATCGTGTAGTTAGTGCCTAACCTGGTGTCAGAGTTTTTATGACGCCCATGGACTTGGCTTTACATGCCGTCGAGAAATATCTTTCAGGCATGCGAGTTTCCTCACGATGTTTACCTTCACAGAAGCAAGTGATAATAATACAATACGCACATGAATCCGAAAAATCAGAGGTGTGAGTCTTGGGTTCGAACTCGAGGCTATCACTGCTGGTAAAGGTGCTTTAGGCTAACTACTTCATTTTTACCTGCTGGTTGCAATGATCATCGAAGACAGTTCGCTATGCGAATCAAAAATTCAAATGTCTCATTGAGACGGAAATTTATCATAAATAATACACTGTTATTGGGTAACGTTTCCCTTTGAGGATTAAAATCAAGACAGGAATGTAATTTAGCATCAGTTTAAGATATTTATGAAGAAATGTTTCGAGCTCAGTGTGTCAGTGAAACACCGCCCACTCAAGAGCGTGGGAAAATGTGAATCGTACCACATTATATATAGCGGCGCGGTTCTACGTGATATTCAATACGTTCAGTTTACAAGAACAAGTGGGGTTGCTAAAAACTATCAAGCTATATGCACCGGTGCTTTTAGGGCGCAATGGATATAAGCACACCATCTCTCATCTCCATATAGCGCGTATCGATATTAATCCTATTGTACGATGTAATTTACAAGTTGTCCTTAAATGAGGACTCAATAATTTACGTTTCGACTCAAATATCTACTACATACCTAACTACTAACTAAAACAAAAACACTAATTTCATCTTGAACTCAAAATTCTATTTAAATAAGTCTGTAACAGGATTCGAACTAAACTATTAAATAAATAAGAAGGGAAACTGAATAAGAGAATTGAAATCACGGCTCCCTATTCGAACAATGACAACAATAACATTAGCTGGGGAATTATTTGCACTATTTGTACCGACTGGTGGGAACGTACACTGGCTGCCAAATTATTTGTCGCGCCTAATTCTGTTGTTTCTTTTAATGCGCGTTCATCACGTAAGAAATAATTGGCAATAAATTAATTAACGAACTCATTCTTCTCTAAAGTTGCAGTTTTATGGGAATAGTAAAGTGACGACTAAACTTATTGTTCTCGTCTGTACTTTAAGAATGATAAACTTTATGAATGATCATACTTATGGTTTTGTGAAAGAAAAAAGAAAATACATCTAATGATCCTAGGAAGTCAGAATATATAGAATTGGACCCAGGACTTTATAATAACTAACTTCGATTAAAAAAGTGTACATAGAGTTTCTTGCCCATCACTACATATTATAAAACAAAGTCCGCGTCTGTCTGTTCGCGATAGACTCAAAAACGGTTGTTTTGGATATCACCAATGGATAGAGTTGTTCTCGAGGAAGGTTTTAGTATATAATTTGTCAAGTTTTTGTATACATTGGCTAATATTTGTTCGAGGTATCGGAAAAAAATAAACCGTCTGGGAAAGCGCTGACTAAACGCTTTGAGATATAACAAAATGATGTATGGTGGAATTGTGTATCTTATATAGGTCTACAAAAACGTCCGCGATGGCATATGTCTATCTCTTAAGGATAACATACTATGTCTTTGTCTACTAACCGGTACAAGGATAGATTATAGCATGGAATAAGACGTAGGCTACATTTTATCCCTAGATTAAGTTCCAATGGGTTGCGGGAACGGGATTAAAATTTCATGATTACTTTTAGTTGCCATAACCGACATCCACGCGGGCGAAACCGCGGGCATCAGCTAGTCTAACATTATAAATATTTTAATAAAACTTTTTTAGTTATTCTGATGAATAATACTAGGTACATCTATACTAATATTATAAAGAGGAAAATTTTGTATTTTCGTGTGTGTATGTTAGTAATTAATAAACTCAAAAACCACTGTGCCGATTTCAAAAATTCTTTCATCATTGGAAAGCTACATTCACCTTGAGTAACATAAGCACCCGTACAAAGCCGGGACGAGCCGCTAGTAATTTATAAAAATGGCGAATGTAAGAAATGAATGTACGCGGGCGTGAATATTTTTGTCGACCTTTAAGGAAAGAAATGCAACACTGCGAACTTAGGTACGTACTTCAGAAACACGAAGCGTTTTAATATTCAGATAGTTCTACCTGATTGATTGTTTGATTTTATTTTATTTAATTAAGTTTTTATTTAATTTTAATTATAATAATGAACTATTTTTGCACACCTGTTAGGGTAGGATATGGTCTGAGCTATATTGTTGTGTTTCATCCTTGTATTCAGCAAAATAAATAATTTGATTTGATTTGAATAAACAAACCTCATGAACTGCAACATTCACCCCGATAAGCTCAATAAACCCGATACGTCAGTCCAATAAGCATGTTACGATAAATCTGTCACATTTAAATCTACATTAGTGGAGTCCCAAAGGAAATATTGCCAATTAATTGAGCAAACGAGGCGCGAACGACCGCTTATTATCCGGGGATAGAATCAACATAATAAAGGACAAATTAAGTACACGGCCCCCGTCCGACGATCATCGCACAGGGGATTAATGACGTGTGCGCACTGTACACACCCGGACACGGAAACTGGACAGTTAAATATTTGGTGTACCAGTTTTTATTTTCCTTTTCGTCTATAATTATAAAAGAGAAAATCTCTTGCGTGTCATTTAAGTAATACGTGCAAAATAACGTTGAAGCCATCAAAAGTGGCTTGGACAATCATGTTGTACATATATTCTTATTCTTTCAAGAAACTTTAAGTGTTTTGAAAGTTGCGTGGATTACTGTGACCAATACTGCAAAACTGAACAAAGTAGGTACTCTCGTTTTGTGTTTCGAAATCTCAGAAAATAAAAAAATATAGCTTTCATATCCATTACCTACTTAAATCTTGTGCCACTACTACATGTTCATTTCTGTTGTCATTATCACCTCTTCGTCAGCCCCATTACAAACGGCAGTAATTACCTTAGCACTAAAAGTTTCTTAACTTAATTAGATGTACCTACTTACTATCTAAATTGCGTTTACGTAGACATCTAGCTATCTGTCCACTACGCCAATAGCACGCCAGTGTGCCCGTTCCCCGATCCCGCAGTGTACTGGGCAGCAAATCGTCAATTAGTGCTATGATTGCAGCGCAGCACGCGACCGGCGATGTGCACTTTGTGACGCCCCCTTGTGGGATACATCCGACGGCAAAGACCAAGCGAGAGCAGACATGAAAATACTAAACAGTTTGAATAACAAGTATAGTTCGAATTTGGGAAGAAAGAATTAGACTAATAGACTGTTTGTCTATGTCTACTAAAAATGTGGATAAATTGTGTGGTTCTTTTATATAAAGAAGGTTTTATTAAGTAAGTAAGGTATATTTACAGTTAGGCAGCTGAAAATAATAGAATCTGAATATTCACCACATCTTATTACCCAACTACGCCAAAAGGAAGGGGTGAATGATTTTAGCTGTCTATGTAAGGTTGTATATTTTTTTCACCGTTGCCCCTATACTGCTGAGTAAATTTTGATGTACAGAAACGAAACTACACTTTTAGTTGCCATTTTTATCGAAGTTGGATTTAAGTTTTCAACTTTATTTTACTGAAAGCATATTACCCACTACAGTATGAAGAAAGCTGCTGAGTAGTTAATTGCATAATTAGTCAAATTACGTTGGCATGAAACAGTCAAAACAAACACTTATTTGAACCATTTAATATTAAAGATCTTACACACGTCGCCCATTTAAAAGGTGTCCATTCTGTCAACATAATAAGCGGAGTTAATACTCTGTGGCAGCGAGTGCGTGTGACTCGACTTATGATTTAATACGCTCACTTATTTGATCTGTGCTCTCTGCACAAATCAGAGTTTATTAATTTTGCTACAGCACATCGTATTCTCATACTGGAAAGGTAGGACTTGAGATGTGCAGAGAGACTCAAATAGTTTCAGAAATAAAGTATTTTATCGCGAAACATTTATTGTAAACTTACAGTTGCAAGCCTATAGTTATTTATTTCCTCGTATCGAATGCCTTTTTCATATTCAGGAGACGTTTAGTCAACTGAAAGAACCTGAATTTTAATTAAAAAAAAACACATTAAACAAACAAACGGAGCATCTTGAGGTTGTGCCATTTCTAGGTTATTCTAAGACACGTGCTCATAACTTTTTTGAATCCGTACTTCATTATCAAGATCTAAACCAATCCTAACAAAGAGCTTTACTAACCAATTTGTGAAGCATCTCTTTATCCCGCTAATTATATTCATAGTTGTTATCGTGGCATCAGCAGCAGTCCCACGTCATTGTGTTACACCGCCATGCCGATGCGATCACAAACAATATGCACTCGACGACTCGTGACTATCGAATAACACGCGTACAGATAAAACTAATAACTTTCAATGGCCGGGATGCATCCGAGATACATTCCATGTCATAATGACATAACTACCTAAAGGAACACGTTGAAGTTGACTTTGAGCAGTACGTTATAAAGTCGGTATTTCAGTGGAAGGGGATTCAGTATGATTGATAAGTGTTTTGCAATTCCAGTGAAAAAGATCGTCGGATGGGGTGCGCCGACCACTCGACCGGCAAATATCGTAGATTAAACTTTTTTGCGAATCAATTTGTACGCCAATTAGGGGGATGACGTGAACGTTTTCATTGAAACAATTTCGTGGATCAGCGATGCGAGTTTTAACTGCTTTAATACTACTGTGACTAATTGTATATAAAATTTATTCCCGTATGCTTTTGAAATATGGTAAAAATGCTTTTGTGATTTAAAAAGGATAAGAGAGATTTTATTCTGATTAACGAACCCAGCAGATTTATTTTGCTCATAAAAAACCTACTCATACTTTGAACATTTGAAAGAAATACAATACAAATGCTTACGTTGCAATGATTTAGCTTTTTATTACAGCTTTAACCAATGGTAGCGTTCAGCAGTTGCACTCCCCATTTACCGTTCAGACGTGAGTGTTCTGTCTACCTTTTTATACTCGCTAAGCCTTTTCCCAACTATGTTAGGGTCGGTTTCCAATCTAATCGGATGACCTGAACATTACTATTTTACACGAAGCGACTGCCTATCTGATCTCCACCACAGTTACTGGTAAATACGATTCCCCTTGGTGAGACTGGTTGTCAGACTTTCTGGCGACTGTCAAAGATATATAAAAGCCAGCCGGGACCAACGTTTTAACGTGCTTTCCGAAGCACGGAGAGAACTCCGTTACGTTATGGATGTTCACCCATCCACAGACCAACCTCGCAAAGGATTTCTTAACCTAAACATCGACCCGTGCGGTAGTTATCATTGAACCCGTTGTACTTGTACTTGCTAGAGCATAACATATAGTTGGTTTGTGAACGACACAATATAATTTAATTTATATCACAATTAGTAGTCAGCTATTAAACAATACACTTGTTTTAGCGAGCAACAGATGTTCTTCGCGTTGGCTTGTGCCTATAGAATATAGATACGAAGTGCGCAGTCGACGTGCGATCGGCCCCGACAGTCGCGTGTGGCCACGAGAATAACCATAGCAGAAGTAACGTCACAATAATAAATATGGTACATTATTTGGTCCTAGTGACGCTCCAAGAGAGGCCTATACCCAGCAGTGGCTGAAATCAGCTGTGGATGATGATGATGAACAACAAATTCAAAATAAATGAAATAAAAAAGGTTTATTTAAAATTAATTGTTTGGTTCACAAAAACCCATAATGTGTATCTTTAAACTTCATTGGTCCCGCAAATTCAGATCAAAGTGGCTGTGACAGACGGACAGACAGACGAGTTTTTTCATTCGGACGTACCGGACTCTAAAAAGTTACTCGGCATTGCCGTCTGTTGTTAATCATGAGGTGAGAGTCTTGCAAGAACTGCACCGTTTGTTACATACGTTACTGTTCGACGACTGTCGAATCATTGGATGCCATTTACTGTCACAGACTAACCGCTTGGCCGCAAGCCACACGCTCAAGTGACACGCGTGTTGCGACAGCTACTGCGGATAAAACAAATGAAGGAAGTTCATCAGAGCATGCAAACGCGGCATGCGACGACGCAACGGTACTCTCGCGAAGGAAACAAATGACGAACGCGCATGTCGCTTGACATAAATTGCATGCGTTTCAGTCTCCGCTCGCTGCCTCCCTGGCCCCAAAAGGCGTACGGATCGGCAGTGAACTTGCGCTCCTATTTATAATCCTCCCTACTGCGCCTGAAATAAATACATTACGCCGTCGATACTGATCGGGCAGCCGACTGAACGTTTCGATACTTGTGTTTTACTAGATGTAACATTGTTGCAGCAGTAATTCATAAACTTGAGCTTTGAACGGAAGGGGATTTACTGCGGGGAAACCTGGAAAGACCAGTATTTAAAGCAACATCAGCATAAATGGGTGGTTTGGTTACCTATTTATGCTGATATGGTAATAATAGACTATTTGTGACTTGGCAATACGAGTATGAATAAGCTTATCAACTAGGCTGACGACGATCAATTTTTTGCTAGTACTGATATTGTTCGTTGAGTTACAGGAAATTTATTTCTTGCTGAGTTGCAGGATTTTCGCAGAAGACAAAAAATAGTAGCTTACATTTTGGTTAGTACCACTTGAATCAATTTTGTAAGCCTGGAACTCAAAGATCATAAAATGCCCTTAGAGCAACTCAGGTCATATCTGTATAGATACCGCGGCCCTGGAACATAAAGTTAAGTTAAGTAAAGTAAGTTTTTTTGAAGTGAAAACTTCTTTAGCGGCGTTGAGCACTTTTTCTGTAATGGGTATAAAATCTTAAACTCGCGTCAGGACACGTGACCCTGATCGAAAAAGCGTAAGACAAATTTTCTCATTCGATTTTAAACTTAACCTTCAACATTTTATGGTTTAAAATCATTTAAAAAAAAATTTAAATGTTTCCAATCAACTTTGAACCTAATGCTTTAGGGATAAAGCTGACAAATCTATTAAATAAATTGCCACCCGCCGCGCGCCGGCGCAGCGCCGCGAAACCTAGTCCTCTGGCTATCTTCATCGTCCTTAAGATTGTGATAGAACCGTGGTCTTTGGGGGATTCGCACCGTGCTAACTACGAAGGCAATTTACGTGCTATTTACAAACGTTACGTACCTGTAGGTATGTTAGTGTAGCTAAAATTCCGTATTTCCTTGCAATTTTATTGATTGACGCATAATGACAAGAGATTCTAAAATCAATAAGACAGTGTTGTCTTTGAGTTTGCAGCTTTCTTAGTATCTAGTAGCTATTAAAAGTACTTGTGAAGGCTTTTAAGATGCAAGCACAATCATGATAATAAAATAAAAAAGGAAATCGTTCAATCGCAATAAGTACCTTCCGAGTATTAAATTGCTAAACATTTTCACTAAGGCGTTTGTTGTTTGGTAAAATAAAGTTCAGTTTATTTAAAAACCTGCTTTAAAAATGATTTGATTACAAGTATTTACAAGTAAGTTAAAAAGCACGAGTGTTATTGGTATAGGAAACCGATAAATTCTCAGCTAATTCTGTAGTAAGATCGAATGTGACGTTCCTGCTTACGTGCTTACTAAGCGCCTGTGAAAAGATGTATCGCACACATTTTTATGTGCGACAGATTACTTCCACACTTTTAATTACAAATTCTTTAGGCAGGATTCAATGATAACATAACATCCTGTAATCCCCGAAGGCTCAGGCAGGGGTGCACCGAATAGTACACCCTGTTCTTTATACTGATAAAGCAATTGGTGCAAAATTATTCCCTAACCATTCCAAAATATCAAACATGCTCAACGTTAATAATCAAGTTTTCACTTCTGCCGGCACTCCCGGAGTGCAACCCGTCTTTTTTTTAGTCAGTAAAAGTCTGACACTCCCTTCCGCTCCGCCCAGAGCGGGAGGAGTTATTTGATGATTTCCCATCCGAAAAAAAAAGGTAATATCTGTATACCATGGTATACGCCAATACAGTTTCATGTCAACTCCTCCTACCACGAATTTTGTCTCCAAAATCTTCTCATGGGGTTCCTGTGAGTTTCATAGTTTATGCGTGGGTAGACCCCAACATGCTCTCCTTTTACGGCTAACATGTTAACAGCGAGAGTGCGCGATGAATCACATCGACCGTTGTAGCTCCGTAGTAACGTGCGAGTTTTGCCAATGAAGCCGGCAAACAAATGTGCTGGTGTCAAAACAACGTTTTTGTACCATATGATCTGTGTTTACAATATTTTCAGAATGCCTTTCATTGACTGCTTAATATTATGAGGGTATTAATAACTTTTCACTTAAGTCTGGTTATTTCGTTTGTCGCACTTTGGTGTTTCATTTTACTGAGTGATATGAGAGCCCGCTGTCGGGATATTGTAGTCTAGTATAGAAAAGGCGTTCCTTCTTCTGTCGTCGTCTTTTAGTCTGCAAATCTACGGATCTCGAATTAAGTATGCTTCATTTTGATGAGTTTGTTAAAAGTAACCATGCTATTATGGACCTATTTTGATGATTTCCAATATGTTACCTTCTCCATAGTCCCATGACTAATCTTATCACCAAGATAATTGCAAACTTTTAACTGCGGTCTTAGGTGACGTCTACGGACAATAACTGTTGGCCCATTTCCAATGTACGGTTTACTCAACCATACGAGCAAGGCAAAGAAAAAGGTTAGTTCCCATTTCTGAATGTCAAACAATGCACTTCTAAAAATACCTGGCTTCTATTTGTAATCGCGCCTAATAAGAGCGCGCTTGATCTTTTGTAGTCGGAACAGAAATAGAAAATACTGCACTTACATGACGTGACGTACGATGCGATACTAATTGCTAGAGGTTATTATTGGCTTTGTGAAATGTGACTGAGAAAAAGTCTCAAAGTCGAAATTTGGGTGTACTGTACACATCTGTGTAACTCCTCAGAGCATACAGGCGTGATGTTATGTTATGATGTTGTGTAAACAATTAACATTCAAGCGATTGCCGCAATCACGACAGATTTGCTGTCTATTATTGAAGAGGTCCGTTCCATATCTTCGAAGTCCATGATCAGATCATGACAATATTTCTATGGGACCAACTTGGAAGTATACTCTTTCGAATGAAAAAAAGAATTTTGAAAATCGGTACACAGAAAATATTTTATAACTCCTAACCGTTTAGGAGTTATACTTTCCATCATCAGTTCATCAACATGAGGTGATGTCTCTCAGATGCGTATAATTGAATAGCTTTAGAAAAAACATGAAACACGTAATATGTGCATGTAAAATGACATGGCCGGAATTTGTATAGAGCTGTGCCCTTACAAAAAATATTCATGTACATTGGCATACAGTACGTCAAATTAAAGCTTACAGGTGTGTAATCATAATAGTTTAAGTTTTATGATCAGAGAAGAAGCGAGAGATACTATAAATAGGATACAAAAAAATGTGCCCAAACATTTTGAATAGCAATGAATGCAACGATCATAAATTCCGAAACAAAACAATACGAGAAATGCTATTACCAATGGATTTAAAGGCCGTTTCTTCACTATCCGACACGACATTTCAAATCGAAGAAGAGCGAGTACTAGTCGTCTACAGATATTTCTGGATATTATGACTTCCAAGCGACCCAAGCGACTAGCAAAAAATATACAATTGGATAGGCAATAAAACACTAAAATGGTATTTGAATTTTTATTTAAGAATATCTAATTAGGTAGGTAGTATATATACCTACATTTGCAAAAGTATAAAATATAATTATCTATTTCTACTTCTTTTACTGACGTTTTAAGAAAAACATCATTGCAATTACTCAGACAAGACAAACTCATTGTTTTCATCCACTTTTAAGCCTATTCATCTTCAAAAATCAACAAAATATTATCAAGGAATGAAGCTGGTGCCGTTATATTTGCTTGATGCCTGGCCCAGCCTAAATATCATAACAACGTCATGACATGGCAACAACATCCAACTGTCCGTTTACCAACTAGGCAACTACAACAATAGCCTAAAATGGCATCCAAGGGGTTGGGGCTAAATGGCTCCCTGTCATACAATAACGAAAAGACAACACAGTATTACGTGATAAGATCAACGCAAGACTGCACATATAGTTTTGAGCTCTTTGGTTTTGAGCGTAGAAACGTCAAAATAACTCTAGGATATTTGGATACACACTCTTGAAAATAAATATTTGAATATATTCATCAAGACGCGCGGCAGGTCGAAAAGTGGTGTCTGCGATAATCGTGAAACCGTTAACTTTTTAAGGTACCCTAGCAATACAATTTGACAGTCACAGGTGTTTTACATACATTTTAGTCTGATCTTCAGGCGTAATTCAGATAGATACAGTGTTTGTCTCATGCGTGTATCCAAACGTAGATGCATTTTGTATTGCATTCAATGAAACAAAACCACAAAAAAACTATTAACACACTTATTATTTTGAGATTTTTTGTCGCCTGTTCTAGAGATATGTAATTGTTGCGATTAATTTTTATTTATTTTAGAAGTAACTTTAATATAATAATAATTAGTGTACATTACGAATTATAAATTGATTCTGAGGGCAGGATTCGGCCATGTCCTTTGAGGGTTGCCCTCGATTTCCCTGGGATTTAATCATCAGATCCTGACATGGTGACAATGGGACCACCTCGGGAGTATACTCAACAATTGACCGAGAAATCGGTGAAAGTACATACAGCCGAACATAGAACCTCCTCCTTTTTAAGTCGATTAAAAACAAAGAGAACTTGTTAACATCTTCATAAAGAATTCGAATACGGTACGCTGTTCGCTGAAATACTGCAAGACTACCGTAACTTGCGATTTCCCAAGTTATTTTAGATGCCGCCAGGCGCCGCACCGAAATCGGTTTGCGTCCCAATTGAACTCGCTCGGAGATACAGAGCATGTTCTAACAGTCGAGCAGCGGCGCAATGATTACACGCTTCACACCTGTTACCACAAATAGACGCGGCCAATGTACCCGATGCACTTGCATCATACCTTTAACACTGCACTCTAATCACTTCAACCATAACTCATTGTACAACATACATTGCGCGCGTCACAACCAACTTCTTCGTGAATGCAGTAATAAAGTTATCAGTGGTTACAAAAGTCGGCGATACTGACAGATGTTTAGAAGCGATCGGTCATGAGACAGTAGTGGTATTGGTATGCAATTGATAGAATCAATGAATGGCGATAGTGACACTTCACTGTCGTGATCCAAATATATTCTGTTTGTTGTCGCTGTACAATTAAACTTGACTAATGAACTCACAATCAGTGGCACAATGACGAACTTATAACTAAGACATCTACTATAGAATCGATGCAATGATTCCAGCTACTCATGACGATTATTTGCCCGTTTCATAGGCTAAGTCATGGTTAAAATACATTTGATGTTGATCTTGGGGTCCTGGGTTCAATTTCCGGTCAGCAGCTGCCCAGATTCCGGAACTGTGCCCGTTTGGATCTTCTTCATTTTTAACATTTATTAATTTACCGACAGATAATGTACAGCTGAAACGAGCATAGAATTTAGCACACTCGTATTTATGCCGAAAGTGGAAACTTAGGAAGAATTTAGGAAAATTGATTTTGGTTAGTTTAAATATGGTTGTAGTGGTACATTTATTTTTAGGACTAGAGACATGAAATCATAATTTTAAGTTATCGAACTGTTCATCCTAGCTATTTAGAATTATATTGACCGTGAAAATGCAGTGGGGCAAATCTGCGTAAAGAGACATTGGGCTGAATGTTGTGCTGTAGCTATGAACCAATGTCTGAATGAAAGCATTTTTATTGAATGAGCCAATTGGTTGCTTCAAGCGTCTGAGATAGTTTTATCTTATCTCATTTCTTTCTACTATTATAAAACGTGAAAATTTCTGAGGACGGATGGATGGACACTTGTTACACTTTCACGCAAAATCTACAAAACGGATTTTGATGAAAAGTTGAATTATCGCGGACGAATCCGCGGGTCTGTATTTCAAACGATTGACTTTGAGAAAAAATGGTTTTAGTCCGAAATGCCATTTTTAAAAACCTATCTATAGACACCCCGCAAAGGAGGAGGAGAGCCCCCTCTACACTTAATCTTTTTTTTTATTATTTTTGTATAAAAATCGTAAAGCGGTTCACAGAATACATCTACCTACCAAGTTTCAACTGTGTCAAAGAGATTTAAAACTTGAATGTCTTTGCAAACAGTTGTGACATACGGACAAACAGAGAGGTCGAATTTATAAGGGTTCCGTTTTTTGTCATTCGGCTACGGAATCCTAAAAAACCCGACTACAAATTGTATTATGTTTGCATGTGTTGTTGTATTGTATTGTATATATATGTAATTTTCTCTCTTAATTTCCCTTATTTTGATACCCTACTCGATAGGTCTGGTTGAAAAAAAATATGAACGACTTACAATTTAGCGCTACCCGCCATTTTGTTCTTTTTTTAAAACACTGTCTAAGGAAACTTGGGTTTTTGAGACGAATCTAATGATACCTTAATTGTCGAAATTATCCCAACCATTTGGAACATACGAGGTAATAAAGAAATTTACAAACAAAGAAACATAAAAGATTCGCGTGAAAAACATAACCCTTCCTTGGCAGTCGGGTAAAAAGTCAAGGGAAGAGTTGTATGTAACTTGGTGCACAGGTAATTGCTGAAGAAAATATTCCAACTTTCAAATCTGTAACGTCACAGGTTTTTTCTATAAATTAACTTGAAGATTTGAACCACCATTATGTTTCAGTAAAATATTAACATACAAATGATACACATACAGACTCACATCAATGATGTAACCAAGGTTTTGTAAAAATATTCTGATTTAAAAGAGTGTCCATGGAGTTTCTTGCCCGTTCTTCTCCATAGAGATCTACGTTAGGGAATGGGCAACTACAGTACTTTCACAGTTTTTATGCCTTGTGACTGGGACTGTAACTACATTTCATTGTTGTCTTTGTTTCGACAATTCGAAAGTGCCTGTAACGGGCCTACTTGAAATAAATGCTTTGATTTTGATACATGATATTTAAAAGTATTGTTTTGATCTAATTCCGACATCGCTTGCGAAACTGTCGGAAGGTCGTTATCGTACTAAAATATCGGAATCTGGACGACTTTTCACGAGAAAGTAACAAATCGTAAAAATCTAATCGTATAACATCATCTGTTTTCAAGACTAACAATTTCAAGGTCTTATAACTACTGCGAAATTACTATTAAGAGGCTCGTACAATTGTATACGATCTAGTAAATACGAAGCTCGCCCTACGAGAAACTGTAGGTATTAATGTAATTGAATCAATTTGTGTAGGCAGCTCTGACCCAACTGCCTCCCTAAAGCAGAAAGGTTGTAAGCGCAAATCGACCAATCAGAGCGCAGTTACATCTCGTGTGGCGCAAAGGCTACGGCGTAGCGTGTCTACAACCTTCGTAGCAGGCTGTAGAGGTGCTACGCCGTAGTTACCTTATGGTACGTGTGCAGTAGTGAGTGTAGTTTTTATTGCAGTTTTCTTTTAGTAACCTAAATGAGATATGATACTGTTTTAATCTAGATCGATGCTGCATTTAATAAGGAAGAAATGGAGTTCGTTGGAATACTAACAGACGTTTCTTTGTCTGTTCAGATCACAGTTGTGTTTTTTGTAGAAAAGAAATCTATTCGTATTAGTTCATTTTCTTTCTTTCTTATTTAAGAAGAAGAAGTTAATCTTTTTACACGTAACACAAAGGTTTAACGGCAACTTTTCGAACGATGATTAAACTATAAAAGCTTCGAGTATGAATGTGGTACATTTCTTTGGTCTTTCTCTACAGGAGAATGATGATTAAACTAAAAAAGCTAAGTGTGGATTGTGAGGATTATCTGTCTCAAAGGACCAAGCAGATGTGACAAGCTTGTGTCTTGTTGGTCCTTTTAAAACTGATCTATTAAAGAACTAAACTTTCTATACACGAAAACGAAAACAATAATGATAACTGTCAATAATTAAGAAAAAGGAAACGAGGTGCTGGTGAGTATCAAGTAATAGAGAAGTATGGAAGAAGCAGACACTCTGCGGTGACCCGTCAAGAGAGGCATTGAGTGAACAGGTTTCACAAGACATTATCATTTATTCATTTGTATGAATTTAAATAATTTGTATCCCTTTCAAAACTATTAACAAGTATGTATTTACAAGCGCCACTTAAAGCTCCCCCTCCGGGGCACAATCTGTCTGATTCACACCTGTAACATCAATCGTAACCGCCGACTCGCCAATGAAGTGATCAATTAACGCCGACATCCTCCTTGTTTCGCTAAACCAATTACGTGCGGTATTCTAACTACGTGCGATCCGTGAGGGAAAGGTATTCAGTGTCATTCCTATATTGAATCTTGTTTGTTTGAAATACATCGTTGATTGTAATAGACTAATTTGTACGTGCTATGGTTGGTGCGTGGTATGGTTGGTTGGTTATTTATTCGAACTCGACTTTGTGGTACAGATTCAGACATATTACTAAAAAACTAATATTTGTACACCAATTCCATTGGTAGGACATAGAGCTCGACTAAAATGTTTACATAAGACCTTTATTATAATACCTGTGTTCACAAATAAAGATTGATTTGATTTGATTTGAACCTGATTGTTTTCATGAATTAAATATTTTAGAAGAGATTTTTGAATTTTTTTTCTTTACTTATCGCGAGCGAAATTTACTTGTCTTATTACTAACTGGTTAGGCAGAGGTGTACCTAATTGTACATTTCACTAGTTATGTTTATGTCCCGTGGATACTTTTACTTCATTTGGATTCGAAACCAGGAAAGTAATTTTTTGAAAAGATTTTGTTTCATTTAACAGGAGAAGTTTTTCATTAAGGAAAAGGCGGAAAAGAGTAGCACAGCATTTTATAACACAGCACATATTCTGCGTTATGGAAATGTATGATAACAGCAAGTTCAATCGTGTACTAATAGATTCTGTATTATGTGTATATATTGGTAAAATACTCTGTAAGTATTGCGAACTTGCAACAGCTGCAAGGCACATTTGAATCATATTATAGTCATCTTCCTGTTGCTCCTTGATAGGGAGAGCGAAGGCCTCAGTGGCGTCGAGTGTGGGAGAAATGATGATATTAAGCTTTTTAATTGATTGTAGAACTAACATTGATCATCGCTATTGCTTAACAGTCTTCCACAGTCCTGAGTTCGATTTCCAGGTCAGGCAAATTATTGATGTTGGGTTTTACTTCAGAAATTCCCCTACCTGTCCGGTATTTCGATTTGTGCTCAGTTGATGGCAATAGGCTCGCTCCCGGTTGATTTTTTAACCTGGAATCTGGTTGACAACGGCATATTAGTAACCACGAGTAAGCATACTTGTATAATTTTTAAAGCTTTTAAGCTTTCATCTGTTTGTTAATGATGCTTAAACCATCACAATAACCTACTTGAGCTTTTCAATAGCTGTTATAATAATGTAAGTAATTGTATTGCAGTGATGTGTTATTATATTCACACATGCGAAACGTAATCATCATCCATTTCTCATTAAACTCTATTGACCTAGTAACTCCACAATTTGCGAACATTTTCGAACTCAAAATAGGGTAAGCTATTGTCGTCTTTTTGTAAACGTAATAAGAGTTGTTCTGGTATGAGTTATGTTGACCAATGATGTTACCTAGTTATTTACTAAAGGGTTGTTACTAAACATAATTTAATTTATTATTATCAACATGCATAAGTAGGATATTGTGATAAATTTATAATAATTTAATTTTTTTATTACAAAAATGTAGGAAACAAGCGAAGATTAGATCTTATAATATTATACCAGTACCTGCAGTTCAAAAATGCAATAAAGTTAATATTCTAAATACCGACGTCCGCCCATCGCCTGAAATGGCACAAGGCGGGCGGGCCGGCTCTCGCGCCTGTTACGGCGCGCGGCGTTTTGTACTAAAATGTTGACTAAAACCCTCCCATTAACCCTAAGGGGTGCCTAAGGGATGATAGGATGGGTTACAGTTAGTATATTTGTGTAAAATATGTAAAGAAAGGCGGGGGCTGTGCGCGGTCGGGGGCCGGCGTGCTCGCCATGTATGGCGCGCGGCGTCGGCGCCGCTGCCCCTATAAAAGATTCGGCGCCCGCTGATCGCCGCACTCGCAGTCTCGCTGCCGTAGAGTCAACATCCACCGCGTCCCAAACCAAACACAAACGCCAAAATGTGCGACGACGATGTTGCTGCGCTTGTAGTCGACAATGGCTCCGGCATGTGCAAGGCCGGTTTCGCCGGCGACGACGCGCCCCGCGCCGTCTTCCCGTCCATCGTTGGTCGCCCACGTCACCAGGGTGTGATGGTCGGTATGGGTCAGAAGGACTCCTACGTAGGCGATGAGGCCCAGAGCAAGAGAGGTATCCTCACCCTGAAGTACCCCATCGAGCACGGCATCATCACCAACTGGGACGATATGGAGAAGATCTGGCACCACACCTTCTACAACGAGCTGCGCGTCGCCCCCGAGGAACACCCAGTCCTGCTGACTGAGGCCCCCCTCAACCCCAAGGCCAACAGGGAGAAGATGACCCAGATCATGTTTGAGACCTTCAACTCCCCCGCTATGTACGTCGCCATCCAGGCCGTGCTCTCGCTGTACGCCTCCGGTCGTACCACCGGTATCGTCCTGGACTCCGGTGATGGTGTCTCCCACACCGTCCCCATCTACGAAGGTTACGCCCTGCCCCATGCCATCCTCCGTCTGGACTTGGCTGGCCGCGACTTGACCGACTACCTCATGAAGATCCTCACCGAGAGGGGTTACTCTTTCACCACCACCGCTGAGAGGGAAATCGTGCGTGACATCAAGGAGAAGCTGTGCTACGTCGCCCTCGACTTCGAGCAGGAGATGGCCACCGCTGCCGCCTCCACCTCCCTCGAGAAGTCCTACGAACTTCCCGACGGTCAGGTCATCACCATCGGTAACGAGAGGTTCCGTTGCCCTGAAGCCCTCTTCCAGCCCTCATTCTTGGGTATGGAATCTTGCGGTATCCACGAGACCGTGTACAACTCCATCATGAAGTGCGACGTTGACATCCGTAAGGACCTGTACGCCAACACCGTCATGTCCGGTGGTACCACCATGTACCCCGGTATCGCCGACAGGATGCAGAAGGAGATCACCGCCCTGGCTCCCTCCACCATCAAGATCAAGATCATCGCTCCCCCCGAGAGGAAGTACTCCGTATGGATCGGTGGATCCATCCTGGCTTCCCTGTCCACCTTCCAGCAGATGTGGATCTCCAAGGAGGAGTACGACGAGTCCGGCCCCGGCATCGTCCACCGCAAGTGCTTCTAAGCGTGCACGTGACCCTCGCGCATGCGTGGAGCTCCAGCGCCGCTGCTGCGTGACCCTAGTGCTGTGTATTGTGGTGCTCTCGTTCCGCAAGGAACTCTAGCATTTGTACGTTGTACGTAGTGATACCTGACAGAACTGAACATCTAAGATAACGCCATCTATTGTAATGTAATTTATTGTAAAATTTATATAAATTTAATTTTCTTTTTTTTATTTTTATTATATACACGGGATCGTTATGGATCTCACGCCAAATGTAATTAATAAATAAACGGTTAATTTATTTATTTTAATTACATTATTTCTTTTTATACAACCGTTGACTTTGGTTTTTGTTTGGAGTCCCACACCCGCATTCCCCCTGCGGTGTAGTGTTTCATGACAGCTATGTGAGTCAGTAGATCGCACCTGTCTATATCTGGGTCACACTCACTGCCAACATTCCGGCGATCCATCGCCGCCTACTTGAAACTTTTCAAATTCATTGGAAACACAAGGAAGCATAGCTAGCACACTAGAGTAGGTACACTTCCCCTGGAGAGAGCGGGGTCTGAACTATAATTAGCAGCGGAGGTTACCACACGCGTCAGAATTAACCACCGCGTGCACTACCATAAATAGTAAAGACAACTCCCGCGGCCATAAGCATTTTCTAATTTTATCAGAATATCTTGGGGCGGAGTTGCCTAACCTGCCATACGACACTGGTCCTTAGGAGCTTACTATAAGCTAAGCATTTGCATAAACCACATGTTTCCATAAATACCGCGAGAGCCCGCTGGAGTAAAAGAAGCCGTCGGTTCGGCATGCCTATTAATACAACAGACTCCCAGCGCGTTCAGTTTACATGTACCACGAATATTAGGCGCAATACATCGATATGACGACAACTCTTGTTTACCACCGTGTGATTAGGAACGGGTTAATAATAGTCTGCGTTCGAAATCGTATGAATGTGGCAGGAATCCAATTCGTTATCGTGTTACCGCTTCAGATTTTTAGGTGATAGGAATTCGTATTGTCGAGGGTTCTGACACTTGTGGCGTAACACGGTTCATTCAAGTTCATGACTTAACAGATTGAATGGCAGATGAATTAGAATCAATTACGTATTAATACAGAAGCAAGAGGTTAGATAACCTTTGTGTATCTTCCTCAAACGGTGTTTAATATCTCAATCTATTTCGGGAACTTTACATCAGTGCACGCAGCAAGCTTGTATCTCCCCTACAAGCTTCAACGCACGGTGAGTTGTATTTTGGTCCTTAGAAACGCGTGGTTGTTTTACTTATTCTCATCATTCACAGCCTGAATTCACCCACTGCTGAGTATATGCCTCTCTTTTCTTCTGCCAATCTCCACGTTACTGTGCCGCCTCATCCAGGTTTTTCCACCGATGCCAATAACTTTAACTAATACTCATGTTTTTTGTCATACTAGCTACCACCACCACATACATTAACCATCACCGTACCTAACCCACTTATTCTAACTGTTGTCAATTGAAATCATATTCCATGTGCCTGCGACTATTAGTTACCTGTCCTTTACAGGTAACTAATAAGTCGGAGGCACAGTAAGTATCATTTATACTTACCACGAAGAGCCATACTTGAATCACATATCAAATAACTCTTCCTACACACTTAGCCTACAACACACAAATTGTACACACTCTCCACATACATATTTTTATCATAATCATTCTCAAGGATACACTGACAGCAAATATGATTACAACACACTAATATTAACTTCACCACTACAATATTTCTATCATAATTTTTCACTATCATCATCTATCATTACCTATCAACAGAACACACTATTATTAGCTTCAGTTTTTTACATCTATCAACATAGTACACGATCATTATCTATAATTAATCAACTAACATTCCTGCACACTTTCAATAGCTTTCACCTCTCCACATTAACTATCATCATAGAACACTATCATCATAATTATATCATCTCTTAATAGCTTCAGTTCTTTACTTCTATCAACATAGTTCACTAGCATTATCTATAATCAACGAACAGTCCAGCACACTATCATTAGTTTTCGCCTCTTCACTTTATGACTATCATCAAAATCAACGCATTTATTTCAAGTAGGCCAGTTTCAGACAGTCGCTCCATGTAAAATACTGGTATTCAGCTGCATCCGGTTAGACTGGAAGCCGACCCCAACATAGTTGGGAAAAGGCTAGGCAGATGATGAAGCCAGTTTCAGACACTTTTAAAATGTGGAAACAAAGACAACAATAAAATGAAGCTACAGTCCCCGTCACAAGGCATAAAAACTGTGAAAGCATCATAGTACACTATCATCTCTTGACACCACAACACGCTATGATTCGCTTTCCCCTCTTCACATTAACTATCAACATAGTACACTGTCATCATCTATCATCTCTTAACACCATAACATGCTATTATTAGCCATCACCTCTTCACATTAACTATCAAAGTGATATACCAACATCATCTATCATCTCTTAACACCACAACACACCATCATTAGTTTTAACCTCTTCACATAACCTATCATCATAGTACACTATCATCATCTATCATCTCTTAACACCAAACCACGTTATCATTCGCTCTCCCCACTTCACATTAACTTTGAACATAGAACACTGACATCATCTATCATCTCTTAACACCACAACACACTATCATTAGTTTTAACCTCTTCACAAAACCTATCATCATAGTACACTATCATCATCTATCATCTCTTAACACCACAACACACTATCATTAGTTTTAACCTCTTCACATAACCTATTATCATAGTACACTATTATCAACTATCATTACACATCATGAAACTGTTCATCTAACAAACATGACATCTCGTTTAAAATCCTCCTTTGGTCACAAGTAATTCTGGTATAATCCCTCAGTCATCTTTCACTGTGAAATTGCTATTATGATTTTATGCACTTTTAGGCGCCTCATCTAGCAGCACGGAATTGCATATTTTGTGCATTTCGTGCGTTTAGCGTGCTGCCGAATGCATCATCGATGCTGTCGCGTGTGATAGCATTCCCGCTGTTTGTCGCTCCAGCAATGATAGACAAAAAAAGCGGCCAAGTGCGAGTCGGACTCGCCCATGAAGGGTTCCGTAGCAACAAGTAACATAATATAAAAGTTCTTGTAGGTCGTTGTAACTTTAATCGATTTTTTTAGGGTTCCGTAGCCAAATGGCAAAAAAACGGAACCCTTATAGATTCGTCATGTCTATCTGTCTGTCCGTCCGTATGTCACAGCCACTTTTTTCCGAAACTATAAGAACTATACTGTTGAAATTTGGTAAGTAGGTGTATTTTGTGAACCGCATTAAGATTTTCACGCAAAAATAGAAAAAAAAACAATAAATTTTGGGGGTTCCCCATACTTAGAACCGAAAATATATTTTTTTCTTCATCAAACCCATTCGTGTGGGGTATCTATGGTCTTCAAAAATGATATTGAGGTTTCTAATATCATTAAAAAAAAATACACTATTATTAAAACATCGATCAAAGTTACAACGAACTACAAGAATTTTATAGTATGTTACTTACTGCTACGGAACCCTTTTTGAGTTGATAGAATGAAAGGTAAATTGCGGTTTACGATTTATGACATTAAAAAAAAACTACTTACTAGATCTCGTTCAAACCAATTTTCGGTGGAAGTTTTCATTCACATCATATATTTTTTTTAGTTTTATCATTCTCTTATTTTAGAAGTTACAGGGGGGGGGGGGGGGACACATTTTTCCACTTTGGAAGTGTCTCTCGGGCAAAATATTCAGTTTAGAAAAAAATGATATTAGAAACCTCAACATCATTTTTGAAGACCTATCCATCCCACACGTATGGGTTTGATGAAAAAAATCTTATTGCGGTTCACAGAATACATCTACTTAACAAGTTTCAACAGTGTAGTTCTTAGAATTTCGGATAAAAGTGACTGTGACATAAATACCGATACGTATGAGTTTGACGGAAAAAAAAATTTGAGTTTCAGTTCTAAGTATGGGGAACCCCCAAAATTTATTGTTTTTTCTCCATTTTTGTGTGAAAATCTTAATGCGGTTCACAGAATACATCTACTTACCAAGTTTCAACAGTTATTTCTTATAGTTTCGGAAAAAAAGTGGCTGTGACATACGGACGGACAGACAGACAAACATGACGAATCCATAAGGGTTCCGTTTTTTGCCATTTGGCTACGGAACCCTAAAAAGGATAGGAGCTTGAACAAATGCGATTCTGTGCTGCCAATTCTTACAGACTCGCTGCAGTAAATATCGCGGCATATATCTATGAATACTTCGATGATTCAGTTCTGTTATCAGTGTGCAATGACATCAGTACAGTTTGGCATCGGCACCCCTACAGAGTGTATCAGAAAAATGTGGTCATATTTAAGGGTGTAATTCAGACCATGAAACTGAACTGAAATGAACTTTCTATATGGAACCAATATCGTAATCGCGTAAAAATTTCAGCTGTCCCATACATTTAGGTCGAGTTGAAGTTTTTGTAAAGAACAGCTGATGCTTTTTTCGCGATTATATTGTATTGTACTTCCGTGGAGAAAGTATTTCAGTATGATGGACTGTATCGCACCCTTAAATATGCATACATCTACACTAGTATTTTAAAGAGGATTCAGTATTTTAATTCGATACAAACATACAAATCGTATGTTTGTATCGAATCAACTCAAAAACTATTGAACCGATTTCAAAAATTCTTTCACCATTAGGATGCTACATTATCCCTGAGTAACATAGGCTATACTCATTTAATAAAACTCCACCCGAGCGAAGCCGGGACGGGCCGCTAGTGCTGTATAAAAGCATGCCTCGTTAATAAACACTGTGACTTCAAAACACGTTAACACAAAAATATTACAGGCTAATCACTGTGTGTCTCTTCTGTGACTCAGCGCGGAGCTTTAGGCCAACTAGCAATTAGAAACTTCATTTACAACGTCGTGTGTCTGAAGAATTATTAATCGTCTTCCGATTCACTTTTTTCACATTTCAGCAATGTTTCAGTTATGATTTGAATTTCAGATTCTATTTTGGAGTTCTAGGTCGTAAACTAACAGTTTATGTGATATTCTGGTCATGAATTTTAGTCCTAGTATTTTGAATAGTGATCTTGTAATGCCCAGAGTAAAAATTCCCTAACTACAAGAAGGACCATCAGAGTAAACAAATAATACACTAATCGAAATTTTACGCAGTCATATTTTCGGATTCTAATTGAGCATTTGAAGTTAAGAATGTCAAACTCCACTTTAGCAATATAGGCTTACACAAAAGCTGATTCCTTTAAAATTCAAAGTTTACCTAATGGTGAAATATTTCACACTAAATCGACTTCAAATTCCCAAACCAGAAAGTGGTTGTAAATCACGATCTATGCATGAAACAATTTAAAAATTTGGGTATACTGATTGACGAGACGCCGTTTTCCACTCATTAGTCACAACTTCTTTACAAGGTACATTCGGCCAAATACTTGTAGTTTTTCCAACAATATGTCTTACGTTGAAAAACGGTTTGAATTAATGAGAAGAGATGAGAGCCGTTCCAATACTTTTTTTTATAATTGAAGTTAAAAACAGTACTAGAACGGCTTTTTCAAAGGAAAAGTCTTTCTACCACTTTCCTCAATTCAACACTTGTTTCGTCTTCTAGAATTCTGTTAACTGGATTGGTGGCTGAGGTCTTTTCTTCGCTGCCAGTAGAAAAAATTGTTATTCTTTTCCGGAACTCAGAAAAGTTCTAGTATTCAGTGAACTTAATATTTTTATTACAGCTTGTAGTGAAAACGGCCTTCGGTACAACTTGCATCTGTATATAACACAATCTTCTCAACATTTTACTCCACCTACGGGAACAGGTGTGTCATCTATTCTTGACTCGTGATCTCACGATCCAAACGTATCAAACAAAACCCCACTTATTGATGCATGACAAAGATTCATCACATCGCAACAAGCATCGCAAAATCGCCAGCCGCTTGCCAACACTTTCATTGCTATTCATTAGACAATATATTTTTACGAGTGCCATTGAAACATAACCCTTATTGGATGGGACTTAAGGTTCACCAGATGGATTGCTTTTGTTTAGTGATAGCATTAAATAGTTGTTCAGAATTTGACTCTTAATTACGGTTCGTATGTTTGAGTGCCCAGTCAGCGACGCGTAATAAAACATGTTCGACATTTACATCTTTAAAGTATGAATGAACTCTACGACACTTTAGTGTCAATAGACTTCCCAATTCTTCCCAATACTTAAGAAAATTGTGGACAGCCTTCCGATACCAGACATTGACTGGTACTTAATTCATTAAGTATGAATGTCTGGTCTGATGTGTGTCTGGGTCCGTGTTCGCAATCCGTCCGTATCGGTTTGATTAAAACTTTAATGTGTGCTCAGACTAGGTAAATATTTTCCAGTCTGTAAACCATTGAATCTTTGGCACCTTAGTCAGCATACTAAAATCACAATAATGTCGGCCAGAACACACAAAATAAATACCAATTTCCAGTATATCTTATTTCAAGGTTATTCCAAAAATATTACGGAATAACCTAATGCTTGGTACAAGGACTTGTTCAATGAAACACTCAAGTGAACGCTCCCCAAAATACTTCGCATTTCATGACGGATCGGCTCGATGAAATGTAACTCAGTAATGTATTACGACAAGAATTCATTTCCTCTATCTATACAGACAATGTTTTAAAATCCATTCGTTTCCATTTACGCGATGACGTGAAGATTCAGCATGAATGAGGAGTAAAGCCGATCCAGTTGCAAGCTTTTGATGCCAAAATTGTATTGTATTAACGGGCTGGTGTCAAAATAAATGTAGACTTGTAGAGATATGAAAACCTAGGGCCAACCTTGACCTGTTCGAAGACACTTATCCTCATCCACACAACGAATAAGAACAACACGCCTGTAGTATCGCATCATTCTAATAGAATCGCTGCTTTGATAGCACAGGTGCATGAAGAAAGCGAAATCATAATATTGCTTCACCGTGTAATGAGATTTCAGAGAAATGCTAAGCCCGCAATCGAAATCCGATTTTTTTTATTAGCCTGTTTGTCCCACTGCTAGGCAAAGGCCTCCACCATTCCAATCCAATTCTCCCAGTTTTTTTCCTTCTCCGGCTAATCAGTCAGGAACGAGTCCAAATCGTCACGCCAGCGTTTCTTGGGCCTGCCTCGGTGACGACGACCGTCTTCAGGCACCCACTGTGTGACGATTCTGAAATCTCATACGGAACAAATAATTCCGTAATTTCCCAAACATTCTGACAATGCGACAACTACATGAAAGCTAGTTCATTAGTTGCTACCTACATTCTAATCGGATTGCCGTCGGTGGCACGAGTGGTGGCTAGTGGCGGCGAGCTAATTGAAATAGCTTCGCGTTTAATATTCAGCGCTGTTACATAGCGCGGGAGCTGTTCTACACTTTAATTTAATACTGCTGAAACTTTGATATCATGACGCGGATTTCCTACTCCTTCAGGAGTTGGAAGTTGGAAACTCACGTAAGTATGATATAGGAGAACTTACTACGACCTGAAAAGTCGAGGTGGCGGTTGTTATTAACTGATGCTGCAGACAAATGGTAATTTAATATTTTCATCCAGCTAGATTGACAAATTGTATAACAAACCAACCACCTTTTATGCAATGGAGAACTGGTACAGAAAATAAAAGACACCCGCACATATTTCTTTGTAACAACTCGTACGCCTGGAACCCAAAAAAGAAGATCTTCCTAACAAACTATAATTCGGTATTTAAACCCTATAATGGATGAATTTGCAGAGAGAGGTGACAGTGGAGCTCATGGCTAAATAATAACAGCCGCTCGGGTCAATGTTAAGGTTAAGCCGCGAATGCTAAAATGGTCCGTGGATGGGTGACCAACCATTTCGTACCGAGTTTCTTCCGGGCCTCGGAAAGCACGTTAAGCTATTGGTTCTGGCGGTCAATTGTAGAGCTTTGACAGTTGTTATGTAGAAATACTGGGATTCAGCTGCATCCGGTTAGACTGGAAGCCGATCTCAACATACCTAGTGGGGAAAAGGCTAGGTAGATGATGAGTGTGATCTTAGTACTCACTGTCGTTATTTACGAAACTCTTGTTCAGAGTTTCATATTTTCAGACCCTGTACTTCAGGCAGCGTGTTGTCTGTTAGTAAATTTAACATTATTATAAAGTAGAAGATACTGTACAGAAGCTATCCTTAAACTTCTGTAACAATAGTGAAATCTCAACCAAAGCTAGCAGTAAAACTCGATGTAGTACTTAACGTTACAGATCCACGCTCCCGGCTCATCTCCGACCACGAGTATTTGCGCGCTGCGATATTAGACAAGTTGTCGCGGCCGCCTCATTTAGACCTAACGACTACTAAACTATATTAATAATCATTATTAACCTGCCCCGGCACGTCCGGGGGGCGAGGGGGCGGACTGGGGTGAAGGACGGGGGGCGACGGAACAAGAGCCCATTGTTGGAATCTATCTGTCAAAGGATAGACGAATTTAATTGACGCGCGCTCAATAAGGGCTATTATCCCGTAACTGTGATGTTGCTCTTTCGAAGCCGGTGAACCGGAGCGAGCGACAGCTTTTTATTAATTTCGCACTTAATAACTTTCAGATGATATTCGACTGTGAAGTTTTTCATAGCGACACAATAGCTCGGGTCGATAGAATTCGTTTGATGTTCACGTTTTTGTTACTTGTGCTCTCTGTTAGTATTTTATTGATTTGTCGCGTTCAAAAATCTGGTAATTGGCTTTGCCGCTTTTCGTTAAATTGAGGAATCTGTTACGTCGTTTGATATGCCTAAATTGGAAAAATCTTCCGTGTGATGTTGATTTTTATAGAATGAAATTATGTTAATGGTTTAGAAAACCTATAATGTGATTTCCATTTTGATTGACAAAAAATAAAAGCGAATTTCCATGTTAAATCAATTTTCCATGTCGTTTAAGTACATCGATGGAGTGATTTGTACATATTTTATTTCCGAGAACTACTTAATATTTAGCAAATTTAAAGACTTGACCCAAGAATCTGGATTATGCTCGCCATTGTACATAAGCTATATTAGGTATACCAATTTGTATATATATTTTTGTTTTGTGTGCAAAAAGGAATAAGAATACCTTTTACAGTAGAATCCCGTCTCAGGAAGTCCTGAAATGAGTTCAAGTTTTACTTCTAATAGACTACAACCTTAATTAGCTTCTCTGACACCTGGCTGACTGGCATATTTTACCTTATAATGTTCCTGCTACCAGCAGGACTGGTCTGACTCCGCTATCAAAAGTACCAGGCTAAAACACAATACGAACTCTGTTAGCAGACGTGTGTGGATAGAGACCGCGAATCGGCAAGCGTATGGTGGGACACCCTCAGGCTAGATGGAATGACGATCTTTGCAGGGTGGCTGGTAGCAGGTGGGTGAGAACGAGATTGAATGGGGCCTATGTCCAGCAGTGAACTGTTATAGGCTGATGAGGACAATGCCTTCCTTCACCGATATGCAGGTATTTAAAACTTCTTATTAGAATCCGAATAATTTTAATTTTGATTCTGTAACATAGTTAATATTTTAGAATCGGTGTTAAAGTTCTTATAATGTAGTGGACTAGCGACTACGTACGATATTTAGTTGACGACAACTGTGTCAGTGTCCGTTGGCGCGCGGCCAACGAGCGTTCGCAGGCATGCTGCTGGCGAAGACGATAAAGAGATAGCTCAAAAATAAAAGTAGCAATTTTTGTACAACATCTGTTGGGTATACGTACTATACATGCATGGATTGTTGAATTACTGACAGCAAAAATTCTGAGTTCACTGAGATGAAACGTAGGATTGGTGCCCTGAACTACTGACACGAGGTCACGGCAGACTACGAATGAGATAGTCGGACGATGTGGAGCGCCGATCAGAATTGTGGCCGATGGAAAGAATAGAGGGAGGCCTTTTCGCCGCAGTGACAAGTGGCTCTGGGTGGTGTTTGTACTGACTAGCAATAGTAGACACTTAGATACAATAGGTACTTTTCCACAAACCGAAAGAGAACGGACCTTTTATAGGTAGGTTTTCTAAAAGCAGGGTCAGGAGTTGCATCAGAAAGCAGCAGCAACTGCAATCACCGCAGTTCACTTAGCAAGCGTAGTGATTGTAACGATTAAACCCGTACTTTTAAGCAGTCAGTGGAATTTGGAAGCGCATTTTTATTGGAAAAGCATACCAACACTTTTTAGGTAGAAAGCCTTTTTTTATGCAAGAAAGCTTCTTCCAATCAAATATTGAAGGGTAGATTTGCATGGAGACAGATCTATAACTCGCCGAAGACTTATTGTCAGCTCGCTAAGTCGACGATAATCCCTTATCTCTCAAGCACAAAATTATATAAGTACTTACTTATAACCCTTATGACAAAAGTCATCTCTCTTACGAATGGAATCAAACTTCAGCAAACATATAATGTAATTTGAACATAGCGGGGCGGTGGGGTGAGGCGGGGCGCGAGGGGGTTGCAGAATTTAATATTGGCAGCGCGCGCGGGTTAAGGCGGCGTGCAAATAAAACTCTATGAAACCGCACCCCCCAGCTGTTAAGGGGTTGAGCTTTCCTTATAATTAATTTCCGATTTGTGTTAAACCATCGTTTTAATAAGTTATATCAAACCTGTCGGATGTCGTTCCAGAAGGACGTAACGATTTGAAAGCAATTGCCACTTGTCTAGGACAAGGGTCTAGGTTTTGTTTTGTAACTATTTTCAACATATACCTCCCAAATGTTCACAAACGCCACTTATTTGACATAAGAGATCCACTGAAAGAAGAAGAGTGGCCTAGTTTTTCAGGAATTTCAGAGGACATAAAAGGAGAAGAGAGCTGAAACTGTACTTAGTTCGAAGGAACAAAATGAAGTTCCAACTCTTGCCTCCTGGTGAGACTGTAATTGCAACTTGGAGTCAAAGACAACGAATAAAATTGCTGCTCAACCAAGTAGGGCCAACCGTTGGCGCTATTTAGAGTGAGAGACGATTATAACAGGTAAAGGTCATTTGCTGCCGTGTGGACTCGGCAATCACTATGTGGCAGCCAATGGCTTAACTGTCAAGAACCTTGACAAATACTTGAGGAGGGATAAAAAGCTTGATTCAGAGAGCGGTTTTTCTGGACACGGCTCGTATTGTTAGGAGATTCCCTACTTTGGAGCCCTGACCACCCGTAGCTGGGATCCTGTCCCCGATACCGGTGAGCTACTTACTGTATTGGTACGGTCCATGTAAAAGAGACCTATAGGCATCAGCATATAGCAAAGGGTGTCCTAGTTAGGTTTCTCCCACAAACCTGTGCACCTCCAATATTTGTATATTGTGATTTTACTTCGTGGGAGAAAATAAATCATTATTATTATTATATTACATAGAATTTAAGACCATAGTTGCCGAATACTACTTAAAAACTACTAAACACACACTAAACTCTCTCTCTCTCTCTCTTTTTATACTTACTTAAAAATGTTTCATACATATGGATATTCACATATTATGTTTAATCACAAAAGCTCGCGTGGTCTTCCCCTTAACCGTGTGTCTGCGGATATTTTTACAAACGTTATTACTGTGCGGTGCGCTTTAGCTTTCTTTATTAAATTGTCGTTAGGGGTCGCCGCATTAGCCGCTCGGCTTTCGGCTTTCAGCTCGCAGCCTGAGCTCGGCAAACGGCCGCGGGCAGCGACGGATGAATTGAAAGCAACAATATTGTGGGTGTTATGATCGTAAGCGGTAAACGATGGTAAATTGTAAGTAAAACGGTTAAATGACGGGATTTATTTCTTTGGGCGTATTTTTGGCAGGGATAAATAATTATCTCGATAAGATGATTGAGTTACTGGGGAATTTACTGGGTGTCTACTGTCTATACAACACACTTCTGCCTACTTTTGGCAATGCAATCGTTATGTCATTCATTTAATATATAATTTGAGTCTAGTAAAATCAAAACAGCGGTAAGATTATTATATAGTACACCCACTTTTCGGCAGCGATGGTTTAATAGATCAGTTTAATGTTTTTTCCAGCAGTCTTCATTCCGTTTGATAAATATGCTGATTATGATGACGTTGATAGTGATGGACACCTTGATGAGGAAGGTGGAAACGTTTCGATGGGTTTTTAGGGTTCAAACTCAAACTCAAAGCATTTATTTCAATTAGACCATAACAGGCACTTTTGAATGTCAGAAAAACAAATAAGGCGAAGCTACAGTCACAGACACAAGACATAATAACTTGTGAAAGTATTGTAGTTGCCCATTCCATGGGCAAGAAATTCTATGGACACTCTTTTCAATCAAAATATTATTACAAGGTCTTGGTTACATCATTCATGTCGAGATTATTATATATGTGAGAACGATGTAGAAAGACGTGCACATTAAGAGCGCCCAGGGTTAAAGATTACATCAATAATTTAAAAACAAAGTAGTTAAAATAAACCGTGGCAGCTAAGAGATGACCAGTCCCAACTGACAGAGCCCGTTCACGAACATGGCGCATGGATCAGCCCCATTCAACTCAACTATATTGAAGGGACCTAAATGACCCGACACACCCGCCACCATCAGCGAAACATTTGAGTGAGCATGACATTCTCTTAGCCACCTGGGCTCATTCAAGTGAATGAAAGATAATTAAATGTAAATGGTAGCTTTACAGTACATAGTACTGACACATGTGCTTTGCAATTATATAATACTAAGAGATTCAATCTATACAAGAATAAGATATTTTTACAATCTTCAGCAGCTTCCACAATAACTTCACATGACATCACAATAACTCACACAATCAATTAGTTTGCCCCTATGGTTGTAGATCAGGACCAGCATTGAGCCAAGCATTTTTATCCTCAATGTAATCCCTCAACTTATAATACGCTTGCCTACATAGTGTGCGTTTTATACAAGATTTAAACGTCTCATTCAGTTCTAGAAAGTGGGGAGATATTTTATTGTAACATTTTAAACAGTACCCCATGAAAGATGAGTCTTCTTTAGCTAGCCTGAAACCTGGCTGTACTAGTTGGTTCCTATTTCTAGTATTATGGTGTTGTCTGTCACTTGTTTTACCAAATGAATGCAGATGTTGCCTAACGTACATGATGTTTTTATAGAAGTATTGACAAGGTACTGTCATGATGTTAATTTCATTATGATAACTATATACTTAAAACTATGAAGATAACTTAAATAGACTAGCCTCGCGGTATCTACATCAGTAAATTGACGGATTTTCCTAACAGAATACGCTGTTGAACTCAGCCGTCCTGCAAGAGATGTTATATGCGGACCCCATTGTAGCCTTGAGTCGAGCGTGATCCCCAGGAAAATGTTTTTTTTGATGAATTCTAATTTCTCTTGATTCCCTTGCGAGTGTTGAAAATTTGCGGTTTGCGGCATAAACGGCTGTATCTTTTGATTGCGTTGGCTTAGAAGTTTGATTTTTTTACAGCTCCAAGGGACAGTAGACTTGAGTATTTGATATAAATTCCAGCTTCCAGGCGTTCCTGAGAAAAAGGGTCTTGACAGACGAACAACAAAGTGATCCTATAAGGGTTCCGGAAAAAATCTAAAAGCCGTAAATATGTAGTTTACTAACAAAATTCCTGCAAGTTTATACGGAACCCTCGGTGCGCGAGTCCAACTCGCACTTGGCCGGTTTATTTTACACCACTGCGGCCTAGCCGCATCATCACATTGTCTGTCTCAAGTTGTGCTACCTCCAAAACGATAAACAGAAAGAGGATAAATTAGGTGTCTTTAGACTTCTTTTGAATCGGCTGCATCCGCAGCTTCTAAACACTATATAGAAGTAGTAGTTTTCCGCCCGCGGCTTCGCCCGCGTCGAGTTCGGTTATATCGCGTTTCCAAGAGAACTCTTCAAAAGTCCGGGATAAAAACTATCCTATGTTCTTTCTCAAGGTCATCTCTATCTCTGTACCAAATTTCATTAAAATTAATTCAGTGGTTTAGACGTGAAAGCGTAACAGACAGACAGACAGAGTTACTTTCGCATTTATAATATTAGTAGGGATAGGGAAGTATCCCTACTTCCCTACTAATATTATAGTAGGGATATTTTGTAAGAATTCTCCACTTCGCGGGGGTGCAACAATACCATTTGTTCGAAAAATCTTATTCCTTGGGCTGATAAACATAAAAGTAGTGCGAATAATCGAATATGGATATGTATAAATAAGTCTACCCCCTTAGGAGGTTCTAGGGTTGTTAAAGTAAAATAGAAAGAACTTTATCGTCCAGACCCATTCATTCTTAAACTACTGAGCTGATTTAGATAAATGGTGTCAATCGATAAGTTACTATGGTCCAGGTGACAGAGGCTATTGTATGCGAGGAAAAATAATATTACATACAGATGTTATATCCAAGACAGTGGGCGTGAGGGAGAAGTTTTTGGGTATCTCGAGAAAAAACCTGAAACTAGGTGAAAACGAATAAGTAATCAATATAATAAGGAAGGATTTTACTACTTGCTCCGATTAGCTCAAAAAATTATAGGTACGATTAATTTTAGAGTCAAACTATGGTAAGGTGTCGATACAAAATAACCCCCGGTGCCAGGGATATTCAAGTTTGGAGGAAAAAGTACAAAATTAAAGCAAGCAAAATCGCGGTCAACAGGAATTCCTAAGTTGAAAAAATGATCACCAACCAAAATTCAGCCTTTAAAAGTTTTACAAGGGATGTTGCTCTCACACCAAATATTTTTATCTAAAGCAGCGAGAACCACGTAAAATTATGTAAAAATCACTTTCTGTATTCTTAATTTTGACGAAATTTAACTGAAACAAAGAAACACCATATTTAAAAGCATGCGCGAGTCCGACTCGCACTTGGCCGGTTTTTAGAGTAAGATGAGGATAATTGTAGGTACCTATCCACTAACTTTGCATGGGCTCAACGACCACACGGGGCACGGCATAGCGCCAGCGCAGTAGTTCGCAAGACATGAGGTGAAGCGTCCCACTTTGACGGAGACTAGTCGCCGTAAATACTGCGAGTGTGCACCTTTCGCTTGATGGTATTGTAGTTTTAGCTGAAAGTTAACGATCTGTCCAGAGAAACTCCAAGAAAGATATTTTGTAAAGTAGCTATGTTCGATAAACACCCCACTCCAAAAGATGGTAAGTTTGCGGCTGGCTTTTCTATTGCGTAGATGGAAAATGCAAGGTAAATCAATACAACGCGTTTTGCTCGGATTGAGCTTGAGTGCATTAGCGAGACGAAAGTGAACGGTTTACTAATATCGTCGCAGGCGCCACCAAGATTTTGTGACTTCGAGACCTTACTGGGACGTCAATCAAAATAAAAACCGGCCAAGTGCGAGTCGGGCTCGCGCACGAAGGGTTCCGTTCCATTATCTATAAAAAATACGAAAAAAGCACGTTTATTGTATGGGGACCCCCCTTAATATATATATTTTTTTAATTTTTAGTATTTGTTGTTATTTAGCGGCAACGGAAATACATCATTTGTGAAAATTTCAGCTTTCTGGCTATCACGGTTTACGAGATACAGCCTGGAGACAGACAGACAGACAGACAGACAGCGGAGGCTTAGTAATAGGGTCCCGTTTTATCCTTTGGGTACGGAACCCTAAAAATTGTGCGGGTATCGAACCCCGGATCAAAATCTTCATTCAGTTTCGGCGACGACATCAGTGGGTCTGCATGGAATATGCAAAGAAATCAATGTCAATTTAAGTTTCAAGCTTATTTCTCTAAACTTTCCTTAGCTTACAGACTGCAAGGAATATTGTTGTGAAAATACAGTTGAATCAAAACATATACGAACGCCATCTAACGTAATTTAGCGTAAACTAGTAAAGCAAGATCTTAAAATTGCTATTACCACGAGATGGCGGTATGTATCGTTTTACCAATATGGCAAGCACATAAATTTCGTGTTGATTTAATGTAATTTCTAATTGGTTCGTGAGTTATCTAGGTAATAATATTGTAGTCACTGAATAACAAAGTAAAAAACTTATGATACTAAAAATAACTGTTCTTCACTCAAATACACAAAATTGGCTTTAGCGCCATCTATTAGTTATTATTGAATTTAACTGAACCAAGTAATATAGCTACTCCCCAATAGATGGCAGAAAAAGTATTCAAGTTGAAAAATACAATAAACAAAATAAACCTTATGCGACTACGGCAAAGTACAGAAGAATGTTTAAACGTAGAAGGTCATGTTTAAATAAATATCACATAGTAGGCTTTTATGAATAACCAATTATCGGAATCAATTCTTTCTTATTATTTAGGCGAGATTTAAGACTGGTTAGTAACGTTACACCTAATTCTGTAGCTGAGAGAAACTTCTGGGTAATTGGCAATAAATCATTATTTTATTTACAAGTGTATTTACCTGAGTATCGATAATAAGTTGTATTTGTTCATGGCTTGACGCTTATCCTTGCAGCTGGTTATCACGGATAAAATTGTCTGTCCATTACATACATAGGAACTTCTTCTACAATCTATTAGTTTACTTAGGTATTCATATTCAATAGTTAGTAATAAATTAAACTCCCTAAATGACAAAATAAAACTTTAAAAGAAAATTAAAACACCGCTCTCTTACTAAACTGAAAACATAATTACCTAAGCGCTCCAGCACAAAGGCTATTACATACAAGAGTGCACCGAAAAAAAACTCCGTCGAGTTGCGCTTGCAGTGCCTTAATGAAGCGGTTACCTACATAAATTCTCTCTATAAAGAGCCCAATAAAGCAATCCAATAAGCAGTCGGGGCGGGGCGGGGCGGCCGCGGGGCGCGGGGGGTGCTCAATAAACCCTCATATCTTCAGCAATTACGACAAAACAAATGAGAGCTAACGAAATTCACCTCCGAGAGAGATCGACCGTGGAACAGTGCGGCATGGAGTAGACTTGTTACGTTAACTTTTACGTGGAGTATTAAGAACTAAGAGGTAAATCTATCCCCTACAGTCCTACGATCAAGTTAAATTAGAGGTAAATAGTCTTAACTGTTTTAAGCCATTATGCACACAACCCAGAAGCTCCGGGAACCCAGGCTCAAATTCACTGTGAGTGTGACTTATGGCTACTGTTAAGTCTTAACTAACCTACATGGTTAGTTATTAGTCTGAAACATTATCTCTTCCATAATGCACAGAAGTTAACACGAGCGATATACGAACAAAAATGACGTTGCACTTATCTCATGTAATGATTCAAAGAGCAGCTAGATAATCATGTTACAGACTTCTAAGTAAAATATAGTACCTACTGATGTTTTTGTAAAAAGTTAAATGGCGTGCTCCACTTCGCCTCTGTTCCTTGTTCCCCGCGGAGTGCCAAAGGGCTGTGTGTCGGGTGTTTTAGGGTTTTTTCAGCGGCTTTGACTTGCAAATTGTCGCAACGCCCGCCATCGCCTGAGGCACGCGCGTAATTAAAAATCAGAGGTACTGCTAGCGCCACAGTGGCGAGTAGCGAAACTATAACAAATTTTATATTAACATTTCAAAAAAGTTGTGAGTTCATTTTAACTAAAATAACAGAAACACCAAAACAATTTTCTTTTAAATTTCTTGATATTCTAAAGCTTTGTTTTCCGATTTTATAGTTTTAAGATAACAGCTAAGACGTGTAAGTTTATCCGCTCGTTAACAGATGGCGCTGTACACTGACAATTGACACTAACATAATAATTGCCTTCATGCAAAATTGAATCACTTTTTGTTGGTGGGTGGTTAAAATCGATTTAAAAACCCCGGACATTAGGTTGAAATTCAGATTTTTTCCGGGTACCCCAGAAACCTAATTAGTTACTATAGAAAACAAATATATCGCGAAACTTTAGTGATAGTGAGTGCCGGAATCCAAAATAGGATTAAAGGTGCGGTGAAGGCGTTTGGTTGACGAAAACTATCTGCTGCTTTGATGCAATTAAATTTTTAACCACGACAATGTTTTCTGTTTTTTTTTTTAAGTTTCCTCTCACTAGGTATTCTTCTTTTATCGTGGGTGCGTTTACAAACATTTAAACACACATACACAAACAGCCAGACCCGGAACAACTCTCTGTAGGCCATACAAATATTTTTTCCGTGCGGGAATCGAACCGGCAATACGCAGCGCAGCAGCCACTCGCTCAGTCACTGAGCCAACAGTGCCGTTAGCCATTTATTGATAGCATTCGTAGTTTGCACCAGGTCTCGAATAAGTTAGGTAGGATACGTTAGGTTTTGACCATTCATGTACCCATGATTTATACCTATGTTAAAGGTGACCGGATTTTAACAGGACTCTTTCTAAAACACCCGGACGGTCCCCGGATGCCCTCCAAACTACGACAAATCCGAGGAAACTCGGTTAGGAACCCTATCCCTGCCCAGCAGTGTGATGACGCAAGCTGACAGTAACAGTAAGCCAAGCAGTAGACACAGTCACGAACCACGTTTGGGTAGTTCCGGGCGGGCCCGTAAACAGTCTCTGTAACTACGAGATAGAGTTTGTATTCTGTGATTCAGAGGTCAGAAACCAGAATGGTGATGGTTTTTTTTTATATTTGACCTATTGTCTTTGACAGGTGCTCAGGGGTACTTGTCGTCAGACTGAAGCGTGCTAAATCGTCACGGTAGTCTAAAAAATATTTGTCGGTAATGACTCAAAAGAAAAATGTTTTCAAGGTAACCTTCATTAATTTCAGGTACCTGCAGGAGGCATTACCTCGGGATTTATTTAACTCACAGTAATACCTAAAAACCTATTAAACAAATAGGTATTTACACAGAACATTTCAGATACGATCAAGAAATGCTTTTTCGACGATTTTAACTATAAAAGTGTAGGAAAGTCTCGCAGTAATTAATAATGGTGCTTAATACAATAAAGGTTGAGTCGAGCTCGACCCACGGGCCGGACGGCCGGTCACGACACCACGTAATTATACACTACACTAATTGTTACCGAAGAAAGTGAATAATTAGAACAATAAAATTCGTATAAATACTACATATTTCATTTGATACGAGTGTAGTATTGGGGTGCTTAAGTTATTTTTCTGGGTTCCGTTGGCCTTCCATGAAGTTTCAAAGGTTTTAAAAATCTTAAAAAGTATCGTTATAAACGGTAAGGGAACACTCAAATAGATTCACCACTGCCTTCGGGGATTAGGTACATGAACACTGACATATTCGCAGACCAGTAAAAGCTTCTTTGTCAAGGCTACAATCGAGTAGAACACATTTCACACTGTATTAAACGTTTGCACTAACACTGTTCCGGAACAAAAACGTGTGATTAGGTAAATATTATTTCGCCGGCGCTGTTAAATATTGTAGATCGGACAGTGTGTTTTGGCCTAGCGTTAATGCAAAAGCGCATTTAAGTAGACAAAAAGAACATTCAAGTATCACAAAACCGTTTGCGATTGAGAAATATAAAGCGATTTTAGAATATCTCATAATATAGATCTAACAGAATCTTCAATCAGCGGCAATCAAATTCTTCCGTTTTGATTGAAGCACGTTTACTACTTTTTTACTGCACAGTCGAGTAATACCAAACGTTGAGGAGGAGTCACTATTTCACCTTTATTAGTGCTACAGTAGTGCGTAGTGTCGCTAATGTGAGGCTCCCGTGCTCGCTCGCATCAGCCGCTAATCGTCGATGACTGTGGCCCGGCCCACGCGTACGCACTGAGTCCAGGAGATAGCGACATGATTGTCTGAAGTCTGGTTTTGTTCTCGGTTCATGGCAATAGACTCGCCCCCTATTACGTCGATTAGTACATAAACATAACTGGCGAAAGGTGTACTATTAGATACACCTCTGCTTAACCCATCGAGGATTACAGGCGTTATGGTATGAAAATGATACTAATTATATGTTCGGCTTTACTAAAACCGAATAATAAATATTTTTTAAATGTTTTATCAAATAAAAAATATAGACGATCGAATATTTTTCTCCCTGGCTCCTGGACTACAACGTTAAAATTATTATGAGTGCTGCGCTCGTTAATTCTGTGATTCGGTTAAACTAACCGACGCAGATTTATTGTGACTGATGTCAACCTTGCTCTAAGTTCATTAACTGTTCCAAACATTCATTTGGTCCTTAGTCGTTTCTACAAAGAGTTTTCATTCAACTACTACACATATCGTGGGCTGACTAGAATTTAAAATAGTTAAACTCTTTACTCAGGTGTAACATCGTCATTGAACTGTTTCAGTCATTTCTAGGTCACTGCTAGCGGCTGGGACCACTACAGCAGTTTGGCTGCGTTTTATGTTAAGGCACCCACAATCCTCTTCAGTTCGCTAATCCATCCATCGGTTTGTGACCGTTAATAGTACTTCTACTCATAAGGTTAAGCTATGCTTGCCAAGATCGACCCGTGGATGGGTGACCATGCATTACATATCGAGACTCTGAGCCTCAGAAAGCGCGTTAAGTCGTTGGTCCCGACTGTCATTTGAAGATCTTTGACAGACGTTACAGGTAGTCAGTGGCCGGAATCTCTCACAATCAATCTTATCAAGAGGTAGCCTTTATACTGGGTTGTGAAGTTCAGATAGACAGTCGCTCTATGTCTAATATTCAGCTGCCATCCGGTGAGACTGAAAGCCGGCCCCAACGGGAAAGGCTAGGCAGATTTTGAGGTACCTAGGTTAAAGCTTGCTATTTTAATGAAATAGACTTAGACAATACTAGCGTACGACGCGGCAATAAGTAAGCTAAGCAGTCAGCTCCATGCCGGGTCACTGCGGCGGCGATAAATTCAAGTGTCGACGAGCGAGTGTCATACTCGCTCGTATACGCGCTTGATAACTTGACTGATGTGTCTGCCGGAGACGGCTTCATAAGTAAGTAGTCAAGAAGGGGACACTCTATCCGGTGGTTCCATTTATTAAACTATCATACGTAGTTTTTGCAGACATACGTGCCAACACGTTTCTTTCTGTCTTTCATAGATTTGATCTTGAATGATTACTAGCGTCCAAACAATTTAGAAAAAAGATCGAGAGTCAGTTTCTACCAGTCACGTGAAGGTCAGTCATCCCCGACAAACCAGAACACCCGGCAATATTGTCTCTACACCATCAGTTCTTCATTGTCATGTAGCACATTTTTTTTACTTTATACATATGTGTTTATTTACACCCTAGAATTACATTGCAGATATGCTTTTTTATTTCCTATTATTATATTTATATTTCCTTTATTTCTTACACCTACAACAACAATGAATACCGTACAGTCCCATACCGTCACATAAAAACAAAATACCTACTTAAATGTCCTTAAAGTTCTTGATGATCCTCCATTTTGACAATCATAAGAATGTGCCGTTCTTCTTTGTCTCCTTACACATAACGCCATCCCGCGGCGGCGACAAGCGACGTAAATCATTGCAAGTCGCGCATAAAACACAACTATGTGCTAGCGCGGGCTAATTGCCGCTGATTTACATTTTAGGCACAAGCCCCTACATTTGTGACTTACCCTTATAAATCACCCTTACATTTGTGACTTTTAATGTGTTTTGAGTTCATTATCAGCTCGTAAAGTTCCATTGACGTATATTGGCTGCCGAATTACCTATTACAGATAAGATGCACTGATTGTCGGCAAGTTGACAATATAACCAAACCGGTGCCAGTAACTTATTGACAACGATTTTATACTTACTGCCAGTAAGCGTTGTGCATCATCATACTATGATTCATTATAAGATCCCTTGTTCGACTATTTGGAGACAGGTGAGAAAGGACCGTCTTTTGATATCCGCGAACTATCAATTAGAAGGATAATACCGAAACACGTGTTTCTTGTATATTTTGAGAACTCTACGTCCAAAGCCAAAGTTTGATTAAACAAATACAACTTTGTGCAACAACATGCTCGGACACGCGGACCTGCTACGCCGTAGCTGCTCGTAGGCCGGTGCTACGACAAAGGGAAAACACTGCATTCAGTCACCGGGGAAAGGACTACCTGAGTCCTTTATCACTAGTTCAAATTGTTTTTTTGTTCCGATTCTGATCCAAAGAACTTGAGTTGTACGATACAAGGATAGCAGCTTGCCCTCTATATCACGACTTTCTATTATAGGTACTATAGACAGATGTGATCGAGTCGATTGCACTGCTCGTTCACTATAAGATTATTAGGAAGTAATTAGAGACGTAGGTGAGGAACGGGGGAGGTGGCGACTAATTGCATTAGTTTAAAATCATTCCCAACGTATCGCAATTAAAAAGTTAAGGCCCCTTGCGTGCGAAAAGTAATTATGAGAATGGGCTACATCTTTTAATACCTTAATCATAGAATGTTCTGAAGATATTAACGCAAATTGATCACAGTTGGGCTGTCGGTGACTACGTGTATTGCTGTTCACACAAATACTTTGTTTACAATATAAGGGATGCATTGCACTTCAAAACACAAATCACTGACATCACTGAAAAGGCAGCCAAGCTAAGGTAAAAATTCCAGATTGAGTCGGACACGACAGCCGCATGTCGAAAAAAACATAGCTAAAATTCAGAGGTTCCCAAACTTTTTTTCTCATAGACCACTTTCAAAATTTTTTTCGGGTCGTAACTTGAGTTTTGCAAGTTTTGACCCGCGTTGTAATGAATTTCGAATATGCAAGTTTTTACAAGTAAAAGTCGCTGGCGTTTTAAAATAAACTACTCAAAAAAAATACTAAGGTAATGAAAAAAGGAAATAATGCTAAATAAACAGGCAGTCTGATCAGCCTAACTGAAAAAAAAAATCAAGCCCGTGGACCAAATAAAAAAAAGCAAGAAATTGGCAATAATATTTTTTCGCGCTATCTGTTAGCATTGCATGAGAACTCCTAAAAAAAATTTGCCAAAAAATCCAAAAATTAGAATCTTAAAAGCTTTAAAATGCTTTTTTTAAAGTGTCAATACGATTTTTCACCGAGACCTGTCAAAAATTATCGAATAATATGTATTTTTTTTTTCATTTTTTTAGAGTAGTTTATTTTCTGCCTATATCGATGGGTAAAGCCACGCCAACATTTTTGTTCTTTACTGTCGAAATCTGATAAATTTTCGTAGACCCCCACTTGCAACTTGTGAACCCCAGTTTTCTTTTACGCTTACGTAGACCCCCGTCTAGTCTCCCGTGGAGCCCTGGGGGTCACCTGCACCTGGAGGGAGGATTGGTCTAGACTAGCCCAAGATAGATAAATTGGGGACGAAATAGGCTAAAAAGAAATAAGTGATGGAAAAAATAGAAGACTGGAGAATTATTGGGCATGTGAAAACAAAAGTCTGTCGATGAAAGAACACATTTATTAATCTCTCGTTATATATAGTAATATATCTCTTAGCTACGGCTACCACTCATGTATATACAAACATATAAATAGTACATTCACTTACATAGCTACATTATGTACAAGATGAAACCTTTCTACTGCCGGTATTCAAGGTACGGAATGTTGTTTTGAACTAGTGGTTATTTTATTAAACCTAGTGACTCAACTGACAGCTTTTACACACATCGTAAGGGAAAGCGAACAAAAACGTTATGTACTTACAATAAACAACTGGTTGTTTTCAATGCAAGTGCAACGTCTGGAACATAGGATCACAGTTTTTCTGACATTTCTGATAGCCTCTCCATATCTTAAATCACTGGGATTTTGATTAATGAAGTAAAGCTTTTTTTTTCGAACATTCCGTACTTGGTACAACACTCGTCAAATCTAACACACGCTAATAATTATCACGTCTTTTAGCCCTTTACTTAATCAACACAATGCTAAATACTTCCAAATAAAGATTCACTGGCCTTACTAGGATTATTTACACAGCTGAATTTGAAGTCATGACCTGTAAGATTTTTTATTCGTAATTAAAGTTTAATGTTGAACAGAATTTATGTTAAATTACATTAGGGGTAGTTTTCGAACAGTATTAACATTGCCATTGCATAATTTCAGGAGTCTTAGGTGCCATTAAAATATTTCAATAGAGAAAAGTTTAAAATGAAACTGCTGATCATGATAGTCGATTATTCTGAAGCATCATTAAAACACTCTGACTTCTCAGAATTAGAGTTATTCCTCACATAAATAATTTATTTATACAGTTAATTTTAACTCACGAAAAATAATGATTATCAAGTAGTATTATAATTCTGTAGCTTACAGTAATACATTTGAGCCTTATTACTAGAGCCGTAGTTTACAATTTAAGTACATTATTTACATCACTTTTAACGTCATAGCAAAATCTATGATTTACCTACGTATACATTTTCCACACAATAATTTATAGTAGGTAAAGTAAGAACTCGAATAAACAAAAAAAGAGAAAAATAAGACTTAGTTCTAATGACACCATGCTTACAGGAAGATTTAGAACTGCAGCAATGCCAATTAATGTAGATACAGAGAAGGAAAAAAAAATAGTTTTTTTTGAAAATTTGAAAGCAAGATAACATTTAGAATTTCAAGTCTTTACATAGTAACAAAATCTATAATCATAATAGCATTAAATACATCTTAGTGACAAATATTTACAATACGTATTGCTTCGATACACTAATCACATTAGAATTTTAATACAAGGAAACAATTCTCTAAACATGACAAATGGAATGTGTAGTGTAAAATCATAAATACTAGTTATTAGAATACATCGAGATACAAAAATTGAGAGACAGCTTCTCGCCGTCAGTGAAAATAATGATAGTTTAATTTGTTGTAGAAATAAGTTTATCATCAATAAACACCGTGATTTTTTAGTCGTCTTCCAAAGGTGGTCCACTCAATGTATGCGCTATAAGTTACCTCCGATTTTTGAAGTGAAAACTTCTTTAGCGGCGTTGAGCACTCTAAAAAAATTGTTCTGTAATGGGTATAAAATCTTAAACTCGCGTCAGGACACTCGCGTCAGGACACGTGACCTAATCGTAAGACGGATGGAGAGTAGACGATTTTGAACTTAACCTTCAACATTTTATGGTTTAAAATCATTTAAAGAAATTTGGAAAAAGCGTAAGACGGATGGAGAGTAGACGATTTTGAACTTAACCTTCAACATTTTATGGTTTAAAATTATTTAAAGAAATTTGGAAAAAGCGTAAGACGGATGAAGAGTAGACGATTTTGAACTTAACCTTCAACATTTTATGGTTTAAAATTATTTAAAGAAATTTTTAAATGTTTTGGAACATGATCATAGTTTTATAACTCCTAGCGACATCTTGTAGAATGTAGTAGAAAGTACATTAGCAAATGCAATGAGTAACTGTTGTGAGAGACCGCTGGTAGATGGCGCTAGCACAAAGCGCCATCTATCTTTGATATTGAAAACTAAAATGATGCATTGATACAGAGAACACTGTTACTGGTAGGCGCGACAGTTTTTTTAGCTGCTACTAGAGGGCGTTGTTATAAAAAACGTTGTTATAATCAAGTTTTCACTTCTGCCGGCACTCCCGGAGTGCAACCCGTCTTTTTTTTTACTGTTAATTAAGGTACAAAGGAAAAATAAATAATACATTAGAATTATGAACAGGAATAATGTTTACGTATCAAACGGTAGAACAAACCAACGCAGCGCACGAGTCGAGTGGATTATCGTTCACAAGAGGCTGTTTCAACTACGTCATGCGTCATAATAATAAACATTTTTTTTTTAATTATTCAAATCGCATAAATACCTATTATTTTTATGAATATGCGTAGTTATTGGATACATGAATTGGGCTGCCGTTGTAAGACGACTAAAAAGTCACGGTGTATACAAACGAATAAAATAGTCGCTATTTTCCGAAGTAATAGCAAAAGATTTGACATAGTATTCCTGATAAGTTATAAAATGGTCTGATCCAGTCTTCATATGTGCACAAGATGGTCATTAAAGGTTTAAATGGAAAACAGTAAAAGAATTACCAACATGCTAAATATTAAGTACCCACTAAAATATTCCCAAGCCAGTTCTATTTATTGATACTAGTGACCTGAGAGGAAATGATTGAAGATTTTTGTTCCAAAAGTTATGAATCCTTGACATAGCACACCTTATCAAGACAGCTGTCAAACGCAGATTAAGAATACGGCTGCCAGAAATTCTGCTTTTCGTCTAAGCGAAATATTTGTCCGTTGAATGAAATTAAATTCCAACTCTTATTAGCGATTATTTAAAGTTTAGTTCTGACCAACTGGAAATTAAAACCATTGACTCTTTTCAACTTATTTAACCATACTATAATATAGCTCTAACCACATTACTGCTTAAAATATTAGACCATCTGCAGTCCTTTATTGAGGCTCTCGACGTGTTCCTTGGCCTTCATCCGCAGCGCCGCGATGGAGGAAGATCGCGGGTCCGGGGGGGCGCCACTGGTCGCCGGCGCGGGCGGCGTGAGGTAGCTCGGGTAGCCAGACGGGGGATGGCTCAGGAAACCTGAGGAACATCGGCACTTTTTTTAGTATGCTATAACCGCTCATTAATTACTATAATGTCGGTCGATACGATTAAGGGTGATGAATACAAAATGTTGATGGCTGGAGAGGGAGGAGAACACCTAAGAAAAGAAGGACGGATTGTGTGAGTAAAGATTTGAAAGATAACGGAAATCATAGCAATCAATCATAATATAATCATAGGCAGAAGAGGATGGGAAAGATGTTGATTATCGGAGAGATTATTGATTTATCAGTTTGATAATAGTTTAGTCTGCTAATTTAACTAATACCATGCTGCCGAGGTAATAATACTCCACAACCCAATTAGGGTTGTGGAGGTCAGATAGACAGTCGTTCTAAGTAAAATACTGGTATTCAGCTGACTTTAATTTGACTGGAAGCCAACCCAACATAGTTGGGAAAAGGCTAAGGGTTTTTTTAGTTTCAGTTCCATGTATGGGGAACTTCCCTTAATCTTTATTTTTTTTCGTAGGGTTCCGTTTTTGCCATTCGGCTACGGAACCCTAAAAACCGGTTCCGAGAAAATGCTTAATTGTATTTTACAGTCCCTACTGAGCTTTATCAAACAAGAAAACAATTTTTTCATTAACATGGAGGCATTGAACCCAGATACGAAGCATTTGCTGTTTTTTTTTTAAATATCTGACTTACTGCCATCTCTATTGCCACGACAACATGGTAGTCCTTCATTTAGATCTATTTACCTGGTAATGCGGTGAGTAGAGGTGGTGCCAGCCAGGGGTCGACAGGGAGCCCTAGACCTCCGAGCCGCGGGATGCCGCCACCCCCGCCGCAGCCATACTCTGACAGACCAAGACGAGCAGCTTCCATTTTCTCTTGACGTCGCCACTTTGCGCGCCGGTTCTGGAACCACACCTGCAAGAATGGAAAAATGTTTATAAGCAAAAAATTCTCAAAGTCAGTTTTGTGAATGTCTCAAGACATTACACAAGAAAAGTCTTCTGCTGATTGGAGATAGTCTTGGATTACTAAGAACTCAAGAAGTGTCACCCACCTCTCTGCACAGTGGTTAGGTTAATCTAGTTAAGTATGGCAAAGTGGTAACTTTCATGATCACGAGCATTTTCCCAAGTTCTTCCTAATTTACACAGTGTTAAAGTAGTTATCGTGAAAATTATAGCCTGTTACGAAATTCGGTTTATCGGTATTAACGCGCCACCTATTAGAGCATCAAACTTTACGGTCCTCGGCAATAAAACCCCTAAAAGGTTTGCGCTTCGACAATAAATCAGAGAGTGAACACGTCACTTCTAAACAGTTTGTGGAGGCAGACATAACAAAACTAACTTTGAATACGGCTAAGCATGAAACACGAACTCAATCACATAAATGGTGTACCATCATTGTGCCATCCACCCTAGAGACTACGTCGCGGCGTCGCAATATAACTTCTACGTTAATAAAAATAAAGTTTACTTTAGATTATTCATGGCCAAGATGTATGGCATGAATGTGGTGTCAAATTGTAGTGTGAAATGATATATTCAGCTGGGGTTGGTTGAACGGTAAAAATACGCGCGGTTCGCGTGACCGCTTCGATTTCAGTGTAGGAGACAGCAGGTTAGGGGCATGCAACGTTTGATGGCTTACCTGTCACAAGTATTAAATTTGTTTAACAGTGAAATATCAGAAATCGTTACGATGTCGTCTGTTCTCAACACTACGAGTAGTTTGTCCTACCACTATTTGTCTCGGCATCACCCAAAGGTGCCTCTGTACTCTGTGCTTGAAGTAAATTATCCGAGATTATTACTTGTATAGAAAAGAAAGAAAATAGATTTATTTGGCACACGCCACAAGTGCACAAAACATTAAACAAAAAAACTTAAATACAAGACAAAAAAAAATCGTGTGTATCACGGCTGCGTCAAATAGGTCCAGTATCTGATCAACTATCATTTACCGAGACCTTTCTCAACTATGTATATTGAAGTCGGCTTCTAGCCCAACCGGATGCAACAGAATGTGGTATGTCGTACCGAAAATATTATTACCAAAACTGGCGACGTCTTTATCTACATAGAAGACGGTTACTTTGAATCGACAACCTCGGACAAACAACTCTCTAGATCCAAAGGACTCTAAAGGTCCCAATAAACCTTAAGTTCTTGTTTCAGTCAAAGAAATAAAGACACCACGGCTTAACCTTGTGCTTGCGTCACCCGCCGGTGTCGGCGTCACTTCTGCTTTCATTGCGCTGTTTGTTTCTGGTGCACTTACTGATATGGTTATATTAATAACGTAACTTTATTGGTTATCAATAAGCGTGTTGTTATTATTCGTTGTGCTAAGACGAAGATTTTCGTTTACCAGAAAGTTCTATTAGGCAGTTTGTTGAGAAAACAAATAAGTCAACACGGAAGCCAGGAAGTACGTTAGATCATAAATGCTTGTTGAGTAGGTTTTCAATAGAAGACAAGCGACAGTTAATGATGTCAAAGCAATCCCACAGATATAATTAAAAAGACGCAATGCCAATTAAACCGCTGTAAAATGCTAATCTTCAAGGCACTACACCATTAACATTCTCGGTACAACAGCAATCACTGTAGCTAATTATCATATCGAGCTACACACGGACTCGCCTAGACACAAGACATATTCATAAAAGTTATTCGATTAGCAAGTCGTGTGGGGCGGCCCTTTGGCGAGGTATGAAGTATGGTGTCGGGTCGTGCCACGAGCGGCCGCCGATGTACCGATTTACCGGGCGCTTCTCCTTCTTCTTCGCTTGACGGCGTTTTATTATAATACTAGCTGTTGCCCGTGACTTCATTCACGTGGAAATTTTGATGTGTATTTGAGAGACTGCCTAGTTATAATATTGATTCTAATAGACACTGCTGAATAATATGTCTGTAAGTTTAGTTTACAATGACTGGAGCAATAGAAGACTCGACGAATCGTTTTGTTGTTCATTGACGCCGTAGGCGCTTGGAAAGTAAGTATGTAGGCAAGAGTTGAGAAATTGTGTGTAGTAAGAGTTTTGTGCCCCCAGAGATCTTAAGGAATTACCTCAAATAAACGAATACAGCTATTTTTGGCAACAAGAACAAGCGGTTGTAGCTCTAATAAAAATAAGCATTTAGATATAAAACCTCGTTAACCCAGGTTGTAAACCAGAATGGGCATTGTAACGTTAATTAACAGAAACGAAAACTACATTAGAAATCATAAAACGTCTAATTCTTAGTGAGCGAGTGTTCGTTGAACACGCAACATTTTGTCCACACGCGCACAATGTCACCCACTGTGCATCGCAATAAAAATTATACAAACGATCGTCGACTTGTTCTGTTCCAAGTTGTTTGTTCGTGTTACTTACACTTTACACTGCGAAATTGAATTAAGACTTGCTTTGTATTGCTCGACAACGAAATTGCCCATTTACTGCGAAGCTTGTTTGGTTAGTCAATCAATTTGGAATATTACTTAAGTTTGTTGAAACTTTTTAACAATAGAAGTTTGGTAATTAATTAAGTCGAACGCTTCGTGTTTGTGTTGAAAGTCATACACACATATCTATAAAATAGTAAGTATTGATTGTGGTTTAATAACAGCAGTTAATATATTTTATAGAGTTAACTTTTGTTAGTAGTTCGTTTCCAAAAGAGCGCGCACAAGCACCCCTATAAAACAAACGCCAAAACACAATCATTCTGCTCTATTCTTGTCACGTCAAATAATAAACAAGAAAATCAACGCGTATTCGTACGCGTTGTTTTTACTTAGTTGCGACAGATTCAATCAGTCGGAACAACAAAACAAAATAACCGAGAGGACGGGCGCGCCAACTGTCGCCTTTCAAAAAACGAACGTTTCAACACTAACAATGCGGTTCAAATATGACAGATGTCAGATTTGCGCGTTCGGGCGCCGTCCGCGACCCGCGATTGGTCGGAAACACTTCGTTTAAATATTATTCGATTGTGTCGAGAGCCGATCCCGCTGTTTGTTACATTGGATTGCGAGTAATTACATTACTCTGCGCTTGTATGACGTCTTTTGACTTTAATCGAGTGACAAATTAACTTTGCGTGCGATTATTTTCGTAATTGAAATAACAATCTGTTTTATTTCGTGCGTCATATTTATGGTATCATTGAATCTGAAACAACTGCATATAAGTAGGTAGTAGAATTTAATTGCAATTATTTTCTTCACAAACAAGGTTTCATGACCTACGTGTGACCACTTAGGTCGCTTCACAGTTGAACAAATTTAATTTTTATTACGACTGTGTTATCGCTGGCGGCGGCGGGGTGGCGGGGGTGAGGCGGGGGTGCGGACGAATTAACGTGTTATTGGGGTGAAATTAAAGCGGTTAAACAGTTCGTGCTCGGAATTGTTCAGCTAATTGGTCCCGCGACACACGCGTACCGCGTACCGCGCGCCGTAGCACTCGCAAATAGTCTAGCGCTGAGTGCTACTGTGTCTCAGCTGGCTACACTGTGTTTACAATTCAAATTAGGACATCATTATGGAAATCTTAGTAGAAAAAATCATTAAAAAGAGGCTTGATACCAAAGAAAGATATGTCAAAAAACTTGATACTCTTAGAAAAGCCCATAAGTATCAATGTCATTACTGGAGTAATGACAGAGAACTTATACGTAACCTTCAAAGTCTACTCTAAATAAAACAGTAGGTATGTTGTACTAAAAAGGTGGTTTTAGCGTCTCCATACCATTCCACCATTGTTTGCGAGGAGCGTGCGGTGCGCGGCGTGCCTCGACCTGGGCGGCAATACATCATCCAAATTATGTTTGAGAGCACACAGCGACGCTTCAACCGAACACGACACCGCGCGCTACGACGACGACTGTCTATGACAAACGACATACACGATACACTTACAGTGCGAAGAATACTTCTTTATTACTTTCTACGATTTGATGATCAGGTTAAGCTTTCAGGAATTCGAAGGGGCTGACTCAGGAGACGATGACTTACATATAGAAGCATGGAAGGAGGCTACATGCTGCGTCGCCAATCTCAAATAAATTAGAATAAGGGCAAAAGAATTACTCTCCAAGTAATAGAGAAGTATTGAAGCAGAAGATTTGCTGCGCCGACCCCAAATAAATTGGGATAACGGCAGGTGAATAATGATGATGATGAACGTTTCTAGAAGATCGGTTACTGGTTAGATAATGTAACCTGCGCTTTTCTGAATCCCGTTTTCTCCCAGATTTTGTTATTCAAAGTAGGTAGAACAAGATGTTGAAGACTATTCATTCAAAAACCTAGCTTATAACACTACAGAGAGAGAAATCATTGCGTTGGGCTAAATTGAATCAAAGTAAATATTGTTACAGATAAAAAGCCACCCCATATGAATCTCGCCAATAATACTATTGGCTCATCATTGTCGCGAATCTAAACATAATTGTGTATTGACGTCCGATACGAGTCAGTGTGACTCCTCAAGCTCTTCGCCTTATTAGATCGGAAACGAGAGCGTGCGGGGTGCTGAGGCGGGTGTGACGTCAGAGGGGGGAGCCACTGACACTTCCGCGGGGTAACGAGATACGTTTCGCTTATTTGTGCGCCGACACACCTGTGAGGACGGCGCTCGTAACATGCGAGACGGTTCACTTCGACAAGAACGAATTTGAATTTGAACATATCCAACAAAAATTTGTTAGACACACCACTGTGTTCTGTTCATTCGTCTGAATGTGGATGGCTGTAAGAGTAGGGAAAGACTAAAATTGATGACAGAGATTCTGAAAGATGATATGACTAGAATGTTTGTGAGCCATGAGATAACTCATGAGGAGGACAGTAGAAGAAGCTATGCTGCGCCGACCCCAAATAAATTGAGATAAGGGCAAGAGGAATTGAATGTACCTTTATAATACCTTCTTTTTCTACGAATCTGCTTCTTTATCTAAGCGTTCAGCTTAGCTTAAGATCATATTGCCGTGAATAGATAATGCAAACAGCGCGGCGGAACTGACTACCCAAGTAGATATCATTCCGAGGCGCTGAGGTGTCAGTATCGCCAGCTCTTTCATTGCTACCTGAAGTTACTTTGCGTTATCTTTAGACTTTCTGCAAGGCTATCATCAGACTATATGTATATAGCTGTGAACAAACTGTAAATACCACAATGGATATAATATTGCAAACAAATTCAATCTTCTTCAATTTAGATGATTCTGTGTAAGTATTTGCCTACATTTCAAATGCCACGATTTTAAATGTTCTTCCAACCTTTTCAAATTGATCGTTCTTGTCCGCAGCCGTGGCAGTACTGGCAGGTCTCATCGCAGATTTATTTTTATTGTGTCCGGTCATCTGTCCGTCAATATCGACTTGGCATACGAACAAAAGCAAAAGAACAGTGTGGCACCCTCCGGATAGGAATAGAAAAAGTCGGCGGAGTGGTGGTCAATGGGAATATGGGAACTAGACGTATCGTCTGCTGTCTGTCAAATATTTGTACAATCCAGTGACTCGGATGTTTTACAAAAAGTATTGCAGAATTTGAACCGCGCTCGTTGAAGAAACGCTTCTCCTAAATCATTACGAGGCGTGCAATAACAGTGGAACTTGTTACAATTCTAATTCGTTTACAAAGTATTCATAAATAATGCAATTAATTAAAAATGTATTCTTATTTATTATTTTTAACTGACTTCTGAACAGGTTCTTCAGAAAGGTCAGGTTGCAGTACTCGCTACCTGCGTGCGTGTATGAGCAAATGTATGAACGCGGACGAGGCAAAAGGATTATGTAAAGATCGTAGCAGGCGATGTTCTGTGGTTTCTGCCTACCCCAATGGAAAAAAGGCGTGAGTTTATGTATGTTCTAAAAAGGAGGAGGTATTAACTCACCAATGCAAAGCCTAAAATAAGGGTTATGATTTTAATAGTCGGTGTCGCATGTATGTTCTACCGTACTTACCTACCGCCTAAACTACTGAGCCGTTTTTGATAAATGAGTTTTGATGAATGAAATGTCAAACGACTCATTACTATGGTCCGAGTGACATAGACGACATTTGATACAAACAAAATAAATATGACGGTTTTTACATAAAAAAGATTTAAAACATTTATTGTTATAACTTAAACCGTAATGTTTAGTTTATCTTTACGTTATCTTATACGAACTTCTTTCACTCCTTAGCTAAGCCAACTGAAACTCAAGAGCCAAGAGACAAAACTGCGAGTATGTACATACTAAGTATGTATGTACTCACAGAGCGGTGTCGTCAGTGAAGTTGGACTTAATGTGTGTGCGGGGCGCGGGCGGCGCGCTAATCGAATTGTCTAGTTAGCGAGCCAATGGCGGCGCCCGACCGCGCAACGGGATTAACACTCTGTGTACATATTTGTTCTTCTTTGTTACATAAGTATACATTACATACTTTGAGTCGACAGAGGTTAAGTTTAAGTTAATGAAGTAAGGACTAGATTTCTGTGTATCCGCAGTATTTTCTGGGCTTATATTTTATTGTAGTCCAAAAAATATTGACCCAAGTCCTCTTTGGTGTAGTGTACCATCAAATATAAATTAATCAACGAGCTAGAAAGAACTGATAGACTTGGGATGCAAATAATTGTTTCGTAGAATACGAACCGCTGAGTAGGCCAGCGGAATAGTTAGATCCGTAAGGAATGGCTACGTAGCGTAGCAATTGTAGCAAGCTTGCGCTGGGCCTACGCCGGGCCAACGCTAGGCCTACGCCGAACCTACGTTTGGCTACGTGGGCGTAACGGTTCCAAATTTTGTAATGGCTTCTATAACCACTATTCTTTGAAGTTTAACTTTGTAAGATTATAGGTACTATTTTAGTGGTGGTTAAACATATTTAACTTTCTGAGATGTGTCAATAAAATTGTATTCTGATTGAAACTTTCAAGGGCTTTACACCAAGTTACTTCATCGAATTATATAAAAGTGTTGCAGCTATCGAGCAGCATCGATCGTCTACGATATCTCTTTGTTTACACTACAAACGTAATTGACTTGTAGCGCACTCTCTCACTCTAACGCCCTACATAAACATGAACAAAAACTACTTCGCCTTCTTTCTATTACGCAAGAAAACAACAGAGACAGCACATACGGCTGACACGTACGAGAGAAAGAGACAAAACACATCGCCATCTTAGATGCAGCCCGTGGACCAGAAGTTAGCCAATAACCCGCTTTGTGCGACGAAAAGGAGCTTATCTTAAACACAATTGCCGTAGTAAATTGAACTTTATTCTAAGAAAGTTAAAGTTGAACATTATTTGCTAGGGTTGGAGGTAAAATTAATAATAACGTTTGTCGGAGGCTAGGGAAGTTCTTAAGGGGAGGGTTCATGCGACGTGCGGAGAAATAATGATGGCGTGTCTTTGATGGGCGCTATTGTGATGGAAGTCTGGTTCTGAAGTGGCCTTTAATATAATAAGGCCTATTAGTAAACTTGAAATTGTATTTTGTTTAGGGTTACGCAGGAAGCCAATTACGAACTTTAATCCCTAGCTAATAATACACCAGGAAAGGTGCTGAAGTTTCTTTTGTAGTCGGGAACAGCGACAGGTTAAAAAATTGCAACACTTTTCAGTATAAACATAAATGTACCAGCTTTGCCTAGAGAACAGGGGGTCTAAAATGGTCACAAGCTGACCATTCATAATAGTAGGTGTGTCTATGACCTATTATCCTATTATGATTCTGCTAAAGCGTCCATTTTAGACCCCCAGGAATGCCAATATGTGCGTATCTGAAGCACGTGAGACTCAAACAATGCTTGACTTCCCTATCCAAGCAAGGCAGATCCAGGAGGCTACATAGAGAAGATGCTTTAACTTGGAATAAACAGTCTGTCAAAAATATCTGTTTAAAAGTTTACTTTATACTAAGACTAGCTGTTGCCCGCAAATTTCGTCTGCGTGTAATTATTATTGTAAAATATTACTTCCCTATTTGAATCAGATTTTGGTTTTTTTTTTGCACAGAACCCTAACATTTTTCTAATATAAAAGTAAGTTACTCCTTATAACATCAGTTATCTGCCAATGAAGTCCTGTCAAAATCGATCCAGCTGTTTCTGAAATTAGTCTGAACAAAGAGACAGACAAAATTTTTTTTTTTAAGTTTTTTTGTTAAAAATACCCTAAATACTTACTTTCGTATGCATTCAGTAAAAAGCTGTTATTTTGAAATTACAAACAGCCACATTAATGTTATTTTATTATATAAGTAGATAAAGTTACTGGGTAATAACTTGCATTATCTTGCCTCAAAACCTCCTCCTCTTATTTTATGTTAGTCACATCACCAACATTACTTTAGTAGTGCACAACAGAATACTTGCAACACTTAAAACGAGCAAGCTCGAAACAAATTCTTCTAGTCGGGTTCCGCACACAAAAGCTCTAAACGCCGGCAAACGCATCAAAAGCGAACCCAAAAACATCAATCACTCAAACTGAGTTAATCCACAACTAAATTAACTCGCGGCAAACAAGACCACACTCACCCTTAAATCGCCAAATGACAAACCATAATTGACTTTATTCTAAAACAATAAAGTCCATTTTCGCGTGACCGACTAAACCACTCTCTGATACGACTTACAACTTTATCGCAGTAGCATTACGATTTAGAATCGAATGTAACACAACGTTTATCTCTTGATTTTGTTCTATCTTCACATCATTTAGTTCGATGCCACTCCTAAAAGACTTAACCGACGTGCTACAATAGAATATAAGCTTTATTACTGTGGGGTAAGGTTTGTTGTATTTCGTAGCAATTACGTTGGGGTTTTGCGGGAAGAGCCGGGTCGAGTTTTTATTTCATTCATTAGAGAGATATTTAAGAGCTATTAAGGCGTAAATAAGCGTTTCTTTTGTTCGATTCGATATAGTGGGTGAGGGTTTTCCGGATCATTCCCTAGAAAACGCCGGGTTGCCACAAGCCTACTTTTGAGGAAAATTCACTACAGAGTGCTGAAATGATATCATTCGCTCATTTAGTTAAATATGTTGGGTAAGTATGGTGGTCTCCATTTTCTTTGCAGCAGTAGTAAAATGAAGAGTCTAAAACAAAAATCTATGTCCAGTACAACGCAACCTTTACATAGTTCCAACACCTACACGGTATAAGAATCCTCCTCCCCGCTCCCCTTTCCGCTCTCCGCTCAATATATCTGAACAAATTCAATAAAGTCCCGAACAAACAACTCCAGCGTTTATTGCATAACGCATCTTCTAAAACGCAGGGTAAACGCTCCGGTTGCGGGCCAGGCCGCGAGGGTGGCGCCCTCTGTTTATACGGCTTGCGCCCGACTACTTAATAACGACTTATTTATTTGCACAAAGGATCCCAGTTAGTAATTGCGTGGCCGATAATATGAGAACTATTAACTGGTGCACGCGCCTCGATGTTTGCCGGGACACTGATGACGGCTTGTTAGTTTTTAAGTAAACATCGTTTCTATTAGTTTCGGGACTTTGATTTGATCAAATTCTCGAGATTATTTGACAAGTTGTATTGTTGGTGGACGCACGGATAGATTTGCTGGAGGCTTTGAAGTTCGTTGAAATGTTCCGAAAAAGGGACCACAAGCATTCGTCAAGTAGCTTTAATCAAATTTGAAGATTGTGAGAATACCAAGAAGAGCTCGTGCTTGGAAAGCATAGACGAAAATGTTGAACCAAAATCCATGACGAATAATTCAAATAATCAAACCAAATTAATCAAAGCTAACAAGTCCAAATAACATCAACACGATCAATAAATTCGAACGCTGTTCATTGAAAACGACACAAACTATGACCCTATTGTAAAAACTCATTCAATATACAAATCAAATTCGACCGCAGACACAAAATTGGTTTTTAATAAAATTCCGCACCTTTCGAAAGCAATTACAGTATTAAGTAAATTATAAAAGGTTCCGTTCTAAAGGCGAACTTGATTAATTGACTCGTCGACGCAACCGATTTTATAGAATTGCTCGAAGCTGACAATGGCGCTCGGTAAAAAGGGCAAAATCAATCGAAAACAAATTACTTATAGAACCGAATAAAATTGAGTCGTTAGTAACATTGTGTGTCGTGAAAAATAAACGAGAGGCAATCGAATCAACTTTGTAGAGGTAAATGAATGTCGGGCAAAGTCGGGCTGCACTGTCGGTGATGTGTGCCCGACCAATATGTTTTTAAATTGCTTCTTTCTTCATGATCGTTAAAGGCAAATTAATTAATTGTTCGGTATGCGCGTTTATTGGACGCCACTCAGTCTGTTTGTGTAGTTTTATTCTGTTGGTTCACGCGTTTATTGTGTTTGTTTTGCTGTAGTTTGATTTGCTGTGAATAAAACCATGTTTTTATGTGTAACATATGCGATTCAGAGAAAATTTTGTAGCCGTTCGTTCCAAGCAAAATTTTTATATTTCCTGGTATTTTTTTAGCAGCATCTATTTACACACCCGAAGCTCCGCGTATTCATAATGTTTTGCAATATCTAGTATCAAATTGAAATGTAATATAAAACTCGGAACGCGTCAACAACACGGTTCTATTGAAGCATTGCCTCCATTGTGTCAGTTAGTTCTCACCGCATTCACAACTAGCCATTAGCTGTCCCCCGAACAAACACAATGGAACACAATTCGATGAATGGGGTTGCAATTACAAGTTCCCTAATTCGCTCATTTCACCCTTGAGATCCGCGGAAAAGAGTGTAACAGTTTCTGATGGAGTTAATTATTTTTGTATTAGCATTGTCTATAAAGATCGTGAATAAGGTGAAGTTTATAAAAGCACTAGCTGATGCCCGCGGCTTCGCCCACGTGGATGTAGGTTATCACGACCCAAAGTAATCATGAAATTTTGATCCCGTTCCTGCAACCCATGGATAAAACGTAGCCTATGTCTTATTCCAGGCTATAGCTTTTTTATGCATTCAAATGGATATAGTATGTTATTCTTCAGAGATAGACACATGCCATCGCGGACTTTTCCGTAGACCTATATAAGATACGCAATTCCACCATACATCATTTTGTTATATCTCAAAGGGTTTAGGCAGCGTTTTCGTTGAAAGCTCCCAGATGGCTTATTTTTTCCGACACCTCCAACAAATATTATATTTTAGCCAATGTTTACAAAAACTTGATAAATTATATACTAAAACCTTCCTCGAGAACCACTCCACACATTGGTGAAAATAGCATGAAAATCGGTGCAGTAGTTTTGAGTTTATCGCGAACAGGCAGACAGACGCGGCGGAGGACTTTGTTTTATGATAAGTAGTGATGCACAATGTATTTCAGGTACTTAGTTGGATAAGGATTAATGCTGTATTGTTTAAAATCGCTTTACAAGTAAGTCATTGTTTCTCATAAAAAGTAAAGGATAAAAAATGATTATTGTGACTCTTGAATCACTCTATCTATTAAAAATTGCATCAGCAATCCGTTGCGTTAGTAGTTTTAAAGATACATAGGGACAGACAGACAGCGGGAAGCGACTTTGTTTTATACTATGTAGTGATAGTGATAATGAAATAGACGTTTATGATTAAAACCTTTTTACCACACCAAGGGCAGGTTGTGAACATCTGAAAATATCTGAACATACCGACGGTTAACGACATTATTTGTTCTAGGTAAGCAGCTGTTGCTGATTTGTTTGCAACAGAAAAAGCTAACAACAGTACCTAAAGATTCTGTAAGTTCAAGTGAAGAACCAATCTTCTGAAAAGGCGATGATAACGAATACTCATACGAAAAGTAACGATAGGAAATGAAGCAACTAGCCCCTTGCATCGTAACATAGTTGCCATTCGGCATATGCTTAAACTTCTTTAGCAGTTGACATGAGTGACGTTAAATAATAGAGTATCGTTGTTGTCATTAGCGTGGCGGTGGCGGTCGCGTGGCGGTCGCGTGGCGGGCGCGTGGCCGCCCACCCCACAACCAATCCGACGCAACACTGTTTACAAGCAACGGTGTAAGGTTACACCAGTCACTAGTTTTACTGGGAATTAATTTTTGACGAGGTTTATGCCAAGCTCACGTTCATCTCAGAATACAATTTATTACACGAATAATTATCTTAGTTTTATAAACGTACAAAGAGCAAACCCAAAACATTTGAATAAATTGACTATGGCCATATACCAGATAACAATCATTTTAGGTGAACGACGTGAACTGAACTAAGAAAGAAAATGGTAGAACTCTAAGGACCAAAATTTATTTGATCTCGTGCCTTCCAAATAGTCTCTTCTTAATAGAGCGAAAATGTCAGAAAACAGCCAAATAGGTGGCGATTTCTATAAATACAAATTCTACCATTCAAGTTCCAGAACCAGAGCATCGACGCACTTTTAAGAGATCTACGCGAAGCTTTCGATTGTGTAAAGTTGTTTTACAAACAGATGCACGCATACACTTCTACTGCTACGAACAACACCTATTAAATTTTCTACATTTTCTTTTGCAAACGGTCGTTTTATAGAGGTTTATGTAAGCAGTACATAAGCGGACAAATCATTCGCGCCGCGGAGCCCGCGCTAATTAATTTATTGTGACGACCTCTGCGCAGAGTGGAGACGGCTTTCGTTGGGCTTTATTTAAATTTATTGAGGTGATTTTTCATAGAAGGATTTTGGGTAGTAAACGAGGCTTATAATTAAATTTATCACATATTCTGTTGTTATTATTGTCAAAATCTAAGGTCCACCTTTTGGTCTCTCGCTTGACTGGACGAATGGGTAAATCCGATTTGACTTAAATAGTACGAGTACAAAAGGTTGAATGATTTTGTAAAGATGAATGAAATAAGATTGAAAGCTATAGTAGAACATGTAAGATCATGGAGGCAGTAAATTAAGAAAGAAGATGAAAGCAGGAGAAAACTAAGTACTTGCTTAAAGTAATATTCTACACAAGACAATAGTCGAGCAGAAGTGAAGGAAATGAAGAGTGAAATGAAGGAAAAATACTAGTAAGACTACTAGCCTGACGTAGATTTCAACAACTGGGTATTCAATAAATGGTTACCGTTGAAGCCTGCGTTAAAAAAAGCTTTTTATTAAATTCCAAAGAAACATTTCAATCCGTCTAATATAACTTTTATACTTGAATCTCTAATTAAATTTTCGCACTAACGGGAACCTCCGCCATGCTTGTCTGGCTAAAAGGTTAATTTAGTATTTGTCAGCTGTGGCCATTCGCGCTAAACGTTATAACCACCGCTCCTTTTGGTTGGGAAGAAACGACTTTATTGTTATAAAATTAGGTTGATTTTTGCTTGTTGCGTGTTATATAAGCAACTTTTCAAATTGCGTTAAGCCAAGAGACGGCGGGCACGTTAAGTTTGCAGAATCTCTCGTTGACTTATTCTTATTAGGCTCCATTAATGGGCTCGCTTGAGTGGCGAATTGTAATTAATTCTCGAGCTTTGTCTTAATTGAAGTAATTATGTAATTAAGAGATGATTTGTGTCGTTCACTCGGCGTGGAGGCGCATGCGCGCTGCTTGCCACCTTTGAGATGTTTTATTAGGTGAGAATTTATTATTAGCCACGTTTTTTATAATAAGCTGCCGAACGACGGGCTTTCATATCGTAGAAATTAAAGATATGGATGATTTGATTTGCTCTTAGGTAGATAAGCATTCAGCAGTAGATAGTTGCTATGACATCAATATTATTGATGTCATAGCAACTATCTACTGCTGAAGAGCATCAGAATTACATCATCAAGAAGTATGAGTAGTTGGTGATTACGGTTTGTAATTTAGAACTCGTTTACATTATGAACCTAAATGAAATGACACCATACATTTTATCAGTGATGATTAAGTTCTTAACGCCTACAGCTTACAGATTCCAAGTAAACCAAGTCAAAAGCACCGTCTCAAGAACTTCTTACACGAAATTAGCCGCTGCTATAATCCTGATCCCTTACAAAGGTCCCGAGAACTTAATACATCTGGGTTTGAAAAGAAATCCCTAGTCTCAGTGGCGGTCTCAAATATCACTTACGCAATGCAAAATTATACTGAACGTGATAAAAACTTTATTGCTGAAGGAATAGAGGCTAAATTCAACCTTACAGAAGTTGATAAAACGTTGGCGGATGAATCTTTCAACGACCCGCCACTCGAAGCCGAATTGTAAAGTTTTCAATTGAAATGAAAGTAGTATTTGTATTGAATTGTTTGGCAAATTGGACGGATAATCCGCTTGTGCGCTTGCGCAAGCCGCCATTGTTGATCACAACAAAATGGCGTCGCACGCTAATGGCGCGAAAACGAGACACTTGCATTGTTGCCGTCAACGCAGATGCACGCTTTATTCGACGCTAATTACGATGTTTGACAATCTTTTGTGTTCTATCATGATTAAAATCAAGAAGGCTCTTGATGGGCTGTCACGAATCATTATGTTATAAATTGAAAGGTTTGACATGAAAATAATGAGTTGATCTCTCTACTTGACCTTTAGGAGGTTATTACACGACACTGCTCGTCGGGGCGGTGAAGCGGATTAGATAACGTCGCATTGGTTTCTTTGAAATTTTGGTTTGTTGATGACTAATACACGTACCACTCGACAGCGCGGACGTGCGGCGCTCACTGCCTCTCCGCGCAACGCACCGTCACAAAATCTGCTTCGCGGTGTCGTGTGAGAATGTCCTTACACTCTCTTCACGTTTTCCTTTTCGAAGAGAAAAATCTGCTCTCTATTATTTAACGTTAAACCGTTTATTGACTCCCTGATCTTTAACAGATGGGCTAAGTTAATGAATTTAGATTTTAATAAAAATCTATAATTATTTTTAATCCAAGGACCAAATAAAAGCTTGCAAAGTGAACGGAAATATCAAGTTTAGAGTTCCGCCGGTCGTTCGCGTAATCTACACCGACATGATACGTATGGAACCTACCATTAACCATTCAATGCTTTATTCTTTCATATTTCTTCTTTGTACAGTCTCCGATAAACCTTGACCTAGCCAAGTAAAATTCAAAATGCGTTTCAGAGCTCAAGATAAAACGGCTGGTATATTATAAGCTGTAATTGAATTACCCTTATTTAGTTGTTTCCTGTTATTTAAAAGGTTTTTTAAACAGGATGGAGCCGTCAAATTTTAATCAAATTATTATCGAACAATAGTACAGAGTTATGATTACCTTCGTCAACTATTGAACTGGTTTCGACTATTTTGTTAGGGGCTCATAATACAAGTTTAATATTAATTTAATAATAAGGTCTATGGAAGTTTTTTCGTCTCGTCGGAGGCCAATCATTCATAACGGTAAGACCTGTCGGTATAATTACTTCACGTCATAATTGTAACCTGTCTATGTGATTAACTGAATACTTTTTTAATTCAATACTTTGGCAAAAGTGACCTGGCGTAAGTCTATGAAGAAATATCAATAATGGCAATAAATATCCATCTTTCTTGTCAATTTAATCATAAAATAATGAAAATCCAGATGAAATACACTTTTAAATCCTCAGGGTAAAATTATTTCAACACATAGTAAGCAGCATTACTGTTCAGCCTTTGATTTTCCTACAAGTTTCCTATCAAAAATTGGTGCAATAAGTAACGATAGAGCCAGATAAATAATCAGCACAAACGTGGTTAAATAATCAAGTGGGGGCGGGGGCAAGGGGCAGGGCAAGGGATCAAATGAAAAGAAACGGGAGTAAATGATGTGATCGCAATAAACACAATTTCCCGTACTGCTGAACAAATTGCCGGCACGCCGCGGCTCCCACGCGACTTACGTGTTCCCAAGACACCGAGTGTTCGCGAATCGCATTTAAATTCGGTTAAGGAACGCTTACCTGAAGAAAGTATATTTAATCTATCGACTTCCTAAGTAGATAAAGTATTGAAAAAGATGTGACTGGGCTGACTTCCAAAATGGTCCTTAGATACAAACACACTTTTCTTCTGATAGCAATAGACGACAAACCTCGAAGATGGTGGGAGGAACTGGATAGAACCAACGACCAGCGGCCCACATTAATCCTGGATTGGAAATACTGGAAGTAACAACTACATCATCCCAGAGTTGGGCAAAAGAGGCCTTTGCCCAACTCTGGGATGATGTAGACTAACAGTAACATGAGGTAACACACGAATAGTCAATCGAGAGTTATGATCAACACCAGTTTACATCAGGCCGATTAAAGAAGGCCTTAGACTAAGGACAAGAAAAATTTGCAACAGATAAAATCTATTGAAGAGTTGCCATTGAAAATGTTAATTAGTTTCTCATAAGTATTTTTTTTTTTAGAATAATGACTAAGTCGAACATGATGCACTCTGTGTCTTCTTGATCTCATCTAAAACACATAATAATACCTAAACCTTGGACAATAATTGGGTTAAGCGTATAGTCAGTAATATATCGAGTGTTCGTCCATGTTGAGCTCAAGTTAAGTTAACACCGCGTCGACGCGATAACTGAATTACACGAGCTCACAGACCACGGAGCGACTACAAATAGATCAGTTTCTTAGATTTAACGTGAGAGAACACAAATGCATTGAAATGTCAAGATTTTGGGATATTTGCTAGAGAATTTGTTTTAGACAAAAAAAAAACTCTCGAAGTGTGTTCTGTCTCCCAGATTGGTAATGATTTTGTTATTGATAACAGTTAAATCTCGCATGGCAGATCGCACAGACAGTTCAGTGTTAATGGTGAAATCACCCCTTATTAGAAAGATAGATAGATATTAGCTTTGGCATGTTCTCTTATATTTCTTTGATTCTGGTCTGTTCTAGTGGCGTCCGCGCTCACAGCTCCACGTGTCTGGAACGTGTGGGATTAAGTTATAATAGTTATTAATTGCGCACTAACTCGATCGGCGACGGCGCGGCGCTCCGTGCTAATCCAATACCACTCTACACTGTTAACTCATTACTGTGGAGCTTATATGAAGGCGTTTACTTCGCTTTTTGGAAAGAAGCTCGTCATCAATTGTTATCATTACTGATAGTAATCAAAATCATACAGACTGAGGGGTGTGAAGTCATCTTATGAACTTGTGCGGTTATACCACTGTATTTCCAACAGAAATTATTCAGTGGCAGCCCGAAGTCAGAACTTGTGCCCGGTTGATGGCAATAGGCTCGCTCCCAATTACATGGACCTAACTATAACTGATGAGTACTAATGGTGGTGTACTAGACGTTGATTCTCAAAAAGAAAACCATGCTTAAAATCGTGTCTACAATAATCAAAATCCCAATTTTCAAATTGTAACAGTATTAGGTACCTATGCATTAGTGTGAAAATCTAATTGGTTGGCGGGCAGTATTTTTCCTGCTCTTGCAGCAACTGTATTATACCTTACTTGTATTACTCATAAAGAGAATAATACAGGCATGCGTATGTACTGCCATCGCCACAGCTGCATTCGTTTACACGAGACATGTAGGGAGACCATAATCCCACGTCTCGCTGTATTTTCCGGCATCGGTCACGGGATTATTGTTGCGCGATTACGACCGTGAAAATTGCGTTTATTATACATCAATTCGTAATGGTAATCGTAATAAAATAATTTGATGACGGTTTCTTTTTGGAAAAGTAAAAAAATATGATGTTTTGTTGTCACTTTCACACAAAATGCAGAAATCAACCAAAGATTACTTTAGTAGGTACCAAAGAACGTATTTGATCTTCCTCGTTGGTCTTGTGGGTGTCATGAGGTCCTAGGTTCGATTCCCGGGTCGGGCAAAGGGTTAATGGGGTTTTCCATCAGTAATTTCTCAGTATCAGCCACGGAGTCTGGATTTGCGCCCGGTCGATGGCAATAGGCTCGCTCCCTATTACGCCAGGTATGTTTAAGTCCCATACTTAAACATAACTGGCGAAATGTGGGTGTACTATAAACCCACCTCTGTCTAACCCTTCGGGAATTACAGGCGTGATGTTATGTTGTAAACTTATTTAAATTCTTGTACCAATTTATCGAGCATTTGAGACTTGAATCTAGACTACTTGCTTCAACTGCAATTGACGCACAAATTGGAGAAATCGTAATGTATTCCCGCGTAGCAAGTGCCACGCCGGTATCGCGTCACGAATCACTTAGTGAATCAACAACAGTAATTATAACGAGTGTCGGAAGCTAGACTCAGACAGCGCTAACGACGTGACGAAACAAAAACTACTAATAGCTATCCATGAACCCTTTCTTGTGGTAAACGAAACGGTCATTATTGCTTCGTAGCTGGAAAATTATGGGTTTTCTTAACAGCTGGCCGTAATTAACAGCTCAATCTATTACCGACGTAATTTTCTTTCAGTTAAAGTGATTTTTGCTATGGATAGTGAGTTGCATATTTTGTGGTTGATACGACATATTATTATATATACACAATATATTGTGTCGGGTTAGCACTATATCGCATTGTAACAGCTAACGTCATGTTGTCACAAAAGCAAAAGTTAAAGAAGAATAAGCAAAAATATCCGTGTTAATACCATCTTCACGTAATAATACGTTAAAAAACAAATTACCAAAAAAAAACTGAAATTAAAAGAAGGGGACGTTAATTACCATAAAAATGCAAGGCAAAGAGCTTAATGTAAGTAAGTGGGAACTATTTTACATAAAATACACTTACAAATTCGCACAAAACAATGTTGCACACTAAACAAACATTTTAAAACTCATTTTCCTAGACCCTACACAAAAAAAAACACATTACCAATGAGAATAGCACTCTAAAACTTTCTTCATAAGGTGCATACTCGTGTGGGGTGGTACGCAAGGGGTATCACGACCGGGGTGTTAGGCACAAAAACGTTTATTAGCACATTTTGTCGTAAGTGGAGCGTGACGGCGATAAGTGACAAGCTATTGAGATGTTTGGGGTGAGCACCTCATGACTGCACATTGGGAAATGCGCCGTGAAAATAGAGAGCAAAAGAGCACGAAATACCTATGTAATATATTATGACACAGAGAATACATGAAACTGTTACTTTTGAAGCATTTGTGAATATTTGTGTTTTTGAACTGTACAAAACAATAACAAAAGAAAATTTCAATACAAAAGAATTTTTCTGTAAAATAGTGATACTCTATATTTTCCGCAAAAAATTAACGCACAATATTCAATTACCAAGATTTTCTATAACATTTTAATCCACCAAATCGTAGTCACCCTACCACGATCAACGCAGCGAATTCGATTACCATCGCTTTCTCATTGTTGTCTATTTGACGCTTAATGCACTCCTCTATTGTTGCTCGTCCAGCAACAAGAGAACCCTCATTCTTTACCACTTCAAGTGTAAGAGAGACCAGCGTTTATTTGTTATCTATACTTCGATAGGTCAATTGAAACAGCCAGTGAAAATCGAACCCTGAATTTAAGTGAATTGTTCGTTTCAAGAGGTCAAAATTAATTGGTGCGTGACAAAATAGAAGTGTTTATGTGTGACTGACTTTATAAAGCTCAGAATCAATTTGTATAGGATATCTGATAAGATTATGATAAGGTCGCAATTGTTAGGAGTTACTTTAATGGGTTCTGAACTTTTGTTGCAGCGTGTACTTACTAGTAACGTAACGGAAATTATAAGGGTTAGATGGGGTTCATTGTGTTTGTTTAAATAATTACATGTTGCCTACAATGATTTGACAAGGATGGTTGTTTACCTTTGAAATATTGATCAATCTATAACGGTCATGGTCTTGCTCTTTGCGTCGTGCGTCAATAGACGCAAACCACCTCATGTGCGTTCTTGGATTAAACATGGCTTCTTTTTAAGTAACTTCAAAAAAAGAAAAATGTAATTGGATCTATGATACGCCAGTTTCTTAACGATATTTACCTATCTACACAGTTTTCGGAACTATCAAGTTATTATATAGCTGCGATGGTATAGATGTCTACCCACTGCCGATAAAACAATATGGTGTCACTAAACTAACTAAGCCAGCTCAACGTATAAACTGAATATCTTTTATGGTATCTGATTCACCTTTTAGTAGAAGATACAAAACGTTCAGCATATCTTCACACTGTACACTGTGTTTCTTAAAAACACAGTAATTAAAGACGCTTCCCCTATGACGGTTCAATTAGGAACCCTTTCGCGCAGACCATCCTACTCTGTTGGACGGTCACCTGTTCAGTACAAGGATTAGTATTCAAACACTGCTTCAAGCTTTCACAGTTTAAAACTAAACTTATACTGTACACTTACGGGATACGGAAGATATCCCGTTACAGTACAGTATAAAGATAAAGATAAAAGATGAAGCTGCATTTATTTGTATACTTAAACATGTGCCATGTGTATAAGTTTAGGATTAGTATTTTAATCATATTTGTTTTTAGATCTATTTAGTAGTACCTAAGTCTTCCTATTCCTGGGGCTTAAGGTTAATATTAGGATAGACGTTCTGGCTTGCAAGTAACACATCGATTACAAAAGAGAATGACGATCAGGTCTCGACCGATGTCGATGTAACCACCAAAGTATAGGCATCCATAATATCTGTTCGGTGTAATTCTACCAAAGCTGACTAGGTGGCAGAATAGGCATCAATGTACTGACGAAAAGAGAAACCAAGAACAAGCAAATAACAAAAGGGAAGAATAATTTTACTGAACTTTCCAGATCACGTCAAAATTATTGGTGAAGCGAACCCTAACGCAAACTGATTAGCAATTTTTTGCAAAATTCATAAATCGACGATAAGTACTGAACGGCATACTTATATCTGAGTATGAAAGTGTGTAGCACGGAGCACCTATATCACGTAGTGGGGTGTCGGTGTCTGGGCGCTAGTTTAAGCGAATTACCGGCCGCTTCCGAAGCAGACGTGCTCTGCCGACACTACACGATTACGCGACTATGCCAAACTAGCTCATCTTAGATTTAGAATTCTGAAATCTACAAATAATAATATAATAAATTACATTAAGGAAGACCATAGCGATGGATGGGCTAAGTAAAGGATGATATTATGGCTAGAGAGGTGACTGCTGCGATGACGAGTAATAGAGATGTATGGAAGAAGAAGATACTTTTACATTTTGTCACAAATGATAGGCAGGTAGGCAGCTGAATGCAACAATGTCATATTATGTAGACGTTTGCTCAGGATTAAAGTAAAGGTTGACACAACAATCTTGACAACCTCAATGCAAAAACTACATTCGGTCGGCTCAACAAATGAACACGCAGAAGTTATTACAGTTCACAAAGGACGTGACATTTTTATTACACACTATTAAAATCAGCTTATCCTATATTGAAAACCAAGTGTCGGATTAGTTCACAACCGCATTATTTGGCAAATAGCCGTTCAACAAACTTAACGATGCGTATTCAGAGACTCTATTCCAAGCTTTTAAGGAATACAATGCCTTGAGCATAAACGTTTTTCAGTGGCATAAGAAAGCAATTAAGATACGACCAGTTTAATAAGATCTCCTAAATTGGGAGAGTTTTCCGTAATACATTAGTTTTTGTTCGTGTAGTAGAAACGGGGAGGGCCATGGTATTTGGTGGGGCATCAATACGCTTGACATATGTTCGGCCTGCAAAGCCAAAGGGGATTGAGTGGCATAAGCCCCTTGGGTTTATTATTGCCCCTTTACCCTTCCCCGTAGGGCCCTTCACTCAATGTTTGCAAAGTGTACTTATTTCACTTAATATAAGAGAAAATTTCATTTAGCCTATTTTGGTGATCGTTCAAAACTGAAAACAAACTTCGATCTAACTATCTTTTGACACTGTGAAAAATTCTTGACTGTAGTTTTAATCACGAGATATTTTCTAGCCTCTTGAAATTACTAAAGCACTTGCTCAAATGCTTGGAGAGTCAGATACGTGCCGATTAGGAGTCATTTTCCAAAGCTGATGTGATTATTTAGAAATATCACATAATTATGTTGGGGTCGGCTTCCAGTCTAACCAGACGTAGGTGAATACCAGAATATTACTATTCATCTGACCTCCAAAACCCAGACTGGAAAAAACCACTAAATAAATAAATAAAATAATGCTGTAGTTTATCAACTGACCTGCACCCTAACTTCAGGCAAGTTGACTTTCATCGCTAGCTCCTCCCTGGAGTAAACATCAGGGTAGTGGCTCTTCTCGAAGGCCCGCTCCAGCTCGTGCAGCTGGTAGGTGGTGAAGGTGGTTCTGTTCCGGCGGTGCTTCTTCTTGTTGTCGGCGGCGGAGCCCGGCCGGGCGGACTCGTCGTCGCTGCCGGGGGGAGACTTGTCGTCTGTGGGGGTGCGCTGGCTGTAGCCGTCGTTGCTGTTGCAGGAACCCTCACCTGGAATGTGTGGGGGAGGGATTAGTTAAGAGATATTGTTGAGAAAGAAAGAAAGAAAAAGTATTTATTCGTCTCGCACAGGAGAAAACAAAATGTTTTTATCTATACAAATAAATAAAATTCAAGTATCTGTTTGTAATTTCAATATAACATTTTTTACTGAATGTAAGTATATGGAAGTACGTACAACGTACATGTACGTGTGTGTACGTGTTTAACAAGAAAAAAATAATATAATCTTAATTTTTGTCTGATTATCGCTCTGTCTGTCTGCCTGTCTGTTTGTTTCGGCAAATCTCAGACACGCTGAAACAATTTTGACGGGACTTTAACTGACCGATAGCTTCTGTTATAAGGACTTGACTTTTAGACTTGACTTAGGCTACTTTAACTTAGAAAAAGGATTAGAGTTCCGTGTAAAAAAATAAAGTCCTTGAAATTGTTAATAAAATTCGATAGGTACAAATAGGGAAGTAGTTTTTTTTTTAATAATAATTTCACGCGGATGATTGACGCGGGGCACAGTTAGTTAACAATAAAACTAAATTATATAAAAATTAAACATATTAACAAAAAAATATTGAGCAAGTTTGGGTTATTGAATGTTGTGCAGTTATAATGTTCTGAGCTTATAATGATGTGAATGGTCACTGTACATATTCCTGGTTCAAACAGTTGGATGAGAGACGCTCGGAACAGAGATGTAAGGCAGAAGAAAGGGGAGGCCCATACCTAGTTCCAGGTGATTTCGGGTTGAAATGATGATGTCACTTTGGTCGAGATCGCCAATGCATTTAGCAGGCCAAGGGCATTATTAGGTATGATAGAGCGCTCCAAATATGAGTTTAACATTAATTACTCTAAATAGCCAATCCAACAGCACAAAAATTCAATCTGAAATATAAAGTTGTACTTGAAAATTCTCTTTATGTTATTCCTTTTCGTTTTATCCAAACAAACACACCTCCAGTTCATAACGCTTCAGTGCTGCGTATAGTCGGCACAGCAATTACGCAGCACCGACAAGGGAACAGGAACATAAATCAAGCAAAACAATTTGAGCCTGCGTATGCTAATGCCGAGCCGTGTCTTGCCGATAATGCAATTATATTCAAATATACCACGCACAGTGCGCCGAATGGAGACTAGCTGGAAAAAATAATAGTGGTACAGCGAAAATTAAGTGTTTTACACGAGAAGACTACTTGTATAGAAGTATGGAAGAAGAAGTTGTGCTACGCCGACGCCAAATAAATTGGGATAAGGTCGGGAAAATTATGAAATGATACAACAGATGTGGATTTTTATTACAAGATGGACTTTTGCGATGCTGTTGAAGATCCAATAAATCATGTTATATTTCTTGCCCTTCCAATCAATCAGGCACCTACCAAGTAAGTATCTTCGTATGCCAAAACATGTTTTGCAAAGTATGCCATAACAAAGAAACAGATCAAATACTAAACAAACATTTAAAATTCTACAACAGCCTGTAAGTGATATTATCGCACAGAGGGCTAAAAGCAATCCTCGGCCGACAATAAATCTGAGCGCAACTTGTATCGTATATCATCGCGTATCTCATGATCAGTAAACCGAGGCCTTCCTTACACGCCAATTATTTCTAACATGAAAACATGATAGTTTAATATTTTCATGTTTGTAGCCCTGTTTGCCAAAATTCTCTAAAACTGTTTGATAATTTTAAGGAAACGAAACACGATAATGGTAAGATTTTACAAAAAGTATGTTAAAGTATTGGGTGTGAAATACCCATGACAGTCTAAAGATGTATTGAATTAATTTTACATTAAAAGAAAACCATCGTCAAATTACCGTCGACTCTATTTATAAAGTATAGCGTCGAGACCCGTTTGCGCCTAAAAGTAATCGTGACAGGCGTAGCGCCAGTTCTAAAGTAGTAATTCCTTATCGGATCCGAAACTTGCTAAAATATTCATACAGCATATAACGTGGTGAAAATCATGTTCCAGCGAAGGAAACTAGAAGGTAATTGTTTGCGGAAACCCTGCATTTATCACTACCATTAATTTGTCTGCGGTGAGTGATCGAGTGGCCCACTGGGTGGGGATTTAATGCATGTTGGAACATAAAGTTTCATGTCAATGAATATTACGATACTTTCAAAATATTTATGTAAGTAACTTATTAAGGTTAAAGGTGTATTTGTTCAACACGGACTACTGTATTTCTTGGTCCCATTCCATATAGATGATAGCGCCATAAATATTCGATACGTCATCTGTCAGTTGTAAAAACGACTAAGAAATCAAAAGTGTACAAGATGTATTATACAAAACATCCCTGCACGTCGCACTAGATTGAGCGATCAAAAGTCACAACATTATGCCATCTCTGTCACTCTCATCGGGTTAAACGTCGAGCGAAAGAGAGCGTAGTGTCACATTTAGATTACTGAAGCAGATTACAAGCGGCTTACAAAACAAATAAAAATATTATGGGCAACGCATTAAGACATTTTACACTTATCATGATACGATCTGGAACCATTTTTTTTTCTTTTTGTAATAATTATCGATAATCTGGCAACACTCGCGAGCATTATCGTCTATAATGGCTTGTCTCGTTGTTATTTTTTAATGTGGTAACCCTAATCATGTGTCAGATTTGCTGTGTTCGTATATATTAAAGCTCTTCGCTGTATTAATGATTTTTTCAAAATGGACTCATTATTGAATTACATAGGGAAGGCTTAAGATTGGAAAAGAAATTAAATTCAATCAGTTAATTTTATAATATTGTTAATATTAAACCATACATTCGTTAAAATGTTCGTGAAACGTCTTTAACAATAAATCTTTAACAACCATAAAAAATTTGGAACTTACATTATGGCCAAACTTACTACGAGTACCTACTTTCGTCTGTAAATTTTTCACGTTTCCATGTACAGACGATAGCACATCAAGCTACTACAATCTGTCAAACTTTAATAGAACTTCAACTTTATATACAAAGCATTAGGTTCAAGGTTGGTTGGGAAAATCTGACAGTTTCGGGTAGGTTGACCTACTGGCGTCTGTACATAATTATGTCACTTTTTGGCATGAAACTTTTTCTGTGAAAGAACTACTGGATTTTATGAAAATTTGTCGTGGTGGCTTTGTCAGATATCAGGTAACAACATAACGTAAGTTTATTTACAATTACAATAGGTGTCTGGCGGTGTGTTTCTACCACACAAAATGTTTGTCTCTCACTGGTAGGAGCTGAATCATCATACTCAGTATTATAAAAAAAACACGATTTATGATATGGAGTAACTTATTAGCTATTTAGGACATCTTTGATACCTACAAAAGTGTGCTAAATACTTAATTACTTTGCGATTTTAGTTAGAGCTACTTAGAATTTATTACAACCCTACTTATCAACTTATTTACTTCACATGTCATTTTACAATCCCTGAACATGGATCAATCAACTTAATATTATATTTCTACGGAACTTGTTACATAATTACCATTCCCTCGCTCCGACATTTTCTCATCTTATCCGCTAATTGATATTGATTAAGTTGATTTTGTTTTTGCTTCGCTTTCGTGCCGGTTTGAGACACAACTTCTGCCAATCTTAAGTGAAATGTTAATAGTAATTTGATTGTCTGGCTTTAATTGATGCTTTTAATATTAATTGAAGTTATAAATTGTTAGTGTTGTGTTAATTATGCACGTAAGTAGGTATATGTTACGTTTTGGAATATCACAATATTTAAATAAAGTACTTAGTATTATTATTTCGTTTATTCACTATCCTTTCATACTAATTACATTTTTGAATATTTTTATCAACAAAAATTATATAAAAAACATAAAAAATATAAAAGATAGTAGTCCGCCGGTGTCGGGAGCAGGGTCCAAGCTACCGGTGGTTAGGGCTCCAAAGACAGGAACCTCCTCACAATGCGGGACGTATCGAGGAGTACTGCCTTCTGAATCAGGCCCTTGATCCGACCGCCTAAGGAGAGCTTCGATAGATATAAATGGCCATCGAGGCTCTTGACCATAAGACCATTAGCCGTTACGACAGTTAGTATTATTATTATCAGACATTCGTGTCCCACTGGTGGGCAAGGCCTCCCTTCCCTCCTTCTACTTGTCCCTACTGGATAGGGCTGTTATAGATGCTGTTATTCACCAATCCTCGTGGAAAGAGTTGAGTTCATCCCGCCATCTCCTTCTGGGCCTGCCGCGTTGCCGTTTGCTGCTGTTTGGGACTCATTGTGAGGTTATTTTAGCCCATAGCTCCTCCGGCATGCGACAGTTGTAGCCAGCTCAGTTCCATTGTGCTTGGCAGCCGTGTGACCTACATTGGCAATTTGAGTTTTAGAACGCAGCATCGAGTTCCGTACACGAGCAGTAAGTTTAACTCCAAGAGTACTGCGCTCAAAGACTATATAACCATCTCTATGACTGCGCTCCATAGATTCTTAGTAGGTTACCTTTTTATAATTGGCTTATGAATGTTGTCTGTAATAGCGAATGACTGGAGGAAATAAAAAAAAACAATAAACAACTGAATTGCAACAACTGTACAAACTGAATGGCATTTGGCAACTGAAATTAAATTCAATCGAATTTTTAGTTGATTATTTAAATTCTTTAAGAAGACTGAGGTCTTACGTACACTATTTGCGTAAACAAGCTTCAATGAACGAAATCATTTTCAGAATCCTTACCTAAAGTAACAATTAAATTGTTAATTATAATTACTTACCTAAACAACAATCTTGTTGTCGATATTATTCTATGATGTGTATCTGACAATGTCAAAGCATACAGATGAATGCAATCCAATATATATCACACATAACGAAACCAGCTTAGTTAGGGACCAATGAAAGCTTCATCACGAGCGCTCGATTACGGGGACTCGATTGTGCGGCTCACAATCGATTTGCAATCGCTATTACGAGCCAATATTCGATTATGTCCCCCTGCGGTGCTGACCGCAACGCTAAACGATCATTCGATCACTATTAATGGCTCCTAGGCATATAGCTAGCGTTTATATCGATGTATATTGTGGTATCGATGTGCATTCTACATATTTCAGTAATTAAAGTTTTGGAGTTTAATTAGAACCGGTTTGTAAAAATCGGTGTGGAAGGGTGTAACGCTACAGTAAGTATCGTAATTATTTTGCGTGCAATCGTCTTTTAGGATTTATATTACCCTGCGTATCAGCTTGAGGTGTTTCGTTTACTTGTCTTGTTCCATCTGTATCGGGTCCTCATAGTTCAAGTTCAACAGTGTCCAACTTTTTAAAACTTACAATTTCATCAGCAAGACGTTGTGGACTCTAGAAAATCAAGCCGTTTCATTGATTACACAGTTTATTTCCCTTGTCGCAAGTCTGGAGCTCTCATAACAGTGCTGTAGTGGCCGAGTGGCCGCGCACGCCAGCACACGCCAGCGCTGATCGTGCTGATAACGCACTAACTCGATTAGCTAATTAATAATTTCACACAAATTATAGCAGCCAAGTATTCGTGACCTCGTTAGCTTTTATTTCGAGCAACGGATTTTATTGGTATCAAAACATTTTTTTCTATTGAATTATTGTTTGACCTTACATGTTGGTGCAAAGGCGTCATTGGTCGTACGACTTTGCGCGTCGCTCAAGTTTTATTGAATTATTCTTAGTGAATTTGGGTGATGGCTTTAATTCATTATGAGTTGTAAATTGGTTTTGTTGTTAATTTGCATCATTTAAGTACCATTTTATTCGTCTTCATACTATAGATAATAAGTTTTTTATTAAAATTCATTACATGCATGTATGGTTAGGTAAATGTGCACTTTTATGAAATTAATTGAAATGATACTTATTTTGTAAGGAAGTTAGTCGAAATAATTTAGCTAAACATCATAAATCACTAAATATTTCCAAAACTAGGTGAGGTCGGACCATTAATCTGAGAAAAAACAGCTGAAACAAACTCAGAGTTTACAGTATCTTTTAAAGTCCAGACTTTGTCTTGGTTAGATCACGTGAGGACCATGTTCTCATCTGAGATGGATTTTTGTAGAAAGAACCATACAGTTTGAAACGTGAAATACTATTTTGATTTATTTACAAAGGAAACCATAACTGACGGTATTTGTTTTGTAACTTACGCAGACATAATCACTACATTGCAAATTACAATAAATTACTTAACTTTATCACATCGGCTCTTGTTGTAGCCTCTGCCCAATGCGACAGGCACTTTACTAACTGGATTAACAAAAGAGGTACGACATTTTAAAACCCTCATTCATTTAAAATATCACTCGATCAATCAAAAACTTAAACACAATGTTTCATTCAATTTAACATTCCTTTTCACTTGTCTGAACAAAACGGCCTACAAACTTGGTCTACAATGTAAAGAAAGCAAAATAATTTACTAGCTGTGCCTCGCGGTTTCACTCGCCCGCTCTATTACCTAACCTTCCTCAAGAATTGACCATGCGTCACTGCGTGATGGTAGTTCCAGAGCTTAGCGCGTTCAAACAAATAAACTCTTCAACTTTATTATATTGGTGTATAAGTTGTATCTCATAGTAACACTTACAGCCGTGTAAAATAAAAGCAAACAGTTTCTCGTACAAAGTGTTTAATACTCAGATACGATCTTGTGCGTCACAACTCACAGTACAAGGTGCATTAGTGAGTAGCTACCGACGCGGGCGCAGGCACGGACGAGGGCGCTTATATAGTGTGTTGTTATTCTGAAATTAACTACATTAATTTTACCCTGTTTAAAATTGAGAGAAAAAAGATTTGAACAAGTGCGAATCGGACTCGCGCACGATGCTTTCCGTAGCATTATTTATAAAAACGGCAAAAAAATCATTTCTGTTGTATGGGCGCCCCACTTAATATTTTTTTATTCTGTTTTTTATTATTTGTAGTAATAGCGGCAACAAAAATAGATTATGTGAAAATTTCAACTGTCTAACTATCACGGTTAATGAGATACAGCCTGGTGACAGACGGACGGACAGACAGCGGACTCTTAGTAATAGGGTCTTGTTTTACCCTTTGGGTACGGAACCCTAAAAACCGAATTCTCAAATCTTTGTCCACTATTTTTTTTCCTTTGACTTAATGGGATTATCATCACTATCTGGGTAGGGTTTTCTGCCTTCTAGACAAACCGAATGCAGCTGAATAACAGTAGTTCACATGGCGCGACTGCTTATCTAACCTCCACAATCCAATAACTGAAAAAAAACACGACACGAAGTTATCAGACTTTCAGGCTTCTGACCACCCATAGCGACTGTCAAAGATCTACAAATGACAGCCGGGACCAAAGGCTTAACGGGCATGGCGAGGTTCGCAGGGGTTTAAGTATGTAATTAAAACCCACACTACATTTTGCGCATCCTTAGGCATTATGCTAATTGGCAAATATTTTTGCCACGGGTAATGATCTTTATTATCGAACAGGTCATATCGATATATGAGAGAAATAGAATTAGCTCTAGTTTCTGGCAGGGTTTTACCCAAGGGCCAATGTTGCCCAGTAGGTCAGTCACGCAAAGAGAAATACTAATATTTTGCTGCCTGAACTTCAATGGGGAAATTAAGTGACAAATCTCAAGAAGTGTCTCCCATCGGGGCGGAACAAAATATAAGAAACAAACCCATAAAAGAACATCTCCTAAATATGAACATCCTTGCCTGATGTACGGATGCATGCAGTCCATTAGGAGTGTAGCACAGATCTGAGAGAGATAACGTCTCAGTATTGGAACTAGTTTCACTGATGTAAATACAAACTCAGGCCAAGTTACATAACTTGATTATAACATTTATATTTGTAGGATTAACTTTGCACCTGCTAATTGAATATATATTTGCAATGTTTCATTTTATTCATGACTTGGTTTTGCCTGTGGATTTGTTTGCGTAGAGGTCAGAAATTATACTAGGTATAGGAACGTACTATCGATAACGGGTAAATAGTTTCTCATGTTCTAGCTTAGGTTTATCTGTGTGGTAAATTTCATCAAAATCCGTCCAGCCATTAATGTGTAAAAAGAACAGAAAGACCGACAGACTCTATCATAGATGGTGGTATTGTCCAAACAATAATGACTTTTACTATGGTTCAAAGGTTCTAGATTCTAGAAGATCGAGCAAGTATTTGCACCCTCCATGTCAAAGGTTTAACAAAGTTTTCCTTTGAGATCAATATCACAAAGATAAGAAGACAAAACACTGGATTAATTTATGGCAATACTAGCTTATACTTGGGAATGCAGAACCGGTTCCGTTTTAAAGAACCGGTATTTTTGGGACCTTCTGGCCAAAGAACCGAGATTCCCGGTACTTTCGATACTTTCGGTACTTTAAGTAAGCCTTTATAAGATAGTAGAGTTGAAAGCGCTGAAACGGAGAAAATAAGTGAAAGACTAAATTATAGGACAATATAAAAACTGAAAAATTTATGATGTTTCAAAATGGTGCAAAAACTACTTCATAGATTCTGTTCAAATTGCTCAAATATTCCTTAAAGGCCGTCTTCGAATCTTAGGCCATATAATATAGGGTCCCATTAAAATAGATGGACAAATTTTAACACAGCGTTCAGTACGTCTAACCAAAGATATCCAAACAAAAGAAACACTGATTAAAGTGATTTTGTTTTGACCGTTTTGTGGATGTGTTTATTCTAGAGTGCCGGCAATTTATTAGGTATTTTAGGTCAAAATAAAATTATTTTAATCAGTGCTTTTTTGCTTGGATATCTTTGGTTAGACGTACTGAAGGCTGTGTTAAAATTAGTCCATATATTTTAAAGGGACCTTATATTATCACGCGGCTTACTTAAGAAGGTAAAACTCTGTTCATTTTTAACATTATTTCTTCGACACATCGTTTCGCTGATAATGAACCGTACACTCTTATTAGTCCTAGATTTTAAAATTTTCGGGCAAACACTGTGAGTGCAGATTCAGGCTAAATAATATCTCCTATTACGAATGATGTCCAATCATCATAAGATATAGATAATGTTTGGCCTTCTGTTAATAGTTTCTGGATTTCACCGATCAGTTGTTGTTTTATTTTATCTGCTTGTTTTATTACAATATTTTGTATGGAATTTGAAACCTGGAATATACATGCTAATCATATCTATGGGCCAAAGTAGCTTGAAATAAATGGATGTTGTTGTTGCTGTTGTAAGTAGCATTTGCTCGAAAGTAGCATGCTCTTGTACTACTATTGCGTAGCACGCTTTAAGCGGTCGGGCAGAAATTCATGTTTTAAAGGCGAAGTATGTTTTCTCGAAAGTACCGAAAAACCGGGATTTGGTTTAGGAATTCCCGGTTCCCAAAACAACACAAATTTCCAGGATTTAGGTACTTTCGGTTCCGGGTTTCCCCGAGACTATTCACTAGCTTATACCCGCGGCTTCACCCGCGTGGAGTTCGATAATTGTCCCACGGGATCATACTACCGGGATAAAAAGTATCCTATGTGACAGACTATAATCCCGGTTATAAACCATGTGTGTGCTGACTTTCATCCATATCCGTTCAGTAGGTTTTGCGTGAAAGAGTAACAAACATCCATCCATCCTCACAAACTTTCGCATTTATAATACTCGTATTAGTATTATAGTAGGATTTCGTGGCTTCTTCTTCTACGAGTAGGTATCTTTACGAGGTGGTATACGATAACACTTAATCAAACTGTAACACCTTTACTAGTGAAAAAAAAAAACAAATGACAAAACAATGAACATGACTGCTGGCATCTCCAGCGCTGCTTTATCATCTACATTTATTCTTTACTAACCAAAACCAATAGGTATAGCTGACGTGGCTATAGGCCAACCAACTCAAATGGGACTAGGCAGGACATGTCAGACGCATGCTGGACAAACTGTGTGTCCAAATTAGCAGAGAACAGGTGTCCTGAGACAGAGATACGGGGTTGCGGCAAATCACGAAGGAGATGAAGCGACGAACTAGAACGAGAAGTGGAAGAAGTGGAGGGAGGGAGGGAGTGGAACAGAGCAAACAAAAAAATCCGAAGGGCAAATCGACGCTCGATAAGAAAGATTTCGTAACCCTAATTTCATTAATGTTCTAATGAAACACCAATCTTTCACTAATGCACCGGATGCGGCATGTCAACGCTGTGCCACTCCGCCGATCATTGAGACACGCGTGTTTGTAAACGACGATCAGCGCATTAGTCGATCGGTGCGATAACTTGTAGACTACTCTCTTGTCCGCTTGTGAAACCCGTGTTGCATTGAGAGCCGTTATTAATGTGATTGGATTGTGGCTATTACATTTTTTTGTTGGCACCTTTACGCTTGAATGCCGATTGGGGATCTGCTCGTGGAACTGCGGAGACGAAATCTTTGATTTGTGGTTGTAACAGTTTGGAAATATCCTCGGACTTTCTGCATTTAGACTTATAATATGAGTGAACGCTTTTACGTTAAGAGTATTTTAAACTTAGCAAAACTAAATTAACTAGTTTGGGGACGTTACTAATATATAGCCATGAATCTTCTAAGGGTCTCTCACCAACATTCTCTTTGGAATCTTAACAAAATTGTCGTAATAATTCCTATGATTATGGGTGTTGAAATATGACTAATTAAATCTACAGAACCCTTATATCTAAAACATGTAAAACTTCACAAAAGTTAATCAGCACCGCGGATCTCGGCGCGATCCATTAAATTATGTTTCAATCGCAACATTAAACAGTAGCCATTCGATTTGTAATTAAAAGTAAGATTATTTTACAATCACTAACTTGCTTAGCTGATAAGACAAACATTTGCAACATTTAATCTTTGTAGTTAAATTAGAAACGGTTTTGGGATGCCACACTTAATTCTTAAAGAGGTGGATAGACAATTCTGTTTCTCCAAATAACTCACAGACATTATTTTTAATGTTGCAGAAAAAAAATAAGCAATAGAATCAATGTTGCTGTACCTATACAGGAACGTCATACTCATACTTTTATTTTTATCGTAGTTATAGTTATTTAGCAATAATGTTGATAGGAGTTATTAGAAATGATGAAAATATATTGAAGAAAGTTTTAAGTTTGAATGAACCAAATAAACGATGGATGCACTGTGTGAAGGATGATATGGCTATAATAATGATTCTGAGTTATCAATTAATAGAGAAGTTTGGAGAAACAAGATATGCTGCGCGCACCTTAAATAAATTGGAATGAGGGCAGATTGATCACTGATTAGGATTTCAGTTTACAATATATTGCTAGAAAAAATTATAATTGCATGTAAATCTTCGTATTGATGACTCACCAAATTATTTAAATAAATTAGTTTCGACCAGAACTCACCCACATCGACGGCGTTGGTAGTGGTTTCGGACTTTTAATTAAATCAGCCTAATGTACATATTGCTTTCCGTCTCCGCTCCTTATGTGCTCAGCAAATGCATAGTCTAGCTTTACTACGAGTCATCCTCTTCGAATGATTAATGCAGTCATTGAGCAGATTGTAGGTACAGTCATACAAGCTATTTTTATATTTGGTTTACAGGCAAAGTTGGTGGAAGGTATTAAGTAGTCAATTATCTTACATCACTGCCATAGTACCTATGCCATAAACTTAAAACCTTAATACATCATCTACCTAGCCTTTCCCCAACTACGTTGGGGTCGGCTTCCAGTCTAACCGGATGTACCTGAATACCAGTATTTTACATAGATGGCCTGCCTATCTGACCACCTCAACTCAGTTACTGTGTAATACGATAGCCATTAGTAAGACTGGTTGTCAGTCTTTCGAGCTTCCGACTGGCTACATATTACAGCCGGGACCAACGGCTTAAAAAGTTAACACGCACATTATTACTTTTTTGGATTCTGTACTGAGAAGCGGGTCTGTAAATTTTAAAGATGCACTTAATTCTAGTTTCTAAGTGCCTAATAAGTTTAGGAGAACTAAGTATGTACACGTTTTTGAGCCAATAGAGCCTAGCCGGAACCAGCGGCGATAAATACCTAGGTGTAATGCACAATGGTACACATCTATACCTATACTAAACCCTATTATAAATCTGTCTGACTGTCTGTTACCTTTTCACGACTTAAAACTCTCTCTCTCTACTCTACTTATCATCATCATTCTCCTGCCAAATTTATTTAGGGTCGGCGCAGCATCTCCTCTTCTTCCATACTCCTATATTCCTCGTCATCTCAGCAGTCACCACTCGCTACTCTACTGTCAGGTATAAATCCAATCCAATTTTTTTTTAAAAACAACACTGGTGAATTTTGTTCTTCAACTGCACAATTTGCAATAACGTGTAAAACTATTTAAATAACCTAGTTGATTTACTAGCCACGACTTTCATAAAATGATACAAAAACATTTTTATGCGAAACTAACACGATAATAAACACAAGTTACAAACGTGACGTGGATCTACAATTAGATCATTAAAGTTTTAAAAGTAAACGAGGTTGGCTACGGTGTTTGCTTGTGCCATGTTCCGAATGTAGGCTGCTCGCTTTATTTACCGGGACATGTGTGCCCGGGCATACAATATGCAGTGCGCTGGTAAAGCGAGCTATGCTACACATGGGTCAATTTCCGACTCAGGAATCATCGACAGAAATTAAACCTCATTAATCTGGTTTGATTGCTCAATGGCTTAATGTTGATCAAATAGAAATCATTAAGACGTGTTTCATCGTCAAGAAAGAGGCGACATGAGTCGAAGAAGACCAAAGAAAATATTGATGGACTTGAAATATGATATGGCAAGAAAGAGGGGGGGGGGTGACCCATGAAATTATGACTCATAGAGAAGTATGGAAGAATAAGACACGCTGCGCCGACCCCAAATAAATTGAGATAAGGGCGGAGAATGATAATGTGTTTCATCATCATCAGCCTACAGTAGGCTTCCCCGATCGCGAGCTATTCAACTCGATTCTCGGCAACATTCATCCAGTTGCTACCAGGTATCCTGCGAAGATCGTTGCTCCACCTAGCCCGATGGTGTCCTACCTAACATTTGGCAATGTGTAAAAAACCGCTAAAACAACAAATAAAAAAAGGAAGTGGTTCCTTATCATTTAGTTTATTCATGTTCAGAAATCGTTGAGGCCTTAAAAGGTAAAGAAAAAGATGGCAAGGTTAGGGTAGCGCAAAATTGTATAAATAGGAATGCTTAACACTTTTCTATTCCAATTTAAATTTTAAAACTAAGTACATAAGTAATTGTTTATTTTGTTAATTCAAATATCAAAATTCAAATGCAATCTGAAGTTAAGAATTATTTATTTGGTGTTGTTTACAAAATAATCTTCTAAACTCTTATCTTTATTTATTCGACGTTATTTTAACATATAAAAAACTATTTAAACGGCTATTAAACTACACAAAAACTTTTTCATGTAAGATTTCCCTGACCAAACTGGAGACAATGGTTATTTGGTTAACCCGTCGGCGGCGGCGCGGGCGTGCGGTCGCCGGTCGGCGGGCGGGCTATTTCGCACGGGTGCCGGGCGGCGCTTATAATGCAACGCCTATCCGCAATTTGCATTGCATTGTGAGTTCAAATACACATAACAAGGTCTTGTTGTGTTGTGTTTCACATTTTTCAGTTCTTCTATACATATTTTTGCATTTAAAATATTAAAATTGTTTGTTATTTCTAATTCGTCTTAAACCCGTGCTTTTCTGGATTTTTAAGAAAAAATCAATTCGAAATTAATTAATTACAATCCTTTTGCATATCAATATTTCCGTACATGCTACACAAAAACACGCGCTCTTTCTTGCTAATGCGAAATTTCAAGCATCAATCAACGAAACAAGAGAGCTTTCAATTTTTAAAGCTATCAAAGAAACGACCAGGTCGAGTTAAGTTGGCACTGGTGTTGATGGCCCGAAGTTCTGCCGACATGCAAAACTTAGCTCCACCGGGTCGTATTATAATATAAAGTCCACGTACCAGCGCTTTCTACGGCTCCTGGCGACACCGGCACAGTTTCACACTCCTTCTCTTCTCTTCTTTGCTCAAACTCACTCTGCACTCTAGCAACTTGCCTCTGGCCATTTAGTCCTAATATAGCGTCTATCGTATGCCTCGGGCCTGGGTTAATACTCGTAGGCACTTGTGTTAAGCCTAACCTAGATTTCACCGCATCGAAACTCTGGTTTAGATGCATTTGTTGCGCGTGGAAAAACATTCCCATTCTGTTAAGTGTCTCTAAGTTCTGTTGGTGTTGGGAAAGTGATAAGGACTGATCCGTCACATTGATTGAAGAGTTAGAATTCGGACTACTCATTTGAGAGCGCGGACTGTTCGTGTCGGAGCGGTCCGGCGTCTGGTTGCCGTAGTATCGGTCGTCGGGCGCGTCCATCTCGCAGCGTTACGCGTACGTCACTGGCGCTCCGAAACTACTACTAGAGTCGGCGGGGAAGAAAGAGGCGGGGCCTATTGGAAGGGGGGCGAGCAAAATTGCCCATTGAAAGTGCGAAATTTGGGGTCGCGAAGTGATTTTGTTTGGTAAGAAGCAAGAAGCGGCATATTAGCATTTTCCCCTCGGAGTTTCTTTGAACGGTATTGAGAGTTGGTGATGGTTGAATAGTTTTTTTTTCTGTTTGATTGGGTCGATTGTGCTAGGTGTTAGAGTGTTGCCGCGAGTTTGTTAGCGATTTCTTTGAGGGTTCTCGACGCGCTCCTGGGTACTTACCCGCTTGTTGCTTCTTTGCATGTTTTTGAAGAAGTCAAAAGTTGATGAGATCAGATTAATTTAAAGTCTACAGATTTTTGTTATTTCAAGTGAAGTTCCGTTTACTCAAAACTTTTCTCCTTACTGCTAGACGTATAAATTTTCCATTTAATCCGACCAGATTAGTATTAAAAGCTGATCTTAAACACACAACTTTCACCAATCAAATTAAACTAAATTACTACTCAACATTCACGTTTTTGCGTACATACCTACATTACCCGTGATCAAACAAGCAGCAAAAAACAAACTAAGCGCACGGTATAGTAGTGAGTCCAAACTTCCAATTACGCAAATGCTAATGAACTCAATTCTAATTAATCACACTAATCAATACGGGGCCAATCAGACGCTACCTGTCTCAGCGGCGCGCGGGGCGAGGGAGCGAGAGCAGCGCCGGACATCTGCCTGTTAACACACAAATTTAACCAAATCGGTTAACCCGTAACCAAACAATAACAGCTTTTCCAACTGACCAGAGCAATGAATGCAATAAGACTTAACACTACAAGCTAGTCTGGGAAACATAACCTTATCATAAGGTAATTAGACTGAAAATAAAATGCGCTGATCCGGGCACATGAGTCGTTAAAGCACCAGTGTGGGAACCGTCAATATAATTTTGTCTTCTTCACACTTACAAAGATCTCGCTCGCTCTCATCTCAGGTGTAGCGACGGTTGTTAGGGGGCGGGGCGCGCGGTGACGTCACACGTCGATCGACCAATCGTGTGTTGGATTTTGTTTTTTTCTTGGTACGTCTTGTATTGTCGATGCGTTTCTTTTGTCCGGCGCGTTCAGTGATTGTTCGCGGGCGGCAGTTACAGGGTTAACTTTAGGAATAACAAGCTACCGGCTTTCTGATAGAGATAACTCACTTATGTTCTTATTTTGGTAAAAACTTAGTCATTATTCGGTCGATTGTTGATGTCGTAGAATACCTATTTATAAGGTTTTATTTTTATTTATGAACCTTTTAAAATACATAGGCAGGACTACTTTTAGGTGTTTAAATTGGCTAATTGGTCTGAGTTTTAATGTTTTGTTGTAGGTGGGTCAAGCGGTGGTCCTTTGACTCGCCTACATTTAAAAGCAGTTAGCAGACAAGTCATTTGTTTTTCATTTAGATGCATAGATAAGTTTCAAGGCAGTTACCAACCTAATAATGAAGTAGTTACCTGAATCAATATGGTTTAGATGACAAATCCCAAGAATAGAAACATATTAATTTTGTGATCAAGCTTTGCTAAGTAGGTACATTATAATTTGTTTTAAGTTTCTGTGCGCATTTAAGATATTTTAACCGACTTAAAAAAGGAGAAGGTTCTCAATTCGGTTGTATTTTTTTTATGTTTGTTACCTCATAACTCCGTCATTTTATTAACCGATTTGAAAAAATCTTTTTTATGTGAAAGGACATTCTTCCCGATTGATCCCATAAGAATTTCATCAAAAGCGAACTTTGGTGTTTTTCCTTACGTAATTTTTTCTTCTTCTGGGACTACTTATGTTGATGACATGATGATCACTTAATAACTTCTAGTTACAATGTAAAAATTAATTCGTGACAAGAATGTATGTGTGTGTATACTACTACTGAAAAGGGCTAAAGAAAAATCTTTCTGCAAAAAAACCGACTTCCAAAAACTAAACACTACTTAAAACATGTTTAAAATAACTTTACTTTCGGAAGTCGGTCGCAAAAAAGTCAGTGAAACAATGACTTTGTTTGTTTCATTGACTTTTTTGCGACCGACTCGGTTTTTTTATTGATCAGAAATAAAGTAAAATCATTCTGATGTTCTGAAAGAAGTATGAATTAGCCATCAAATGAATCTACTAACTACCTATATAATGAAAAACTGATGTACCTACTTTGAATTGTTATTGTATATTTTAACTTCCTAGAAAAGAAAAACTCTTCTACATTAAACATTTGAGATTTTAAGCCTTCTTTTAACCCCCCCCCCTCCCCCTTGGTGATACGTCATGAGGCTTAGACTACTCCTCCTCCCCCTCCCGGCATCACGTGTATTTTTTAGGGAAAAGGTCAAATTCAATAGCTTCAGCATGTTTCAATTTAAAAAAAAAACCGGCCAAGTGCGAGTCGGACTCCTGAACCGAGGGTTCCGTACACACTTGTAGGTATTTTGAACTTAAACAATATATTTATGGTTTTCAGATTTTTTCCTTTAGGTACATGTGCTGTAAGACCTTGCTTTTTGTAAAATTTCGTGAGTCCAGGTTTTCGACCCAAAACCTGTAGGTACTTCCAACTCACCTAAAATTGACAATTTTGGTTAAAAGCAAGGTCTTACAGCACAAGTAAAGGGCAAAGTCCGAAAAAAAATAAAACAAATTGTCAATTTTGGTACCTACATAAGTACAAGTTTTCGCGAAAATCTAAATTTGCCTATATCTTTTTATCGTGTTGACTCAGGACCTTGATTTTTATGCACCTAATAGGGACTATAGTTCTCAGTATCTGCTATAAATTTCAATAATTATCCTGAGAAAATCAGTGGTGACACACTGGATCTTATAAGGGTTCCTTTTTTTTACTTTTTGAGGTACGGAACCGTAAAAACGGGCTTTTTAGAACAAATTCACTTGCTCAGGTTTTTTATTTAAAATAGGGATAAAAAGAAATTTAAGAGGTGTCAAGGGACACCCGGATGGAACGAAGTGCATTTCGATTAAATAGAGAAAAAAAAAAATTGGCAACCGTTGCTTAACTTGGATCACCCATCCACAGACAGACCTTGGCAGTCGTTGCTTAACCTTGATCACCCATCCACAGACCAACCTTGGCAACCGTTGCTTAACTTGGGTCACCCATCCACAGATAGACCTTGGCAGTCGTTGCTTAACCTTGATCACCCATCCACAGACAGACCTCGGCAACCGTTTGCTTAACTTGGATCACTCATCCATAGACAGACCGTGGCAGTCGTTGCTTAACATTGATCACCCATCCACAGACCAAAAACGAAACGAAAATATCTGGCTTGCTTTCTATAAGAGAGAGAGAGACAGACAGAGAAACATGCGCACACCGCACGGCTTACAATAGCTTACTATAGCAAAAACACATTTACCCTCCTTTGCGTCGCGCAGTCGGGTAAAAAGTGTCGTTTCGTCTGATTTTTTTCCTTCTAGCCCCCTTTCGCAACGCGCGATAAGGAACTTCGTTCCAATATATTACACATCACACATTAAATCATTTGTTTTCGTACCACATAAACGTACAATGGATTGTCACATTATCCCCTCACCCGTAATGATTCGTTGTGATTTTTCTCTATGTGTTTTTCTCTACCGTCTTTGAACCTCACGTTATTAAAGGACGAATCCTTATTGAAGTAAGTCTTTCCAAATTAAGGCAAAATTAAAACATTCCATAACATAATCAACTTCCCCACTGCTGAAACAAGACTTTACATCAGGCCAATGTACCGCACGGACCCAGTACGGGCATTTGGCAGTCGGGAATCAAAACATTATTTTTTCTACCATTACCATGCATGTTGCCCATAGTGCACCAATACATTATAGTGATTGGAGCTGAATATTTAACGCGCTCACAATTAGTACAAACTCTTCACTTGATTGAATGCACGCCACGCCGCCGCTGCTGCTATTGAATGACTTTTAATTGCACGTTCCGTGTTTTTCTGCTTTAAAAGCATTCATAATGTTGCCATAACTAATCGTTATGTCGTAGATTTTCAATTTTAATGCTGGCAATATTGCCTAATGGATTGCCCTGATCAAGTTCCCGGTATCAATCAATTTGTTTAATGATTTGATTTAGATCTAGATTGAAATTGTATTACCGTTTAAAACCACGACTAGTTAGATGCATGTTAACTAGTAATCAGTGTTTACATTTTTGAAGTGAAAACTTCTTTAGCGGCGTTGAGCACTTTTTCTGTAATGGGTATAAAATCTTAAACTCGCGTCAGGACACGTGACCCTGATCGAAAAAGCGTAAGACAAATTTTCTCATTCGATTTTGAACTTAACCTTCAACATTTTATGGTTTAAAATCATTTAAAGAAATTTTTAAATGTTTCCAATCAACTTTGAACCTAAAATGCTTTAGGGATAAAGCTGACAAATCTATTAAATAAATTGCCACCCGCCGCGCGCCGGCGCAGCGCCGCGAAACCTAGTCCTCTGGCTATCTTCATCGTCCTTAAGATTGTGATAGAACCGTGGTCTTTGGGGGATTCGCACCGTGCTAACTACGAAGGCAATTTACGTGCTATTTACAAACGTTACGTACCTGTAGGTATGTTAGTGTAGCTAAAATTCCGTATTTCCTTGCAATTTTATTGATTGACGCATAATGACAAGATATTCTAAAATCAATAAGACAGTGTTGTCTTTGAGTTTGCAGCTTTCTTAGTATCTAGTAGCTATTAAAAGTACTTGTGAAGGCTTTTAAGATGCAAGCACAATCATGATAATAAAATAAAAAAGGAAATCGTTCAATCGCAATAAGTACCTTCCGAGTATTAAATTGCTAAACATTTTCACTAAGGCGTTTGTTGTTTGGTAAAATAAAGTTCAGTTTATCTAAAAACCTGCTTTAAAAATGATTTGATTACAAGTATTTACAAGTAAGTTAAAAAGCACGAGTGTTATTGGTATAGGAAACCGATAAATTCTCAGCTAATTCTGTAGTAAGATCGAATGTGACGTTCCTGCTTACGTGCTTACTAAGCGCCTGTGAAAAGATGTATCGCACACATTTTTATGTGCGACAGATTATTTCTACACTTTTAATTACAAATTCTTTAGGCAGGATTCAATGATAACATAACATCCTGTAATCCCCGAAGGCTCAGGCAGGGGTGCACCGAATAGTACACCCTGTTCTTTATACTGATAAAGCAATTGGTGCAAAATTATTCCCTAACCATTCCAAAATATCAAACATGCTCAACGTTAATAATCAAGTTTTCACTTCTGCCGGCACTCCCGGAGTGCAACCCGTCTTTTTTTTTTCTTAGCCTCTATTGTCCCACTGCTGGGCAAAGGCCTCCACCATAGCCTTCCACTCTTCTCTCCGTGCGGTTTTCTCTGGCCAATCTTTCATAAACGCCTCTAGGTCATCACGCCAGCGTTTTCTAGGCCTCCCTCGGCGACGACGCCCGTCTTCTGGCACCCACTGCGTGACGACTCTGGCCTATCGGTCCTGATGCATTCTATAGACATGACCAACCCAATCCCACTTCAACCCAGCAGTCTTGTTCCCCACATCAGCGATTCCAGTTTTGGAGCGTACTGTGGTATTGTGAATTCTGTCGCTGAGCTTAATTCCTAATACGCTACGCTCCATCGCCCTTTGACAAACCTTGAGTTTGGACTTTTGCGATTCGGTCAAGGACCAAGTTTGAGCACCGTAGGTTAGGATTAGCAAAATGCACATGTCGATGAGTTTGCGTTTCAGGGATAAAGGTAAGTCACCCTTCATCATTGACTTCATGGACCAGTAGCTCTTCCAGGCGTTCTCGACTCGGCGGTCAATTTCTCTGTCTTGCCTGTTTTCGAAGGAAACTAGCTGGCCCAAATAATGTACTCATCAACGTATTGGATTTCTTGCCCATCTACCTCAACACTACTTTTTGTGCTATTGGTCATCACTTTAGTCTTTGACCGATTCATCATTAGTCTAACTTCAAAGCTTGCTGTGCTCAGATCTTGGAGCATCTGTTGTAACTCGGCAGCAGTCGGTGCAAATATGATGATGTCATCAGCGATACGAAGGTTGGTGAGTTTCTTGCAACCGACTGGTATACCTTTACTGGACCATGGGTCTGTTAGGTTCTTGAATACCTCCTCAAGGGTTATAGTAAATAGTTTGGGAGAGAGTGGGTCACCCTGTTTCACGCCATTGTTAATTTTGAAATTTTGACCGGGAAAGTTGAGTTTAATGTTTGCTGTGCTATTGTTGTATATTACTTTAAGGATATTGATGTAGGTTTGGTCTAACTATTGATTTTGTAAAGATGAAAATTTGGCTGAATGTTTCACGCTGTCAAATGCCTTCGTATAGTCCACGAAGGCCAAATATAAAGGTTTTACAAATTCTATGTGTCTTTCCATGAATTGGTTTAAAGCATGGAGGTGATCTGTAGTGGAGAAACTTGGGCGGAAACCAGCTTGTTCGGGTTTTTACATACATAACACACATACACAACATACATTCCACCGGACGTATCTTGTCGACCATTATTTAAAAAACTCGGTCTGCTACCACTACCCTCACTATATGTATATGAAACATGTATGTTTGTACGGAACCACAAATACCTATTCAGAACAGCAGCAGATGTAAGTTCTAGGAATCGGCGTGACAAATTTAGACTTGTTTTGGATGAATTCCCTCGATCAACAAAATATAGTAAAAGCTGTATAGCTATGGCCGTACGTATATATAACAAATTACCATGTAAATTTAAACTACTAAATGGCAGATTGTTTAAAATTCATTTGTTTAAATGGCTAAATACCTAATAGTAATTTTTATAGCATTAAGGAATACCTTGAACATAAGTTGTGTTAACCAATTTGCATGCTTTAGTTTTAAGCAAAACATGTATGATCTTATCCTTAACTCATGTAACACCTTTGTAGGTATACCATGTTTTACGCAAATAAATAAATATGAATATGAATATAAAAATTTGGTTTTAAGTAATTTGCTAAACGAAAAGTAGTGAAAATACTGAAAGCAACTTATTTCGCAAAAACATATCGAAAACTTAAAGGGCAAGGCTAAACAAAAATGAATTTAGAAGACTAAAACACCCGACTGAAAAAACTAAAAAGCAAGCACATTATAAATTAAACTAGCTTATGCCCGTGGTTTCGCCCGTGTGGACTTCGGTTATTGTCCCACGGGATAGTACTAACGGCATAAAAAGTATCCTATGTGTTAATCCAAGTTATAAACTAAGAAATCTGCCAACGCAATGCAAAAACTACTGACTGGATTTCATCCAAATCCGGTCACCAGTTTTTGCGTGAAATATTAACAAACATGCATCCTCACAAACTTTCGCATCCATATTTTAATATTCTAAAGCTGAAATTTGTTTGGTTGTACGCGCTGATCTCAGGAACTACTGGTTCGGATTGTAAAATTCTTTTAGTGTTATAAAGCCCATTTATCGAGGAAGCTATCTAACATCACGCTACGACCAATACACGGACGAAGATCGCGGGCAACAGCTACATGTCGCGTATCGCGAGCCAACGCGAAAATCTGGATTTCACATATATTTACAGACACGTCTACCTCAGAAAAATCCTCCCTACTTACTAATAGGTAAAGACTCCCGCGCCCCGCACGCCACACTGCGCGCCATGCGCCCGTCTACGTGAGTTTCGAAGCCCTATTTGACTCTGTTGGGGGATGATTTTGGAAAAGACTGACTGTGATACACGTCTCTCATTATATGTTTAAATAGAAGAGTGTGTACAATAATTTTCGAGTCAATCGACCCAGAGAATATACCTATAGTTTCACAGAAAATTCAACCCTCCATTTCACTCTCTCAGGGGTGACATTTCGAAAAACCCTTTCTTAGTTAGTGTATTACATGTTTCTACTCTTCACAAAGAAAATACCCTCCAAATGTCATGTCTCTAAGACCAGCAGTTTGGTCTGTTGGTTTATAAAATATCAGTCAGTCAGTCAGGAATTTGAATTTTATAAGTATAGAAGATAAAAGTTGGAAGCAGGCCCATTTGGATATAAATATGAAAAAGGAATGGGTCCCGCCTGCTTCCAACTTCTTCAATTATTAAAGAGTTGCGACGGATCAAAGAAACAAACATACATATATACTTCCTTGTCGATGTTCACATTCGCACGAAGCGCTTTGCTACATCGTTTATGTTTATTATGCGCACAAACAAGAAGTGGAATTCCCTGCTTTCGCCGGTGTTCCCAAGTTCATATGATCCCAATCTATTTAAGTCTCTAGTTAATAGGCTTCTTTTGGGTTAGCTCGTTCCATCGTCGAACTCATCTCTGTCCTCAAGACTAGATTGAGGTCAAGAGTAGGACCATTCAATATAAAAAAAAACCGGCCAAGTGCGAGTCGGACTCGCGCACGAAGGGTTCCGTACCATTATCTATAAAAACGGCAAAAAAATCATATCTGTTGTATGGGAGCCCCCCTTAATATTTATTTTTAGTGCTTGTTGTTATGGCGGCAATAGTAATACATCATTTGTGAAAATTTCAGCTTTCTAGCTATCACGGTTTATGAGATACAGCCTGGGGACAGACAGACAGACAGACAGACAGACAGCGAAGTCTTAGTAATAGGGTCCCGTTTTACCCTTTGTGTACGGAACCCTAAAAACAGGTCAACCACATAACGCCCCTTTTGGGCTTCGCCGCAGTCTGGTAAAACTATACTACCTTACGAGTTCTTGACAGTCAACTGTCGGCCAAAGCAAAAGTAACAGAAACAATTTGAATTTACAACCCTTGTGACACCACATCTAGTTTTGACGATCGTGATGGATGCAAGTAACACGTCTGGAGCCTCTTGGATGAAAATCGACTTTAACAACATGTTGGGTGTACGACAGAGAAAGTGACCTTGTATACAGGTGCCTTTGAAGGAGAAGTTACAATTTATGAACTGCCGGATTGTCTTTGACAGATCTGCCTTCAATTTAGGTACCACGATATATGATTCTTCTAGCCATCTTCGATTGTGACTTGACTTGCGAGGTTTTTAATCGATCGTTTTATGAGGAATTCCTTTTTTTGTGATGGACGCAATATTATTTTAGAATACAACAGGTTCGATTCCCGGGTTGAGCAAAGTGTTATTGGGTTTTTCTATGAGGAATTTCTCAGCTACGGATTCTGGATTTGTGCCCAGTTGATGGCAACAGGCTCGCCCCCTGTTACATGGGACTTAAACATAACTGGCGAAATGTGGGTGTACTAATTAGGTACACCTGTGCCCAACCCTTCGGGGATTATAGGCGTAATGTCGTCAGGGAGTGACTTATGGGATGACGGCTAGCAGAGAAGTATGAAAGAAGAACACAAATGACGATGACAACAGTGGATGCTGCTAAAACTGCAATCCATAGACATCTTATTGAACTACTTTAACAAGCCACGTTTACAATAGTATCCAAAAGAAACATTAAGTGAGTTGAGTAAATCGATAGAAGAACGCCAAGCGAAAAGCAATTAAAACTCTCCGAGGCAACAGACGTGAATTTATAATTCAAAGCTCGATAACGAGACCAAATATAATAACGACCGCTAATGCTGGATTGATGCTTAAATTAAGCGAGTTTACGAGGAGATTGATTGGGATAAGTGTGGGAGGGGGGCGGCGGGAGGGGAGGACATGCTCGGGGCGGGAGGGGGGGGGGGGCTGTACGCGACACGCTAATCTAGTACGACCATATAACAATTTGTTGACAGTGATGGGTTATGTCGATGTGAGTAATTAGATCATAGGGCTAGGGTCGCTACCAAAGACTTTTAGTTTGGTTCAGAAGAATTGCATAATCAGCATATAATGTTCCCACGTATGTGATACTGGCCTCCTCTCTATAGTAGGAAACGTGCTATAATCCACGATACGGGCCCAGTGTGGGTTGGTTAATGTCACATGTCTTCGAATTTTTGGTTCTAGGACGTGCTGGTTTATTCACGATGTTTTCCTTCACCATTTTGAGAGCAGTGGTGTTAAAATAAATTACACAAAGTAATGAGCCTGCCCGGGTCCAAACCCACGACTTACTGAACGTAAGTCGCCACCACTGGGCCACCAATGCTCGCGGAAAGAAAACAATTCTCAGAAGAATTGGTATTTATTCATTTAAAACCAAATTTAGCCCACCCTAGGAGCACTCCTGAATCATGCGTGGGAGCGCTTACAAACATTTAAACCCACCTACACAAACAGCCAGACCCAGAACAACTATCTGTAGGCCATATAAATATACGCCGGTTGCGAGTACCACGCACCGGACCTTTCTGAAGAACTTCACCAATAAGGTGTATGTCCGTCTAGGGCGTCCCCTCCCGGCGTTGCCACTCACATTTATCTTGTAAATACGCACAATTACGAGCCAATTACATTTCATTATATTTCAGTTCACTTCTTATTCATCATATTTCTTCGTTTGTTTGTCGACAAGGCCGCATCCCTACGCCACCTGGCTGCTGACAGCGACCTCTGTAATTGTTGAATGAGCCAGCATTAAAGCGCCAATTAACCAACATTGATTGGTTTTGAACACCTCCCCTCCAACCCCTCCCAGTCCTTTGGCCTCCCCACCCTTCGCATCCCTCTGTGACCCTCGCTGCGGTCCCGGATAATTCTGAATTAAAGGGCTAGCGTGGATGTGTGGGACCCATTTAAAGTATGCCTTAGACTATGTTATTAGAAATCTTTCAACTCTTATTAGCATTGTGATCATGTTTAAAGACTTCTTTTATCCTCCTTACCGATGGTTCTTCTCCAAGAACCCTTTCAGTAGGTAGTAATTCCTTCAACAGACGTGTTCTTCGGTGAAGGTCCTAGTAGAGCTATTTTAAACTGAGTTTAACTATGGTAACACTGTTGACACAAATAACAATTACTAATTGCTTAAAAATAGTCTAGTATTATTGTAGGTCTGAGTCTAGGTTGCCATTCTGTTTACCTAAATTTAGAACAAAAGTGGCAAGCTGATGTAATTATTTGGCTAGTTTATTTAAAGTCACCACAGAAGTGAACCTAGAATTAGTTATTTGTCGACACAAAGCGTTAAATTATGTATTTTATTCTAATTTAACTAACACCTAGAATACAATTACACACCATAAAACGAACGATAAATTACAATTGTTTATGTAACAAAAACGATAACAAGGATAGATCTTTGACAGTCATTACAGAAGCCTGAAAGTCTCACAGTAGGGTATCGTACTCGTATTACCCAAGACATGGGTTGAGTAGGCAGAGGCTCCATGTAGAACACCTAGTATTCAGCTGCATCCGGTTTGCAACTCTCACCTCGACATAGTTGGAAATAGGCTAGGAAAATGATGAAAAAAGTTGAAAATTACATAATGTTAAATTACAGTATGTAGAAGCGATCCTTCCAAAAACATCGATTTCAAAACATAAATCGAAAGCTTACTAATTTGAATCAATAAAAAAATTGTAATTGTTCCAAACAAAAATCCCGCAAGCTGCCAGTGCCCAGAAAGCCGCCACCAGTCCAGCTGTCCGAAGGGACAGTGGACACGATCCGAGAAGTACCACTGAGTTAATTAATATAGCGAGCTGCTCCTGATCTATTAATGGTGGACGCAGCGGGCGGTGATGGGGCCACACGGTCGATGTAGCAAGGATAGTCCGGATACGAATTGAACAAAGATGATTGATTGATATGATTTTTTTACGTAAGTAGAAGCAATAATAGAACAATGAAGTCATCGCTAAAGTAACAAGAGAATTTGTTGCAGGTGTAAATACTAAACTTTCGTTAATACCTGGACTGGCAGAAGTATCTAGTTTCCTGCAAGTGTACCGATTCTATAATCCTAATTGCAAAAGGCAGCCAACTTAATCTGATGTCTCGATATTCCCATCCGTCCCCGACGCATGGTCGCCGTACAACACCTGTGCTTGTCATGCTTTGATCTCGTGAATTATCCTTTATCTATTCGCTGTCCTCCGAACAAATCCATTTGATTGCGCGCGCCTTGTTTCAGACGTGATTGTAGCCGATCTCATTACCCGCAACTAATTACCACTTACACTGTTCAAAGGGTTCACCAGTTATGCTCAAACGTTTTATATTAAGCACTGAATTTACCTCGGTTCACCTTTATAGGGGTGTTGTTGCGAGTTTCTTTTTTTACGATTTTGGACCCCATTTGTGATTTTGGTACTGAAGAATTGTGCAATAAGATCATTGGTGGCTCTTGTTAACATAATGGTCATAACTTCAACGTTTCTTTAGGATTAATGGTAGTATTCTTTATCATCATTCCTGTGCCCTTATTCCAATTTATTTGCGTTCGGCGGTGCTTGTCTCTCGCATGAGTTTCTTTATTTCTAGCCATATCATCTTTCTCACTGTCCACAACTTCCCTTACGACAATTTCCTCATTCCTCCTTACTAATAGGTAGTATTGTTATAATTTCTAATGCGTTCTCTCGTTTCACATTCAAAAAAGTTGCAGATGCAATGAATTATGCTGCACTGAAATCACAAAATTCAATTTAACCGAACCTCAATGAGCATTGCAATTCAAATATCCTGTCAGCGCCTAGGCGTAATGGAATGGTTTAGCCGTAGTATACAATGGTCCAATCAGGTGCTCGCCACACGGACACAAGACACAGCGGCTCATCTCAGCGAGCAATCGAGTTACCTCGCTGTTACGCGCTACGTGGTCGCCTGGACACACGCGTAGAGCAGCTGTAGGAATAGAGGCAGAAAGTATCACAGATTTGGTACAATAAGGATGTTAATATTCTGTTAGTAATTCAACGAAGGTTGCAGAAGCAGCCAACAATCTAACGATTCATGGAACAGGTGATATAAAACAAATCAAAATCCTGAATCTATATATTATGTCATACCCCTAGCTAGAGCGAACTCGTTGTCTGACTGCACACGAGGTAGACCGATGACATGGACTTTGGAGGTGACTTGAAGATATTCAGAAGGCAAAAAAAGTGTGGCAAGTTTTCACAAATATTCAGCGAGTGAAGATAAATAGTTTTGGATCTAAAATTGGTGTGTGTCATTGTAAACAAACAAACAATAATTTAACTTTGCTTTATGAGTATGGGAGGACCAACGCAATGATTTAGGACTCTGTAAACGATAAAATGTCCTACAAATGGGTGACAGCTGTGATGACTAGTAATAGAGAAGTACGGAGGAACAAGACATCCTGCGCCGACCCCAAATAAATTGGGATAAGAGCAGGAGCGTGATGATGAAATGGTTTTGTAATCATATGTTATATGAAATAATAAATGTCTGTAGAGGGTGCTGTTTCTTGCAACCTCTGCACCGCTCACTACTCTGTGCTATCTCGGCGTGCAATCACAAGACGCGGAACAAGTAACTAACTGACCGCTGCAATAGTGTTCGCCTGCTCGCCGGCTCGCCTGCTCGGCTGGACACTATCAACTCACATAACTCACTTTGCCGCTCCACTTACACTAACACTTGCATACTATACCGAAGCACATTCCTCTACGTGTGCACACCTACTTCGTTACATAGCATGACATCACGCCTGTGATCCCTGAAGAGTTAGGCAGTTACCTTACAGTACATCCACATTTCGCCGGGTTATGTTTGAGTCCCATATAATAGTGGACGAGCCTAAGAAATTCCTGATGAATAAACCCACAACAAAAACTTATACTGTCACTTACGGGATATCTTCCGTGAAAAGTGAAAAACCCAATAACATTTCGCCCATCCAACCCAGGACCTCATACCCTGCAGTAGTGCTTGCGAAGTTGCGACCTATAGAGGCTTCATTACATTTCTTTTATACATTAACGTTATTGGTGCCTGTAAGTCAAGTACTACTATTGCTATTTTTCTGCTTCAAGTATGGATTCTTTCATCGTCATTATCACTGGCAGCTTTGTTTTACTTATCGCTGAGAATAAGCATCCTCCATTTTGTGCTATTCTTTCCTGGTCTGCGCGAGTCTGAAGTAGGTCTTACCCGCGATCTTCTGTATGTCATCCACCCATTTGGCTGTTGGTCTGCCATCACTTCTTCGAATGAACAACTTTTACTACGGGACCAATTATTCTGAAATATGAAAGAACTCGGAAATAGTGCAGCTTCCCATTAGGGTAAACCAGGCAAACGTGCCCCACCATTCGAAATATCGAAATAAAAATATTTTTTTGTTCAGAACATGTTTATTAAAGTAATCAGACTTAACCTCTGACTCAATGGGCATAACAAAAACTAAAAAATCTTCTAAATTATAATTAAAAATAACTGAGATTAACAATTTCGTGAAACTTAGGGTGGGGCACATTACAAGGATAGATCCGTCTTATGTGCCCCAGCAAAACCTCTCATTTAGAGGTTCTTTTTCCTTTCCCTTTCCCTTTTTCTTTGGTACCGCAGTTGTTGCATTTCTCTCTGTAACTTGTATAGTCTTCATGTAACCAGCCAAAACACTGCAAACACCGAATCCATTCACTCTTCTTCTTGGTACGATAGTAATCCTCGTGACATTCTACACATTTGTGTTTTCATTTTCATCAGAACATTTTTCAACATTTTTAACCTTTCCCATTTCCTAAAAAAAAACATAATTTTGTTAGAAACAAGTCAAAATAAGAACTCAGGAATAATCTCCAAATGGCCGATGCATTAGCCGATGTAGGTAATGTGGTAGGTGTAATGTGCCCCACTTAAATAATTCTGATTTTTGTAACGAAAAACGGAACGTAATTACAGGCAAACAAAAGTTCAATGACGTTAGTTTTCGATAAAAACTTTAAAAACACGAAATAATATCGAGCAAATACTTTTAATCAACGTGAAAATAGATATAAAACAAATTCATGTAGTCATAAAAACCTTTTAATCACTTTTTCTCACTCAAACTAAATAAAAACCAGTACAGTGTTGTTTCGATCGTGGCCATACTTGGGTTACTGACCAGCTAGGATCAAATAAGCGCCAAATTTAAAATGCATCACTGAGTTTCGCGAGTGAGGCACGTATCCGACTGGGGCATGTTTGCCTGGTTTACCCTAGTGTAAAATTTTTTGGAGTCGAATCAGCAGCTCCGAAAATTACCCCCTACATCCAAACTTACTAACTTTACCTTTATATGTTATTAATATTTAGTATAGACTGGACAAGCAGCTGTACATATTTGGGGTTAAAGTATGAAATTGCCGATTTGTGTGGACGATTTCGTGAAAAGTGATATTTTCATACTAGCATTTTTTTTCTTGGAAATGTCAGAACCGATTATGATGCAATTGCACACTATAGTTAGAGTGAAAAAAGCTGCGCTGCACTGCGCACCTGAAATTCGCAAAACATAGTCTATGACAAAAATATACATAGGTACTTGAAGTAGTGAAACCGACGGCCTATTGAAACAGGTGTTTTGATGCACTATCCTATAAGGTAATATGCAACTACTAGTACGACGTTTTAACTATAAAAGGTACGTAATTTAACAATTCGAATAAAAATGGAATTAGGAAAAAACATAACTATACCTATACCGTCAAAGTTACAAACAGAAAAAAATGTTAGAAAAAAACGGCAATTTCATAGTTAAAGACCTATTATAATCCTCTCTACTCTGTGTTGGTCCTAACCCTACACAAATCAAAACAAAAAGATTACTTTTATGAAGCGCAGGGGCTCGTGCTGGCCCTTCAAACTTTTTGCATTAGGCTAAAGTCAAAATTGCGCGTAATCTTTAAGATAAGAAAACTCTCACTTGTGATGGCCACTAATTGGTTGTCCGTGATGGCTCAGCATTTTTGGGCAGTATTTATAATGTTGTAAATCATGTAAGTCTGATCAGGGGGTCTAAAATGGCCGCTTTAGCAGAATCATAATAAAATAATAATATGAATTACGTTTAAATTGGTAAAATCGTCACAAGGTGACAATTCATAATAGTAGGTACGTCTATGACCACACACCCAAACACAACAGTTTAGCTGGTAGAGGGGAAGGCGGGGACTTGAGTCTAACAAAAATTAGCACTTTAAAGCTTAATATTTCGCAAACGAATACCTTAATCGTAAATTATTTTTTTAAGGTATCTCCTCCTTACGACTTTGTCGGCGTAACTAATCTGTAAATTCATGAAATTCATGCCAAATTACAGCTTTCTAGTCCTAAGAGTATTTGAGCTAAGGTACGGGCAGATGGACAACCGGCCGGACGTGGCTAAACTATAAGGGTTCCTTGTTGACTACGGAATCCTAAAAATTGCGCAATGCTGTCAGCACCTTAACACATTCAAATTTAACGTCTTCTGACTTCTGAGATTTGTGACTCAGAAGGTATTTCTTCTGTTAGGTAAAATATCTTATGGACTGTGAACAAAAATGTGGGCCAACAAATCACCAAAGAACCTAGTAAGCACCAACATCCAAGTCAGTTAAACCTGATATTTATTCCAAACAGTTGCCTAAAATGTTCCAAAAGCAAATTTTCGCTTACTCATCCAATCCATCACCGCGGATCGTAATAACACTCACTCAAATTAATACCTGCCCACTCAAAAATAGAATTGAAAAATTGATGCCCAGCGTAATCAGAACCTTCGAAATGTTTCACTGTTCCTTTACATTGGTTCACACAAAAAGTGTGACGGGTCTTAAAGAACTGGTCATATCTTAATACGGGCTTATTACTGATGTTAATTTTGGGATGTTTCGGTGAAAAAAGTTTTGAATGGTATTTAGAGTGCTTTTAGAATCGCCATCGATATATTTACGTACAAACTCGTAGTTTTGTTATACAAATTATTATCATTTGGCTACTTAGTGCGTAGTAGTGACGTTTAAATTATTAGTTGGGAGTTGATAAGTTGCTAGCATTTGTGTATAGTCTTTTTCGCGGATGTCTTATTAAACGGCAGTTGTGTGCGATTAAATATTCAAATGGCAATTGGAAAGAACCTAGATATTACGGTTTCTTTCATATTAACTCTCCCGAAAAGGGGCCTAACCTTTTAAATCGATTGCGTGACAGAAAAGGCAACGTTATGTTTTGGATTTATCATTACAACTGTTGACAGAATTGTCTGTAAGTTATGTGGAATAGATCGTACGAATTTAACACAAAACAATGTTTTTTAATCACATATTATAAAAAAATCTTAATCTAAAAAAAAAACACTTAAAATTCTCAAAACTGAGAAAGCAACAATACAGCAGGGTAATTTCGTGAACAAAATAAAGAAATCAATAGTAAATCAAAGGTAATAAAACAATCATGGTTACACAATCGAATCAAACAGCACTCAGGATGAAGCGCCCAGTTGTCGGCACACGGCGCGTCATGCTAGTGGCCGTCAATTACGTACAAAAAGACTAGATCGTCGACAATTTCGCTGTTGCTCGTTTTTGATAGATGCTTTTAATGTTCTTACAGTAGTTATAGTTTTTCTATTATAATAATAAATATTAACAAGAAATTATTATTCCGTGTAGCTTGCTTGATAACTCGCTATAGCCGCAAAGCCGCAATATTCAAGACCAGTGTGATTTCTGATAGTGCAAAAAATGTTCCGAGTCTTAACAGTGATTCACGTGCCTTAGTTCAATCAATAACAAGTGAGCAATCCATCGAAATTTCGTGGAAATTATATGTTTGGAGAAATGCTACAATAATAATGATGAAACCCGCTTAATGGTCATTCTTCATTCAAGAGTGTTACTTGGGCCAACTCGCTAATCTCGTTTCAATAGTAAGTATAACTGTGGAGCCAACGCGTTATTTGGATGATGTTTGAAAATATTTTGAATACTTTTGAGGCTGCATTATTTGAATTGTGGAAAGGATTATGAATGAAGTAAACCTTTTTGGTTTGCGGGATTCAGAGACTATTGTTGTCGGAGAATTTGATACACGTGCAAACATCAACACTAGACTACTTGGCGCCTGACTGACGAGTTGAATTGTTTGGAAATTGTGTTAATTTTATTTGAAAACGAAAGTTTGTATAGGTACAATTTTTTTTTAATCTACGTAAAACGAGTTCTTATTACTTATAACAAAAGAATACGCTTAAAATGGAGTAAATAAAGTCTTAAATTAAAATTTGACTGATGTAATTGAAACATGATTAAAAGGCTCCTTCGTTAAGCAGTTGGCGTTCAATCAAAATGATTTCACGGAGGTAAATTGAGTGTAAACAGAGCGAGCGAAACGTGAAATAATCTTGTTTATAACGAAGAATGAACATCTCGCTCTAATCTTATAAAAGCACAGACTAATTTGTAGACAATTGCAGAGTTAAGGAGCTTGAGGGTTGCTATCAACTCGGCAGCACCTTCATTGAGGGTTATTGTGATTATAATCTTAATTATTAAAGTCGAATCGTGATATTTCTCATCATCAACATTGGCAGCCTCGTTCGATCTACTGCTGGTTGTTGGTTTACTAACACTTCTTCTACCATCGGTAACTATTCAGTGAGCGATCTACTTCACCTCTCATCATCACGTATTGCCAAGTGTCCTGCTCACATACACTTCAGAACCGCTACCCGCCATCCGACATTTTGAACTTTAGTTCAACGTTGGATTTTTTAGTTACGGACTCAGTTTCTCGATGATAGACCTAACATGGCGGGTTCATATTGCACTTTAATTACAGCCGCAATATTGGAGGCAAAGCTCCACGCATCCCTCCACACTTCATCAACGCGGCGGAACACCTGCCGTCTGAAAATCTCTTAATCGATAGCGGACAAAGGTTGGTCGCTGTAGAAGTAATCTTGCCAAATTGGGCATCCTCGACCCATCCCAGACACAAAGTCAGTGTGGAGCTCCTTTGCAGGACATGACCCACCTTTCAGGATTTAAACGAGCCCAATGTTAGAGTTGTGCAGGTAGCTTCATACTGATCTGACAAAATATGGATGTAATCGACAGGTAAAGAAGACGATTAGGGACAAATCTCTAAGTCGGTAGTTCGGTACGTTACCTTGTTTTTTATTTTAGGTTCTTGGCGTACAAATGTTGACATGGCCTTACTAACCTATTAACTTATTCATGTCACGCGTCGCTCTACAAAACTCCTAAGAACCATGTCTGAAGATACCCAAACACAGTTGTTGCCCAACCAGTAGCCCGCCGTGTTGTTCCAGCACAATATAAAACAATAAAAAGCCTATTAAGTTGGAACAATATAATCTTCGTGGGCCTCCCTGCCCCCGCCCTGCGCCCTCCCTTCCCCCCGGGTCAACCTCTCGGAGCACTCTGGCGTCCAGCGGGCGGTAATTACCAACGCCTTGAGACTCGGCAGTCAGGAGGCAATAGCGTTATTTAGCACCTTCACAATTTGTTTCTAAGAAATCACTTTTATCTCATTATCCACGTATTTGTTGCTTTAAACGAATCTGTTATGAATTGAAATGGTTTTTTTGTGAAGTATGTTTTCTTTGCGTTTTATGTGAGTAGTGATTTGCAGTACTTCAGATTATAATCATAATTCATCATTCAGATCATAATTAATGCGTGTCGAAGGCAATCTAAATTGATTTAACACGAAATTTTGCGACTGAAAATTTTAACTGGTTACATGCAAATAATAGGACAGGCAGGGCACGATATTAAGCGTTGATCCCATCGTTTGTGGAACAGCACCACCTTTACATTCCAGGGCAGGGTCATCTATGAATTTCCACTGGAACAGGTTTTCCTTGCTTCGGCCACTCTGTGTATTATGCCTTTGTTTCTCGATTATAGATTTTTGGCGACGCCGACGTAAGAATTTCTCACCCAAAATATAAGAAATGTATGTTTATAAAAATAATAGCACCCTAAGGTATTTCAACGATTACTAAACAAAAATAAATATTGTAAAGTAACTTGAATCTAATCTAAAATTCTTATACGAGTGATATTTAAATAAAGAAAATACTGAATAACAAAATAATTCGGCAATTTATTACAAAATGATTTGGGGCCCATAAAATGAATGGTAAATTGAATCGTAACAACTAACAAAACCGAATAATGCATCTAAATAACAAAATGTTATCAAAGAGAACAAAAACCTCTCAAACACTACAGGCATCCTCCATCCTTTTCGATCGCTATATCGGTGTCCTGCTCACTCTAATCGTATTAAGCATCCATTTTTGTAAGCGCTCCGAGCCCGATCCAATTTCAAACTCATTTGTTAGAGCATAAAACAATTATTAAAAAACGCCAGTGATTTGGCGAGCAATTTTTGCCGTTTTACATCACTTAACGTTGGCTACAAAAAGCTGTGGAGATGGGCGATTGTTTTAAGACAACTTTGGCAAACATCTCTGCATTGAATACTACTGTAAATATGATATCGACAGGACTTCATTACAAATTATATAACAGAGTTTATAATAGTTACAGAACAAGAGAAGTATGGAAAACGCGTTGATGACTCTTGTGAAATCGGGCCAAATGTGTTACATACCAATAAAATTAGACAGTTTGCACACAAGTCACAATTTTTCGTTTCTGGCAAAAAGCACCGGTTGATTTGGTTAACTTACTACTTCTTAAACGCAACTGGTATAAGTAGGTATTTAATTATAATTGTATTTTCATTACTTAAATATTAAAATATTTTTTTATCACGTGTCTAAATACGTTTAACAGTCTCCTTGCCCACCACTGTCCATATACGCAGGCCCCGTGTTTTTTCGCCGAAGTAATCGAATGATCGTGCGTGCTAGCCAACAACGGGTGCGCTCACCCCGCCGCTACTCCGCCGCGAAAACAATAACGTTTGAGTGATGTACTACTTAAGTACAACAAGAGTAAATATAGTATTAGTTAATAATCTAGTAAATAAACAAATAAATAAGTCATGCTTGATGTAGTAAACTCTTCAACTTTGGAATAAAATACCTTCCTGATTTACATATTGTGAGCCGTATCGTATCAAAATGATGCATCTGATATGAATGGATACTCTTGGGTTTCCAGGAATTTTATTTTAATTATTACATGACATAAGATAACATGCCCGTAACGTAGGTAACGCCTGTTATCCCCGAAGAGTTCGGCAGAGGTGAACCTAAAGTAAACTTACATTTTGCCAGTAATGTTTAAGTCAGTAGTAGCGGCGAGCATATTGCCATCAATCGGGCACAAATTCGGACTCCATGGCAACTACTGAGAAATTCCTGGAGGAAAAACCCTATAACACTCACAAAGCCCGACCCGGGAAACGAATCCAGGACAGCAGTCGCGTTTGCGACCACGAGACCAACAGGGCAGTAGAATTTGTGCGGCCATTCCTGTAATTAAAATACTGGTTAGAAATCACACGAAAGCTATTACAACACACTCACAGAAGGTACTGCCTGAATGACTAAATATGAAAGTGGTGTCGTACACTCAGTTTTATAATTGAGAAAAAATCCAGTGACTGCCGTAATGCTAAACATTTCTGAATTAAGAATTTGAAAATTTGACAAACTCTCAACTTCAAATTCTTAATTCAGAAACGGGGTGGCCATTTTACTACGAAAATATTGACGGGAAATTAAGTTTCTTTACACTTTAAAGGATTTCAGATTATCATCAGTCAGGAATGGGATACTTCTCGGTTCTGTGCGACCCTCATCTAGGTATGAACTCACGCGAATATTTAAATTATCAATTAAATGCTCGCTATTAATTAATTGAAAAATGAAATTGTTTTCTTGTATTGGATCGGTTCCGAGATAGCTGCAGTTTCACCAGGCCGGGCGGTGCGGCGGTGGGGCAACCCGACATGTACCGAGTACTCGTAGAACGCTGAACATTGAACATGTTATTACGAACAAACGTGTCGTTTTCGCTGCGGGGCACCGCGGGACAATCTCCATGTTGTATTCTTTTGTGTGTGTTTCCATATAATTAGGGTTCCGGGTTAGGAATGTGGAGCAGCATTTTAAGAACAGCAAAGTTTTCGATAGATTTTTTAGACAGGTTGAGTACTTGACTTCGGAAACACAAATATCGACTTGTGGGCATCATTTCCAGAGTACTCGTTTATTAGTTGAATTGCCTTGACGGGAAATAGATTAACGCTAAATGTAATTGTTTGATTTCTATTCCAGCATTTTCGATTGAGAGTTCAGTTAGTTATTTCTCGCAGTGAAACTTACATACAGAACCATTGTAAACAAAACTTTAATAACTTTAAAGTAACAATATCGGCCGGGATGTCGCCAGCGGGTGGTGAGCGGTCCCGGGTTCGATCCCAGCCGGGGCGGGGCCAGCTTTGACGCTGTTACCGGGATCATACCCCGGGGCTAGCAAACTGTTCAAATCAACTCTATAATATGAAACTTTGAAGGGGAATTAGATTTTAAATTTAAATTAACTGAAGGCACACACTGCATCGTGTCAGTTATGAGATGAGAGGGTATTTGTAATGAGAACTGCGTGAGCTCGAGCAGTCAGCCATTAAATTCGTTTAAGAGATGTTAATCTAAGTATAGTTGGCACAAAGGTGCCTAGAGCAGACAAATCGGGAAATCAGCTATCCCAAAAAGGCTAAATTAACTAGGGCTATCCATTTAATTTTTTTAGGAAATAACACACAAAACATGGTAAGAAATGTGGCTTAAAGTCTCCAGATTCAGTGTTGCCAAGGTCTACTTGCATTTTTTCGTTTTTAGTCAAATCACCTCTTAGGTACTGCTATTTTCTACGCCAACTTTGGGGAAAAAATAATAGACTTTATTTCCTACGACCTTCTTCTTCTTGCATTGACAACTTCTTAAAACTAATGAAATAACATAATTTTCTTCTGGGTGTAAGCCGTTTATTAGCAACAGTCAGCTAGCAGCCTCAGACTGTCCTGCGACATAGTCTCCTCTATTTCCCTCCTCTTAATACAAGTTGGGCGAGCTCAATCCGAAATCCCATTACATAGGATCACGCATATCCCAAAGTTGTCTGAACAGCCCCGCGATGATATGTTCGTTATTGCATTACACGCGCACAAAGACGAATGGCAGAGATGTTATCTCAACGATTAACGCACGACCCGAGCTCTAAACGATTGTTCGCGGCAAATTGCTCGATTCTTAACAATCTGATCGTGTGATCACGGCTTAATAAGAGGCTATTTAGTAGATATTGTTAGTTTTTTTTTTTTGCGAGAATACGACAGCTGCCGTAGGTTTTTGTGACTGCTAAAAGCCTATAAAATTGTGCAACGTCATTTAATTTTTTTAACTTCGAACGATGAATTTAGTTAAAAATCACTTATAATACTTAATAATATTGTGTCAACATTGTAAGGGTTATTTTATTATTAGCCGACTTATAAAAAAGGAGGTCATGTTTTCGGCCGTCATCATAAGTTGGTGGCATGAAAATCAATGAAACAAATAAAGTCACAATCTTCCATAGTTATAGTTACTTTTCACTTTTTTTTTTGGAAGTCTGCTTTTATTTTTAATTTATCATAAAATGCATCAGTCAAAATAAATAATCATATTTTGATAGAGGCCGTATACAAAAGTGACACACTAACCAAAACTTCACTTAGCACCTACTTCACTAGGTGGTTTGAAAATGTTAGTTGCAAAGTAATAACAATTTGCAAAACAACAAATAACACAACAATACTACATAACAGCTATTAGCTCAAATCACTTCCCAAATAATACTCTTAAATGTGTAGGGATAACAATTGTGGCATTTACTCTGTGTAATGACGTCAGCGGTTTTCAACTGTTTAGTATGAATTATTTTGTTTGACCGACTGCAGATAAGTCAAAAGGGAGGGTATTGCTATTCTGACTTTAACTTTGCCAAACAAGTGACCGATTGCAAAACGTGTAATTTAATCTTTCTATAGATGTGTCTATGTCTCTCAAAATAAGCTACATGAACTTTTTTTTTCTTTTCTGTGATTTATTGTATCGTAGGTGTTAAGATATATCCCATAAATCCCATTTCATCTTTCAATCACAATACCCCAGCTTTAAAATATTATAAATATTTGTACTGCTCTGCTACAAACTACAAATAAATGAACGCAGTTGTCAATGCACACTGGTTCGAAGCCAAAAGAAGACAAACAAAAACTTTGACAAACGTGAACGGACCGAAACCACAATGCAACAAAACAAATCATATTACATATCGCTAGCTCTCTCTCTGCATCGGACCACTTGCTTGCACAGGCTCCCCGCTGACTCGTTAGCGACGAATAAACCTTGTAATACAATAAAACAGAAAATAGTGTAAAAAATACTTGTTGCAGATTTTGCTATGCTAACATAGAAGCTTTATTGCAGTGTGGTAAGGTCTGTTATTGCGTGGTTTGGTGTTAAGTTAAGCTTGCTCTGCATGCTAAAAGTGACATTTGTTTGAGGCGTTCACCCAATATGGTGCTAGAGAGAAATAAATTGTATTTTTCTATTTTTAATTGGTGCAAATTTTCGTTTATGGAAGAAGATGAATGCGAAAACAAATTATTTTTAACTGGATACTTTGGGGCGGGTATTATTACTTCATACAGTAAAACACGAGTATGAAGTGGAGGGCTATATTCAGGACGCTGTTGTTAAACTTATTTATTACAACACAATTTTAGAAGAATTGTTAAGATTTTCTTTTGTGTTTTGTTAATTTTTTGCATAATAGTGCAATCGTGCGTAAGTTCAAACACATTACAAGACCATCATTGTAATTCATTCCGAATTATACTTAAAAGTAGAAACCACACTGAAATTCTGAAATGTTTAATGGAGAATTCAGAATTTATTAAATGCATTTTTTATCGGAATTCTATGGGACATTTTTGTCGTAAACACTACCCACCAAAAACATTCTGTAAAAAACTAGCCAAGTCTCGATGAAGCTGCTTGTTTATCTCTAAAAAAAGTATTGAAATCTAGACAAAGTCGTGCCAAGTGTAAAGTTCCATACTGCGATTTCTTTATTATTATAGTTAATTTTGTGTGACTTGGCCGTTGAACATTCTTTATACGCTAGTGGGTAAAAGTCATTTTTTTAGACAGATATAACATTCTGTTATACCTACCTATGTTTGTTAAGCGAGATAATAGCCCATACTGGTATTGGTAATTGGACGCTAGTCTCATTTTAGGCTGTTGTTGATTGTGCAACGCATTCATTCAGATAATGCTGACTTCTGCTCTCTTCTTTTTCGAGCGTCAAATCGACCACCGATCTAACATCGAATAGACATGCAGACAGACATATATTAATGACTAGAAGTCCGTCTGTACTGAAAATATTTTGAAGTGAAAACTTCTTTAGCGGCGTTGAGCACTCTAAAAAAATTGTTCTGTAATGGGTATAAAATCTTAAACTCGCGTCAGGACACTCGCGTCAGGACACGTGACCTAATCGTAAGACGGATGGAGAGTAGACGATTTTGAACTTAACCTTCAACATTTTATGGTTTAAAATCATTTAAAGAAATTTGGAAAAAGCGTAAGACGGATGGAGAGTAGACGATTTTGAACTTAACCTTCAACATTTTATGGTTTAAAATTATTTAAAGAAATTTGGAAAAAGCGTAAGACGGATGAATAGTAGACGATTTTGAACTTAACCTTCAACATTTTATGGTTTAAAATTATTTAAAGAAATTTTTAAATGTTTTGGAACATGATCGTAGTTTTATAACTCCTAGCGACATCTTGTAGAATGTAGTAGAAAGTACATTAGCAAATGCAATGAGTAACTGTTGTGAGAGACCGCTGGTAGATGGCGCTAGCACAAAGCGCCATCTATCTTTGATATTGAAAACTAAAATGATGCATTGATACAGAGAACACTGTTACTGGTAGGCGCGACAGTTTTTTTAGCTGCTACTAGAGGGCGTTGTTATAAAAAACGTTGTTATAATCAAGTTTTCACTTCTGCCGGCACTCCCGGAGTGCAACCCGTCTTTTTTTTTATACTGTTTGTTTTAGACTATACATAAGTATTATTGAAATACGCAGCTTTATCAAGCCTACAATTGACTGGTTATTAAATCAACGTTTTCCAAGTGGCAATTTTCCATCGTCAATGGGTAGCGGTTCTGGCGACAGATTGGTGCAATGGTGTCATGGAGCACCTGGTTTTGTACCCTTGTGTAACTTTAACGGCCAAGTCACACAAAATTAACTATAATAATAAAGAAATCGCAGTATGGAACTTTACACTTGGCACGACTTTGTCTAGATTTCAATACTTTTTTTAGAGATAAACAAGCAGCTTCATCGAGACTTGGCTAGTTTTTTACAGAATGTTTTTGGTGGGATTTCACTTCTTTTTGTAGAAACGTGGGTATGTCGATTTCTTTTATTATATTTTTTTTCTTTTTATTAGAAGTTTTTTTTTTTTTTTTTTACATATCTTTCTTTTCTTTTTTTCCGGCTCTGAATCTTGTATAGTAGCACCAGATTTCGTATTGCCCATTCACGTTCATTATTTGTTCTTTTAGACGGCTTAGACGGTTTAATTTCCGAAAGATCGGCGCGGTATTTACGCCTAAGCCGGTTGTATTCGGTGATCGCTGAAGCTTGAGCTTTTATACTCTTGAAGTCAACATTTATGAGGTGCACCCCATGAAAATTGGTTACTCGTGAAAGCACCACGTAGGCTTGGCCACAAGCGTTGGGCATACAAACTAATTGGTAGCCACTAAGTTCATCGTCGCTTTTAATATTATCGACATTTTTAACGATATTATCTTGCGAATTCAAACACAAATAAATCAGAAATACCGATAATATTTAGACTAACAATAAATATAATAACCTAGTATAATATCTTTAAGACTTATTATTACTCAGCCTACAATGAGGAAGAACAAACAGCAATGAGGAAGGAAATCGTTGGCATCAAGAACAAGGCAGAACAAGTTCATTTCAGTTTGATTGATATTTAGTTCGAACGTCATTTACTGGCGGAGAATCTTAACACCGCGATTCAGAAATGAGACGAAAATGCACAGCGCCATCTAGTAGCGGTAGGCAGAAGTTTTTATTAATAACAACACAAAGTAATTTCCAATTGATAAACTTATAAATTCAATCCATTTTTGACATCAAATGAAGCGGCCCACCAAGTTGAATATTTTTTGAAAAGGCGGTAATGTCGATCTATTTATTTATAGTTTCGTTGGGCTCTAGTGTTTTCTAATCAGTGTCACCAGGTACTCCATCTTCGATTATCCTAGTTTTTATAGTTTTCCCTTTATGTGGCCATTAAACCCTAACTCTGTACCAAATTTCAGCTCTCTGAGTTTATGGGAAGTACTAGTTCTATTTTGATGATCATGAGTGAGTGAGTGAGTTTCATAAATACAAAACTTTGCTTTTGCTTAACTTCGGAACTAAATGACCTACTGACTTGAAATTTTGGATTTTAAGTATGTAATCATAGCTTATTGAATGACGAAAGTTTCAGCGTTCTGGTCTTATCCAGAGGTTCTCAAATAGGGGCCTGAAAATGCGGCGAAATGGTTCCAGTAAAGGATGGTACGGCAGTTTGCTTCGCGCTCGACTTGGCGGGGGCACTGCCGTGCCCCCCGATTCCTGCTTTTCGTAAAATTGGAATAACCGCTTAGTAGATCTACTATTGTAAATCAAGATTAAATCGGTAGATCCAACAATGCAATTGCAATTGTTTCTCTTTGTGTTTATTTTTGATTTTAGTAAGTATTTCTATTAAACCAGTGATGAACTAAAATCAAGAAAAACTATTGTTACATATGAACGTGACGTGAAACTGTTGAGTAAGGCGAGATCATTGGCAAAAGAACGGAACTTTCAGTACATATGGGTGAAACATTCAAAAATCATGGCCAGGAAAGTGGACGGTTCTCCAGTATTTTTTATAAAATGCGAAAACGACCTTGCGAGGATAATTTAAGCTACTTTAATTTTAATTTAACTTCTTTAATATTTACAATCTATGAAACCTATGTAAAAAGTTTGAGAACCACATTTTGTTCTGAGCGGGGCTATTGTGTTGTGATTTATGACCAGTGTTTTAAAGGTGTCAACAAGTTAACGCACATATCTATGCAATACTCAATGGCATTCTCGTACTTACTGACGCGCCTACTCATACTTATAGCGGTCGCTTTCGCGCGCACACTTAACTACTTAAGATTGAATATGTCTTTGCATCTATGTCGGTTTCGATACACGGTACGGATGTCAGTTAAACGAAATAGTTGTGGGTTTACCTGCAATGTTAAAATAAATAAGCGTTATTATATTTCTATTATAATTATGATCCGATTGTTGTGTTTTATAGTTATGGTATACTATTTGACACGTTTTTATCTATCTCTCATACAAATATTATCTGTGCTTGGCTCTTTGCGTGTCGTGTTATTGAACTCGCGACAATCATATCGTCCTGTTTTTATGTTATTTAGTTTTGAGTGTGTTTATTTGCCGACGCGTACATTGTTGAGCTACTCACCGTGCGAAATATTTAACCATATAACATTTTCAATTAATTGGCTGCGCTGTGGTTTTATGTTTTTGTTTTATTGATGGCTACTTCTAATTTAAGTGTGTACTATCAAAATACTCGGGGACTGCGCACGAAGACGCACATATTTAAACGTAATCTCCTTCTTTCATTATATGATATTGTATCGTTGACTGAGACGTGGTTATTGGAGGGTGTATGTGATAGTGAGTTGTTCGACGAAAGGTATGTTGTCTGGAGGCGGGATAGGAACTATGTTGCGACGGGGGAAAGATACGGTGGCGGCGTGCTGTTAGCTGTTCGTCGCGAGTATGCTGCGGTTGAGCAGCCCGATTGGCGCTCGACGGCTGAGGATATTTGGGTCACCATAACATTAAAAAATAATAGTCCTGTCAGTAGATCACATCGACTGCATGTATGTACTTTATATCTTTGTAAAGAAAAGTCAGGTAATTCTTTCAATACGCAACTGCAGAATTTCACCGAAAATCTTTCCTTTATTGTTAGCGCCCACCCTCAGGATGCGTTCCTGATAATGGGCGATTTTAACTTAAGTCATATTAATTGGTCAGGCGATTTAGGTTCTCTACAGCCTAGTGGGATTAATGGTGAATCTCAGGTATTCTTTTTCGATACCTTATCCGAATGTGACCTCAACCAATATAATTTAAACAGGAATGCAAATAACAGACTACTGGATTATATATTATGTAACTATAAGGTAACGGTAACATCATGCACAGACCCGTTGGTACCGGAAGATAGTCATCATAAGTCGTTAGATATAGTCCTCGATTTTACCAAGGAGTGTTTGTTGAAAAGTAAAACCAGACTTAAATATTATTATAATAAAGCGGACTACGGAGCCATATAAACTTTCTTAAATAACATAAATTGGCAAACATGCTTAAATAATAATACATTAGAGGACGCAGTACAATTATTTTATAAACACCTATATGATGTCATTGAGCAGTATGTTCCTCACAAATTAATAGCCTCTGACTCTTTCCCACCTTGGTATTGTGCTCCTTTAAAGAAACTTCTCAAAGCGAAGTTCAAATTCTTAAAAAAATTTCCAATATATGGTAATACTAGTGACCATGATACTTTTTGTCTTCTTCGTGACCGTGCCAAACGATTGGAGAAAGAATGCTATTTAAAATATATAAAACACGCGGAAGATGCAATAATTAAATGTCCCAAGTCTTTTTGGTCGTTTATTAAATCAAATAAAAAGGGATCGAACTCACTCCCATCAACTATTCATTATAATGGTGTTCCAGCTGATACTGGGGATGAAATATGCGATGTGTTTGCTTCTCATTTCCATTCAAACTTTCTACCTCCGTCTACATACTCTTCTTCAATACCCATGTCTATTGATAACAACGCACCAAGCAACATAGGTAGTATAGAAGTCACTGCTGACCTAGTTCTTAAATTATTAAAATCTTTAGATTTAAGTAAGGGTGCAGGGCCCGATAATGTGGTACCATTATTTATTGTCTCTTGTGCTACATGTTTAACTGAACCTCTTGTTATTCTTTATAAAAGGTCTATCTCGGAAGGACTTGTACCTAAAATATGGAAATCTGCATTTATCACACCCATACATAAGAGTGGTAGCAAGAGTGATGCTAAAAATTATCGCCCCATTTCCAAATTATGCATCTTTGCTAAGATACTGGAAAAAATCGTATATACACAAGTTTATGAGAGTATCTCACCAACTTTGATCACGGAGCAGCATGGTTTTGTAAGCAAGCGGTCAACTTTATCTAATCTGCTGTCTTTCACAGAGTCTACGACGTCTAGCATGGATGCTGGTGGACAGGTCGATGCAATTTTTACTGATTATAGTAAAGCGTTTGACCGAATCGACCACAAAATATTACTACAGAAGTTACTCCAAGCTGGCATCCATGGAGACTTATATCGGTGGTTTGTTTCGTACATTGAAAATCGATCGCAAGCAGTGGTTCTGAATGGGTACCGTTCTAAATGGAGCATCGTCCCGTCTGGGGTACCGCAGGGTTCTTTGCTTGGGCCCCTTCTTTTTAACATATTTATAAATGATGTCACTCAATGCATTAAATACTCACAATTACTCCTTTATGCTGACGACATGAAAATTTTCAAAAAAATTACCAGCTATGAAGACTGTCAGCTTCTCCAAAATGATTTAGATAGTTTCGAACAATATTGTTTAATCAATAAATTAGACTTAAATGTCAAAAAATGTTTTTTTATAACCTTTACTCGTAAAGTCAAAATTATTAAATTTAAATATTTTATCAAAAGACATGAGTTAGAACAAGTAGACTCAGTACGGGACCTAGGTGTCATTCACGACTCCAAGCTAACTTATGAAAGACATGTAGATCATATTGTCAAAAAAGCTTACAGGACCATGGGCTTCGTCTTGAGAGCCAGCTCTCAGTTTTCAAACTTGAAAGTACTTAAAATTCTTTATTGCTCTTTGGTGCGCAGCGTTCTTGAGTATTGTTCCCAAGTGTGGAATCCTCTCTACAATGTTTATATAGATAGAATTGAATCCATTCAACGTAGGTTCCTGAAACACTTGCAACATAAGTCTAAAACATATGACCCCAATTATGAGGCGAGATGTCGAAGACACCATATTTTACCATTGTACCAAAGAAGAAAGTTTTCGGATATTGCGTGCCTTGTTAAAATCGCGCAGAATCACATTGACTCACCGGATTTACTATCTCGAGTTAAACTTAAAGTCCCGAATAGAATGACGAGACGTAAAGCATGTGTGGACGTGCCTCAGAGTTCTTCGAACTACAGGCAGAATTCATTTTTTGTGAGGTCCGCTAGAGAATTTAATAAACTTGTTGACTTTCCTGAACTGGATTTGTTTAATTCAAAGCCACGCGTTTTCAACAGAACATTAACGAAATCATGGTTTGGTTCTCTGACTCCAACATAATTTAGTTATTAAATATACTTACCCCAAATTTCACTTTTTTAAATTTTCAAATTTTGCTTAATATTAGGTTATTTACATTACCTGTTATATCACTAAAGATTGATAACAAGCTTTCTAGATGTTTAAATGCGGAAACATGTAAATGGTATTCAGTTGTTTATATCTGTTTCTACTCTGTATGAATACACTGTATGTTTTCCTAATAAAATAAAATAAAATAAAATAAATAAATAAAATATATTACACTAGTCAGATTGTGTTTCACAAGGTTGGCCACCTTGTGAAACACAATCTGTTTGAGATCTAACATCGATATATTTTGTGGCACAATCGGTCATTGTGTCAATGGAAACGGATGTCTAACTAGTCATTAAACTACAAATCTTACCACAGTTAAATTTACAATGTAAGTATAGAACAACTTTTTTTTTCAATAGCGTGGATACAAAAATGTACAAGTTTTGAATTACCGATGAAGGTTTTTAAGTATATTTATCGCCAGTATACCTTTCAAATTAACTAATTTTGATACAGAAGCGTGGCAAAAACAGTACTTATAGGAAATCGGGCTCACGTTTGTTACAAAGGGCGATTATAGCTGCTTAAAAGCAACAAATTGGTATTTATTTATACAATTATCACAAAATAACAAAAAAAAAACAATTGAAAAATCTACATGCAAACATTCAATAAAGCAAACAAGCTTTTAATCCATAACGCACTCGAAAATAAAAAAGCTTACCGCGAACGCCTCCGAACAAACCTTTGAACCGAAGCCGATCTAATAACGTGAACGAAATCCTTTTATACGGCCAACAAAAACCTAATACCACTAATAATGCCGCAAAATTTCGAAGAACCTTTTTTTCCAGATATCGGGTAGTGACCACTGTGCGGCTGAGACGTTACAAGTACAATGAACACAGATCGGTGTTGTCTAAGATTTCAAGCAGCTCGTATTTCTGTGTGTAAGTGTGATGCACAATGAGACGAGTGGAGCAAAAACGTTGCTCGTGAAATGACCATTACAAGGATTATGCGTTTGAAGTAGCACATTGTGTTGATGCTTTTATTGATAGTTGTGATAATATTTGTGAGGAAGGACAGTCGTTTAAAAAAAATTGGTCATTCTGTACGATTGGCCCATTTGGTGCAGTAGGTACATCTTACTCATGTACACACAAATAATACATTTTTGGTGCATTACGCCTACTTCGTGCGTACTTTGTCAACATTTAATTTAGATTTTATTAGTTAAACAGTGAAATACACTGTAGATAATGTTTCTGAGATAATCTCAAGCCGACATCACACTGAAATAAAACACCGCAATATTCTTCTTAACCAACTCATTTAGTTCTGAAAATGGAATAACCAACTCGGCGCATATTTACAGGCGCTCAATTTTAGATATATTGTGTACATACATGGACTCCACCGCCAGGTGTTCAAAGGTATAGAGTCAGAGCACAGAGGGGGCGACAGGGGCGGGCGGGGAACAGGGAGGTGCCTGAATTCGATTCCGGGCTATTGAAAAGTTTCAAGAGGCGAAAAGCTTCGACAAACGAAGCTAAGTGAATTTCGAGCCCTCGGAAAAGCCAGGGCCGTATTTGGTTTGGCGGAATTGTTGATAGCGATAAAAACATTAGTAACCTTATGAGAAAGAAGGAAAATAATAAAATGTTACTCACTCAAGTTTAAGGTAACAAGTCCATGACGTAAATCTGCCAAGGTTTGTATAATTATTATATTATTTGTTAATTAGCTAATTAATTTAAGAAGTCTTTTCACCGCCAAAATTACGTGTTAGGAGCTAAAGAACGAACAGTTCAAGATTCAGATCAAAAGAAAACAGATCATAGCAACGTTAACATAAAATCACACAGATACACTCTAAAATCAATCTTACATGCGCAGCTCTTGTGACAAAGATTCAGAATAAGGACGAGAAAAATCAAAGAGTTTCTTGAGTAGATTCTTCTTCTTTTTGTGTCTGACAGAAGCACAGATCCATACTAAGGTCACCTTCCTGCACTTAGGCGTAGTGAATCATTATCATCTGCCAAGCCGATGCAGCGGAATGCCTAAGTGCGACGGAAGTGTCCCTAGTATGGATGTTTGCGCCCTTTTCCCAATTTGTCTGGAGTCGGTGCAGTATATTTTCTGTCATACTTTTGTATTATTCGCCATCTCAAGAGTTACCCTCTCAACGTTTCTTCGGTCTTGCCCGATTGTTTTGCCACATCACATGCCCATACCATGACAACCGAATACCAAACCACTTTTCAGTCACCGGCGCAACTTTCAATCTTCCTCTTATGTAAATACTTGTATCTTATTCTACGTATTCACGATACATCACACAATCATCCGTCTTATCATTGTCATCTCAATCGCATGCAATTGCTTTTCATTCATCCTTTAGGTAGCCTAACAGAATAAATTTATAATCCATAAAACAAATTAGTAATTTAGTATTTATACCGTTTTTTAATCAAGCTAATAACGGCATGTGTTAGATGAAACCAACAACTATAGCACGTAAACAATTACTTTCATAATCGGAGTACGTCCCTGTGCGGGCGGCTTGGTTCCAATTTTTATCAATCCCATTTCATTTCCCCTTACGAAAGTTTTCCTCCAATTTCGCGCTCTCGCCCCCGCCCTTTTAGTGTTGGGACAATCGCACATTTCAGCTGTCGATAGCTATAAAATATTGTATAAAACAAGCTGTCTTGCTAAACTGGGATTGGGTGGGGTGACTGCTGGGCAAGTGTCTCCACACAATGTATTTCTGAAGTTAGAAGATACAAAGTTGGCTCAGTAATTGATGGTACGATGACAGACGCTTACAAGAAAAGCGTAATTTACTAGAAGGCCGTGGGGAGTTCTTTGCCCAGCTGTGGGACAGCCACTGCTCTATCCGCGAAAATAAGAAACTTCCCTAGAAACTTTAACCCTATTTAACTGATGTCGGCGCTGGTTTTTAAAATTGCATTTGTATGTTTTTTTACGCAAACCATGTTACCAGAGACGTGCGGTCAACTGTACTTACAGAAGAACCAACCACTGAATGGTCCCAAAGGACCATTAAGGCTTACACAGCTTGACAGTAAAACTGTCAAATTTAACTCTATAGTTATTTGAAGTGTGTCACGCAGAAGTATGAAAAATCTCTTGAACATAATCTTACAAAACACTTTTAATTTACGAGCTCCCCACCTACAACAAGTTTCGCAGTCGCCATCGAAGTTTGATTACAAAGAGGAACCTAAATGCCCGGCTCAAATAAAAGTATCGATAAACCGTCTTCATAGTAGGTACATCACTACAGTTTAAACATTAAAGTATTTCTCGGGAGACGCGGACGTATCAAGCGATCATTTCTCTGTTATTACGCGACCGAATTCAATTGAGGGCCGTTTACATCGACACTTGGTTATTAACTGACCCACGGCATTTTATGGGATCATCGTAGGTACAACTACAAACAATGCCCTGAAATACGTTTCCCAGTTAGATCCTGTTAGAGTTTGGAAAAAGGTAGCCAGGTGATACCTGGCTACCTTTTTCCAAACTATGTTGGGTTCGGCTTCCAGTCTAACCGGATTCATCCGGTTAGACGGGCTGAATATCCGTATTTTACACAGTTTTTCCAGTTACTGTTTCCCGTTTACCCACTGTCATTTTACCGGAATAATGATAAATGTCCAGTTAACGTCAGTCAATGTTGTTTTACTTATAAATAATTTCGACCTTTTTCTTATGTGACAGTTAACTTCCATTGCTTAGACTAAGAAGGTACTATGATAATATTCATAAATGTTTAGTTTTGTTGACGTCTATTTGCCAAAGACTGGCAATGGTACGTTAGTCTTCAATGAAGAGGTCAGAAGCGGTCACCGTTTAGTTTATGTAAGTATTCTACTCTTTGGCAGTCACTCCATTTAAATACTGGAAGGTATTCAGCTGTATAGAGTTAGACTGGAAACCGACCGCAATATAGTTGGAAATAAGCTAGGCATGCTGACCGTGTCGGCCATGCTGCAATGATCTTTTGTCAAAATACAGCAGTACAAATATGTAGGTGTATTTTTATAGAAGATTAAAACCGTTGCTGATCATCTTGACAAAACACTTCTTCAGAAATCTGATTAAGCTCTTACCTGCCAGCTAGACCCTCGTCATCAATCTATTTCGCAGGTAAAATAAAATAGAATTTCTTCAAAACTCTTCTTCGTTCTTTATAATTTGTTTTGTTGAGAACCGTTTAAAGAGCAATTACTAAGTTCCCTCTTATTTATCGGACTCCCAAATAATTTAGTTTCGTTATAAAAATATAGAATTTTCTTTTTCGGGGAAATCCTTGATTTCTTTTAAATTGGTTCGCTTCACTTAATTACTCAGTTTCAGTGTAAAGTATCGTTTGATGATTACCTGCTTTCGTAGTTATATTTATCAAGCCTGCCAGTTCTCCCTCTCTTAGGCCTATGTCCCAGCAGTGGGAAGATTATAGGGTGATTATTCTGTCAGTTTTTTATTCGATACAAACTTTACTTTTATGTGACTGCGGTTTCATAATGCTGATTTTATGAATTTAAACCATTAACTACTTCGACATTCTGAACCCGTAAAAGATTCAGTTTTGAAATTTTAAGATAATTACTTATACGTACAGCTGCTTGCACAAGTCGTTAATGTTGAGTCTATTATTTTCGTTGAGCCTACAAGCATGAATCTCTTTATCTTCCTGTTTCAACAGATTTTTAGGGTTCCGTAGTAACAAGGAACCCTTTTAGTTTCGCCATGTCCGTCCTCAGCTTAGCTCAAAGACTCGTAGTACTAGTAAGCTGTAATTTGGCATGAATATAGAGATTAGTCGTAACTAATCTCTAAAAAAAAAAACAAAAAAAAAATCACGAAAAGTATTTTTTTTGGGTATCTCCTGTTAACGTAAAGTGGAGATTTTTGATTTTATTCTCGCGTACCCTATAGTGCGGGATGGCATGGCATGGCTGAGCTTTTTCAAATAATATTTCGAAGGATTAATTTGTGAAACATTAAGCTTTAAAGTGCTAATTTTGGTTAGACTCAAGTGTAACCCCCCCCCCCCCGTCTACCAGCTAAACGGTTATGTTTTGGTGTGTGAAAAAAATCACAGTATTTAAGGAAAACTACCACAGCTAAGTAGGCTTTACAAGTTTACGAGTAATAGTCCACCAACTTATAAAATGCCCGGTTTTTAAGTGTTATTCTACGACATAAAAAGTTGTTGAAACGACCACGGCAACCTCATTCATAACGTGTCGAAGATTGGCTATGCGGCTCATCTGCCTAGACCTTTCCCAAATTATGTAAGGGTCGGCTCCCAGTCTAACCGGATGCAGGCGGTTAAACCGTAATATATCAATTGTAGATTATGCCTACACGATACAAGGTCAACAGAGAACATGGAAAGGATTCCACAGCTGACGCTGTTGACCTTGCCTGACAGAGCGTGTACAAACACTCATGAAATGCATTTCCTACATGGGCGTCCTTGCACAGTGCTGTTGCTGCCAGTGAACCAACAAGATACTGCGATGGAGCCCAAGGTTCGAAGGTTTTGGATTTTGTTTGTGATTTGTTGATCGAGATTACTTTGATCTTGTTTAAGTACGCTCTTTTTTGGTTGATTCATAATAATTATAATAGACCAAACTATCTTATTCTATTTTTCCTGACATTGACCTATCAAATAAATAATAGTAATGGTTTTATTAAATTATTATTAATTAATTGTCCCATAAATACATTATTTACAAAATAAAAATCTATAATAGTAATAAAAATGACTAATTAATTATCAATTTAATTGAAAGTGTGTGTTAATTTGACACAGCACATCAAGTAAGACACATTATCATTATAAAAATTTAGTTTAGCTGCAACCTTCTCTTGACATTTCAAGCAAAACATAAAACTATCCGACCAAAAAAACGTGTTAATGTTAACTAATCCTTAGGGCCCTTTCACACAGGGCGACGAACCGCAGCGTTTCGGCAATTACACGCCGCGAAGCGTACTCATAATGTGCCCTATTGTCGTTTTGAGCCTGTATAAGTAAGAGGTGCATATACATGGTGCTTGATTTATTACAATTTCCATACATAGCAACATAACACAAAAGTTTCACTGAATGGTTTCCATTGGTCATTGTCTAAGTATACAGGGTGGATGGGACACCGACGCGAAAATGGTTACCACGTATTAAGTACACCATTCTGAGCCCCACTAAATAGAAATTTTTCGTCGGTTATAGTCGGTTACCTACCATAGTTTCGATTTTTTACAACGTCCGTTTTATTTTTTTTATTGTTATATAACTAGTGCATAATAGAGGAAGAAGACTAACAGAATTGATGTCTCATGCCTGAAAACTCCTCGCGTCTCTTCTAATTCCACAGATCATCATGTGAACAATAGAATGGCCTTACGATTGTTTACATCTAATAATAACATTGAGACCATTAGCACTCATCTCATACATAATTCCGTGAACATTCTCATAATAATAACTACAACATAGCTACAATGCACCATGATATATTATAATCCGCTCATTCACGGATCATAATCGTTCATTCACAAGCATATTCATTCATTCATTGAACATATTTAACGGTTTACCGCTGATACTAACAGCGGGAGGTCGCGGATATGTGGTTTTCGGATCAACTCTAATACTGTGAGAGTTTTTGTGGTGATCTATGAGACTATGGCATAGATTTTTAAAATGCTAGGTAGTTGCCAAATTAATATCGACAGTTGTAATGTTTTTTAATGCAGAGGAATGAGAAAAATACCGTGAGGAAAGTGGAGTGAAGCTTGACTATATTTGTGGATGACTGTAATAGTATGAGAAGACCAAAGAAACGATGGATGGACTGTGTGAAAAATGAAAAAACCGGCCAAGTGCGAGTCGGACTTCGACAGGGTTCCGTGCCATTATCTATAAAAACGGCAAAAAAATCATATCTGTTGTATGGGAGCCGGGCCCCTTAATATATATTTTTTTTCATTTTTAGTATTTTATTGTTATAGCGGCAATAGTAATACATCATCTGTGAAAATTTCAGCTTTCTAGCTATCACGGTTTATGAGATACCGCCTGGAGACAGAGAGACAGACAGACAGACAGACAGACAGCGAAGTCTTAATAATAGGGTCCCGTTTTACCCTTTGGGTACGGAACCCTAAAAAGCAGGCAGGAGGTGACTGCTGAGATGAAGAGTAATAGGGGAATATGGAAGAAGAAAACATACTGAGCCGACTTCATATAAATTGGTATAAGGGCAGAAGAATGATAAATTGTTATTTTTTTTTTATCAGACTGCCTACTATTGCGATTGAGATTTTACTGCTAGTTAATCAGGTTAGTTACCCATAGAAACCGTCTAAACAACATCCGTAATAGAACATTAAACATAAGTAACATAGGACGCGCTAATTTACACGGAAATTGTAAAGAAAATGCATTCACTCCTATGCATCTGGGTTGCGGTGCAAGTCACAAGATCAGAGGGACAATTACCGTCTGATAAAGCAGTATTATTTTCATGTGATTTAATATGACTTCAGTGTGGAGAGTGATGGAGCTATGTTGCCATCTAGCTGAATTCCTCCAAAGGGACTGCATTCGATGACGTGATGAGCATACATTGGCCGTAAAACTCCGAGCACAAAGCATTTGTGTACATTATTAGTTATAGCTATAGGTGGTCTAGCTTTAAGTTCCATGGCTAATTGCAACTTCCTTCTGTCTTCAAAAGCGTTGACCTGCCGCACATGATGCCACTCTAGTCACTTTTGCATCTTTTGGAGTGTCTATTCTGAATATCCTTGAAACGTAAAAACTGACCACCACGTTTTCGTTTTCCATCCTGGTGTTCAGAATAGAAGATATGTACCTACGAAATGCCCACACCACCTTAGCTGAAATCTCATCAAGTAAGGCCTTTATGTCAAGGAGTTTGCCTTGCCTGAAGACGCTCGTATTTCTAATACGGTCCGACCATCTGATGTTTACGATATTTCGGAGGTATTTGAGATGAATTTGTCAGTCCTTATTATTTTTTTTTAAAACTTCAAGCACAAAGTACAGAAGCGGACTTAATGCCCTAGGCATTTTCTACCAGGCGACCTGATGATGTCTATAAAGTAGTAGTAGTTAAGAAGTATAAAGTACTAAAGACAAAGTGACGACAAGTACAAGTACTTCCCACCCGCTGTGCCCGCACAACTTGTAACACACATCGTTACAATGAATGAGTATCGTTAATCACGTTATATTTTCCATTTCCAGGCGTCTTCGGCGACAGTTCCTTTCCATTTCACTCACATTCAGCTGCTGCAGCTAGTTACCAACCAGAAATTATCTTTTAACTAAAATGTATTACTGAATTGTCACGGGAAATGGCTCCAGGACGCAAGACGCTGGGTTTTGGTTCGATTGAGACTGATAATGAGATGCAATATTGAAGGCTCAATAATAACAGCCGCACGAATCGTTCTTTAAGGTTATGCTCTGCTCCGGGGCTGCTGGACTGTTCGAAAGAGGTCCTGGCAGGGGCGTGCCGTCCATACAGGCAAATAGGCTGAGCCTACCTTAGCCAAATTCATTTATTACAACAAATCAACAATCATGTAATAAAAAATACAAAATATTTAAAAAAGTTAAAACTCCTGTTATAACACTTATAGCAACTTGTCGCGCCCGTGTGATGTCACACGAACTCACGCTAATACTCCTTAGGCCACAAAACGAACTGCCTTAATTTCTCATTGACTCATTGATGAATTTACGCACACTGGTGCATATTTTCGTGTGTATGAACGGCACACATGTATAGATTATGGGCGGTAACTTCGTCTTAAGGAGACCGCCGACCGCGATTTGTGGATATTTCCCCGGATCGTGGGGAATTCGAGAAACAGACTACCCACTGAAACGATCGTTTCCTTAATGACTACTAGAGACGATTAAAAAAACAGGGTGGTATTGTCGAATTTATACCTTAAAAATAGCAAAAGCTCTATTAAAATAAAAAAAATACATGAATTTTATTTTTTCCCACAATTTTGTGAAATTTCGCTTTGATTTTTGGGAAGTTAGGAAAATAACTGGGGCTATCCGGCAAAATGATGCAATAATATTTGGTTTCCGCGTATTTGTGTATCCGCGATTTTGAATGTTTTGCTTTTTTTAACGTACTCAGTTAAAAGTAATTTGTTGTTTATTGTTTGTTTATTTACTTAAAAATGGTGTTCTGTTGTGAAGTTTCCGCTGATAATGTGTTTGTTAGAAGTTCAAAGTAGTAAGTTTTCGCATTATCGTTTAATGATAAGATTCAAGTTGTTTATAAAGATACGAGACGAGTTTGAGTGACTGAGACTGAGTTTGAATCATCAGAAAATCCTGATTTGAACCTTGAATAATGTGGCGAGTATTTGTATTTATAACTTTTATAACACGCGTTTTCGGCAATAATCTCGTGAATGTACTTACATCCTTAGCTTCTACAAGTTGTGTGTGTTGTGTGCATAATAATCTGATTTCGTTTGTGCTATAAAACTATTGTTTCTTTCACTGGATATTAGCCTACACCCCACCATACTTTTGTTTTTACAGGCTTATTTTCAATTTATTCTTTTCAAATATTATAAATCAATAAATGTAACTACTTTTTTTTTTTTTTTTTTTTTTTGGGGGGTGAGAAATCATCAAATGACTCCTCCCGCTCTGGGCGGAGCGGAAGGGAGTGTCAGACTCTTACTGACTAAAAAACACCCATGTTCCTTCATTGGCCCTTTATGTTCCAGGGCCGCGGTATCTCTTTCGAACAGTCCCGCAGCCCTGGCAGGCACCGGCCCTTGCGGGCCCCTCCCGTTTGCTGACATCTCTTTGAGGCGCGCGTGGAACACGAACGCGCCGTCGACACGGCCTGCCCGTCGTCATACGACGGACGGACGGCGAGCTAGCCCATTACTCGCCGTCCACAGGCCCGCGCCTACGGTGGCCGAGAGCCATCACGGCGTGGCCCCCGACGCCCGGTGCTTCTCCCGCGGCGGCTGGGACGTGAGGAGGTTCTCTCCCTCTCACGTTCCGCCGCCTCCTTCGCTAGCATGACTGCTTCGCAGAAGGAGGCGACGGCTTCCCATTCCCTCTCGCCCCGGACCATGGCTTGAACCAGGGCCGGACGCGAGAGGTCACCGCCGCCAATCGCCGCTACGAGGACACGGCGGTGCTCCGCCCAAGCGGAGCATACCTCCACGGTGTGCTCCACCGTGTCCTCCGGTCGATCCTCGCAATTGTAGCACCCGGGCGTTTCCTCCCGCCCGATTCGGTGCAGGTACCTCCCGAAGCACCCGTGTCCGGTGAGGACCTGCGTCAGACGGAAGGTGAGGGCGCCGTGGCGCCTCTCAAGCCACTCCTCAAAGAGGGGACTTATCGCCACTATCGTGGCGTGCCCTGCACGGGGTTGCGATAGTCGCTCTCTCCATGTCGCCATGAGATCACGGCGGAGGTCTGTCCGCCGCGCGACAATATGCCGCGGCAGCGGAGTTACCCCCGGCTCTGTACCTCCGCGCGCCACTCGTGCAGGCGCGCGAGGACTATGGCCTCCAGATCCCATGGCGGCAATCCGGCAAGGAGGCTCGCCGCCTCGCGGGAGATCGTGCGGTAAATGTAACTACTTTAGGATCATCATACGTAGAGCGACGCTGTAATGTTGCGCGAAGTTTTTTTGTTGGGGTATCCGTATGCGTGGCCTACTCCGTGGAGAACCACTGCACGCCACTGGGTCCTGGAACACAAAGGGCTAAGAAGGAACATGGATAGGTTTTAGTCAGTACAAGTTTAACACTCCCTTCCGCTTCTCCCAGAGCGGTTATATGATGAGTTTTCATCCCAAAACAAATAAGGTTAAACTGTGCTTCGGGGTCCATGGATGGGTGACCATCCATTACGTATTGGCTATTGGTTTTGGCTGTCATTTGTAGTTCTAAGGTAAGGTAAGGCTGGTTGTCAGAATTTCGGGCCACTGAACGGCTTAACGTGCTTTCTAACACGAAACTCGATATGTAATGATGGGTGAACCCATCCACGCACCAACCTAGGCAACCTAGGAAAATTCGTCCGCATCGTTGTCAACAGGAAAAGTGCCCAGAAGGCTGGCAGCATTACCACGTTGGATGGCAATGCTGATTCTTTGGCCAAAAAATAGGCCCGCCCTCTGGTCACGTGAAGAGTCGACCAACCGCTTGGCGATTTCCCGAAATAACCAAACTGATTTCAACTAATAATACTGTTTTTGTAAGATGCATTGACATCGAGGGCAACTCATAGTTTCCTGACCCTGATTCTTCATATCATCAAAATAATATGAAGAATAAAATATGTGCCAAACTAAAAATCCTCCAGAAAGGTTCCACTTCAAAGACCAAACGATATTAAAACTGAGCACCATTCCTTTCGTCTCTCTCTGAATGCATTGTTACGGCTAATAATGCGGTTTGATCAAAACCTCTTTGTGAAATATATCCGTTTCCTTGTATTTCATACACGCGCATGATCTACTCAACATGTTGTATAACACTTCACACTATTGTAGGGAACAGCCAACTCTCCTGTACATAATTTCATGGCATTCACAGCCTTATCACAAAAAGATAAGATATTCGAAACAGCAGATATACTTTTGTGAGTATTTCTAATCTGCAAAAAACAATAATCCATTTGCGCAAACCGCCATAAAACTACAAACTTACATTTGCGCTTAGTTAGGGATTTTTTTGAAGTTTAGTCTTTCGAGTTAAGCATTTATAGCCGCAATTTTATTCTGGTTATGCTATTCTATTGTATGGAGGCGTTAGTTTTGACACAAAATGTTTTTTGTGCGTATTCTGTAGTATTTTGCGCAAATCTCGAGAGTATTATTTTTTCCTTTTTCGCTCTTTTTTTTTTTTTTCTTTTTCTTTTTTTTTTGTTTTTTTTTTTTTTTTTTTTTTTTTTTTTTTTTTTTTTTTTTTTTTTTTTTTTCGCGCTTTTTTTCGCTCTTTTTTTTTTTTTTTTTTTTTTTTTTTTTTTTTTTTTTTTTTTTTTTTTTTTTTTTCTTTTTTTTTTTTTTTCTCTTTTAAGAGAGGAAGAAAATGAGCATACGTACGACTAACGAGGATAGACGTGTTTTTTTATTATTTTATGTTTGTTTCTTTAAAAAATACACAAGTAGATACGAAAACCACTATTTTATTTCACCATACGATCCCACAATAATATACTCCGATTCTCTGAAGATTAGATGCGCCATACACCTCTCTTCTTGGTTATGTTGATCAAGCAATAGCTACCCATAAGTATCGGCACTGTTCGATTAACATAAAATGAGAAGATTTTTTTAAACTAACTTCTAAACACGTACCATTTAATTAAAAGTATCAAAAAACCTGACTATAAATTGTATTATGTACCTCTATATTTATATTTGTAATCTTCTTTTAATTCCTTTCATTTTGATACCATAATCGATAGTCTGGTTGAAAAACAAAATATAAAAAAGAAACTTCTTATAACTTCTACATATTATTATATACAATGTAAAATTGTGGTTGACAAGAATTTTTGTGAAATACCACAACCGAAAAAGTAAAAACTTTTTTCCAAAAAAAAAAACTACCTACAGAAGTTGGAACTTTTTTTTCCTAAATAGTTTTTTCTTGAATTAGGTCCATCTTTTATATTCGATCAAACAAAAAAACAATCGTCACAAAATAAGAATCTAATTTAAACGACGACTCAAAAACTAATTGGCACCTTTACTGACACAGACTGACGACTTATTTCGCGGCACGACAAACAAGAAATCGCTCTCAAATAATCGTCCAGCAATTAAAACTGCTTATTTCCTTAATTCAGAGCAATCGGAGGTTTAAAGAGCTTTTGCTGTCTCTTCGCACGAATTTCGACCTTATTCAACAGTTTTAAAATACATAGTACTACAACCTAAAGGGATGATTTTCCCATCAATGTTTATTGGAGGAAAATAAACTTTGAACAAGTGTGTTAGAGCTCAATGTTGTGAAGCAAACGATGATGAGGCGACGTAAATGGGAAATTGTGCGCTAACTCGTCGAGCCGTCGGAATAAAACAACTCTTTGCGCTAATAATGAGAAAGAATGCACAGAGTAGCGGCGCAGGTACAGATACCGCATCCACTGTTTTATTCATACTTACTGTAAAGTAAAGTAAAATTTATTTGCATAAATTGTAGGTACATAAAATAAGATGTAGCGATAAGATGGGTGAGCCTTGTATCGTAAGTAGTGGTAGTACAAATCATCCCTTGGTACAATTCCTCGAGATATCGTAGCGTGACTCATCATCTGCCACGCTGATCTCTTGATCGCTAGCTCGTCTGCTAAGCGTTTGATTTCCAGCTCTAAAACCCGGTAAAACTCCCCGTGTTACTGGGTTTTAACATTACTTTCCACAAAATCATTTTTCCAAAACTGAGAAACTGAATTTTTCTTCTCTTAGGTGCGAATTATACAGAAACGGCGTAAGGTGAAGGCGCGGCGCAGGCGCAGTGCAGGCATGGAATTTATAAGGAAACGAAATAACGCCGTGCCTGCTTCCCGCCGCTGATTGTAATTCACAACACATCGCCTACGTACAGTTTGTATGAAAAGGTTTTGAAGCGGCATCATGCCTGCGCTGCGCCTGCGCCGCGCCTTCACCTTACGTCGTTTCTGTATAAATCCTTACTTTAAAACTAGAGAGGGGGGGATACACACCATATTTACGGCTTTAGAACCGCTTTTTTTTTATTAAACTAGGTGATGCCCGCGACTTCTCCCGCGTGGATGTGTCACACATTATATACTAAAAACTTCCTCGAGAACCACTCTATCCATTGGTGAAAACAGCATGAAAATCGGTGCAGCAGTTTTTGAGTTTATCGCGAACAGACAGACAGACAGATGCGGCGGAGGACTTTGTTTTATAATATGTAGTGATGGGCCTACTCTTGACCTCAATCTAGTCCTGAGGACAGAGATGAGGTCGACGATGGAACGAGCTCAACCAAAAGAAGATTATTAACTCGCGACTTAAATAGATTGGGGTCATATGAACTTGCGATCACCGACGCAGGCAGGAGATTCCACTCCTATATGTAATCATTCTAGGATCAATCCTAAGATACTGCTGAGCATGAGGTCCTTGGTCCCAGGTAGGGCAAAGTGCCATTGGGTTTTCCCATCAGGAATATCTCAGTAGCAGTCACGGAATCTGGATTCATTCCCTGTTGAATGGCAATAGGCTCGCCCCCTACAACATGGGACTTAACAAGACTGAAACATAACTAAGTAGCGCGCGACGTGGGTGTACTATTACTTACAGCTCTGCTTATTCCTATATAAACAGCCTGTATATTTATTTGTTATGTTTTGTCACACACGCTCAGCACTAAGTGAATGTGGCCACATACTGGGACCAAGAAATTCACATACGGTACGTGCAGCTGTGAACAAGCACTTACCAAAAACCTCAACCATCTTTACCTTATCCATGACCACACGTCATGTTTATGGATAAGGTAAATACCATTAATTACACAACATGCAGCATAACAGCTACAGCCTCTGTTTACTCAAGCTCCTCTGAGTCAGATCGCTCGAATCAAACGTCGAACATTACCCATTAGGGATGTGCACTCGGCACAAGAATTGCTTTCTTGCTTGATTACTTCGTTTGCCGTCGGTTCGTGCATGTGTTGCTGTTTACTCACGAGTCTGGCAATCGCTTAGTGTGAATGTATCTAAGCAGGTTTAAACTGGTAAGAGCTGATCTTCTGCTGGTCGTGTCGATGATTTCCTTTGCTGGAATACCTAAAATTAGCTTCGGTCAGAATTCTGCCACCTCATGCGGTTGATCACTAATTCTTAAGTATTCTTTTAGGCAAGTGCCTACTTAAATAAGAGCCTGATTTGGATGTAAGGTATCTAAATCTTGTTTAGGTGCTTTGAGGAAGGTACTTACATATCGGCGCGTGCAAGCACATGTTTGCCACTCAGGTCATATACGAGTACGTTCTATAATATAATAAAATTACTTTTTACCCGACTGCCAAGGAAGGGTTGGGAATGTTTTCTTTTGTTGTAGGTACAGAATATTCTTTCAGTAATACATAAACAAATATCACATTCTGCAAGCACGACCTACAATAATCAAGAGTAGGTACCTACTTACCTAGTGTCAGGAGAACCTTTTCAATTCTGTTTTGGTTTATGTAGGCACTCTAGGCACATAAAGCAAAATAAAAAATATTATCACGACAATGTTAATTTATTTCATATCTTAATTACATAATTGCAAAATATTTTAAAATTATTTCCTAAATTACAACACGAAAATAAATTTAATTAGAAGCACATGACGATTACATCTTAATAAATATATACAAAAATAATTTAGAGCCACATCGTTACAGCACGACATCTAGCGTCGAATAGCTGCAACTTAAATTTACAACAAACAAAGTATAATTTTTTTATGGATATATGGGAATGAATCATAGTTTTCAAGATATTTAAGCTTTCCTTTTACATTCTAATTTAAATAACATTCCCTAGTAATGAAACAGCTAGCTAGTAGACATGCCATCTAGCGGATCATTAAAAAAGTATTAAAATACTGCTAAGATACGTATTTTTTTGTTTACTCGACATTGTTTCGATAATCTATTATTTCATATTACATATCACATAAAAATGTTACTTATTTATCACTTTAAAAACTTAGTTGAATAAAACTTCAATCAGCGCCATCTATCCTTCAGTGGCGAGTCTTTTTGGTTTCTTCAACGTTTGTTGTTGTTCGTCGCGGATTATTTCTGCTAGAGTTTGTACCGCGATATCCATATCTTCGAGGGGGATCTTGCTGAACGTTAGCCGTAAATAAGGACAGGGGGCGTTAGTATCGTATAGGAACGCTTGTCCCGGTATAAGCATGAGACCACGTTGAAACGCTGTTTGAAATACCTGAAAATTAAAAGATTAAAATAATAGTAAGTTCATTAAAACCAAAACGCTTTTAAAAATATTTCTAGCGACTAAAAACATTATGGTAAGGTAAGGTATATTTAATCTGTGCGATATTTTGAATCGGCAGGTCGGCAGTCAGTAGGCTTTTGTTATTGTTTGTTACGTTATAATTTTCTACGTAATTCTAATAATTCTACTCTTTGGTTACGATTCGAAGTTAAAATGGCTACATGATTACTTGATGAACTTCTATTGAAAAAGTGATTAATTTGGCTCGTTTTTTGTGAAGTTTAATAATGTGTGCGTTAAAATTACATCAAATTAAAAACCATTAGTGGACTTGTACAAATAGAATTAAGCTTGATATTTTGTGGATTGTTGTCTGACAATGACTGAGGCACCCAACAATATCGCGTATCTATTCTTCGAAAAACTTGCAACGAAACGAACAATCGGAGTGTTGTTGGTAAGCGATGTTATGATTATTATGATGTTATTGTATATTTCTTCTGTGTCTGCCAACACTGTGTTCTACACAGAACTGGTTTGCAGGGGGTTTACTTCCTTCGCAAGTTAACACCCATGCTACGCGTGGTAACTTTCATGGCGTTCGTGGCCTAGGCTAGGTACCTACCTACTGTATCTCTGTGAGTACCTACCTACTTAGTTCCTCTAATATTGTTACATAATACATAACTATGAGTAGTTAGGAACATAAACAAGGGTCCTATTTTTCATAAAGGGCGTTTTTGTCTGGGATTTCTGAGATTAACTTGGAACAACTTGCCTAGACATTGTTCGTTCGTAGGTAGGTACAATTTTTTTGATACAAAAAGTTCAAGTATCTAAAGTATTCGACCAGGAAGGACAGTTGGGCCAGTAACTACATAAATAAAGTAGGTAGGTAGGTACATAGCTAAGTTCTCAATCTTACCATATTGTGCACATCGTCGACGCCGTTGACCCTAAGCCAGAAGAACAGTCCGGCGTGGGGCATGGAAAACGGCGCTAGATGCTCCACAGGCTTGAGGGCCGCGTGCAGCGCGTCGCGGCGGCGCTGGTAGAATTCGCGAGCGCCGGTCAAGTGCGAGGCCAGCGAAGACCGGCACTGCACCAGTTGCAGGAGGATCGCCTGAAAGAGATCCGAATATGTAACATGTGGACAATATAATGTAGGTACCTACCTACCTAGTGTAGGTAAGTACATAATAGGTTGCGGTCCGCAACTGATACCTAACGAGGACGACAACCGACAAGTCGTCGGTCCGATATGGCGGCGATATACCTACCTATTTGAATAGTCGTGTCTCCACGCGACCTCTGATCTGATGGTGCGACGGCAGACATGCGTGAGCTGCCTAGGTATCCGATCGATATCGGTCGCCGAAGTATAAGCCAACCCTGAGGTGACACATCGCGGGTTGACTGGAGAATGCGAGTGGATGGAAAATAAATTGTTAGGAGCGAGCAAATCTATCTACCCTCTTTCTTTGTCAAGTACCTACGTGGAATCCAGTTTTGAGTATGCTCAAAAGTAGCAGCCGGCATCATAATATTCAGTATCCACAAAACCTGGCGATACTGTGAGTGTGTGAGGCAGCATTTTCGTTGAAAACTCCCAGACGGCTTATTTTTTACCGACACCTCCAACAAATATCATTATATTTTAGCCAATGTTTACAAAAACTTGACAAATTATATGTATACTAAAATGTTCCTCGAAAACCACTCTATCCATTGGTGAAAACAGCATGAAAATCGGTGCAGTCGTTTTTGAGTTTATCGTGAACAGACAGACAGTCTCTAAGAGAGGGAATGGGCTATAATCCACCACGCGGGCCCAGTGCGGGTTGGTAGATCTCACATGTCTTCGAACTTTTGGTTCTAGTACATGCCGGTTTCCTCACGATGTTTTCGTTCACCGTTTTGAGAGCAGCGGTGGCCGGTGGCTCAGTGGTGGCGGCCCCGACTTACGAACAGTAAGTTGTGGGTTCGAACCCAGGCAGGCGCATTACTTTGTGTAATTTATTTCATCACCACTGTTCTCAAAACGGTGAACGAAAACATCGTGAGGAAACCGGCATGTACTAGAACCAAAAGTTCGAAGACATGTGAGATCTACCAACCCGCACTGGGCCCGCGTGGTGGATTATAGCCCATTCCCTCTCTTAGAGAGGAGGCCGTGTGTCCCAGCAGTGGGAACATTAGGCTGATTATGCTAGACAGACAGACGCGGCGGAGGACTTCGTTTTATAATATGTAGTGATAGTGATATGTAGTGATGTACTCTGTGAGTAATGTTTAAAGTGAAACGACATTTGCACGCACGGATCAGCGTATTCGAATATCTCTATCTCATTCTATCACGTAAAGGTGTCATTTGGTGGTTGCGAGAAGTCGGTCGTAAGCATCCGCATCGAAAGCACTAGAACGGGCGATTGGACCTCTCACTTTAGAGAGTTGCAAATGAAAGAAAGGGAAAAATATGCAAGAAAACTACTGACCTGTGCGTGTAAATGTGATTTCCCCCTTAACTTGTTAAGGGGGAAATCCTTGGTTAAGGGCGAAAGGGGGAGTCAAGACTCGCGGTCGTCTTACAAAATGCAGTCATCTATACATAATATAATAAATCTGAAGACGTGGCGTTTCTGTACATTGAAAATATTTAGAAAAAAACCGGCCAAGTGCGAGTCGGACTCGCGCACGAAGGGTTCCGTACCATTATCTATAAAAACGGCAAAAAAATCATATCTGTTGTATGGGAGCCCCCCTAATATTTTTTTTTTTATTTTTAGTATTTGTTGTTATAGCGGCAATAGTAATACATCATTTGTGAAAATATCAGCTATCTAGCAATCACGGTTTATGAGATACAGCCTGGAGACAGACAGACAGACAGCGAAGTCTTAGTAATAGGGCCCCGTTTTACCCTTTGGGTACGGAACCCTAAAAAAATAGTAGGGGTGTTAAAGGATCACACACAGAACCCATTTCTACCATTTTTAGAATTTTTGTCTGTTTGTCGGTTTGTCTCTGTTTGTCTGTTCGTTTGTGCGCGCATCACGTAAAAACCCCTTATTGTATTCAAAATCAAAACATAAGAAGCATTGTTCTGAGTAACATTTAGCGTTTATTTCATCAAAATCGACCAACAGACGCAAAAGATATTAATGTTTAAAATTTCGTTAGTAACCTAAATTTAATTATTTACGTAGGTAAATAGGTTTTAGTCGAAGTGTAGTCGGAATGGCTGAAAATGAATTTGGTTTTATTTTTCCTTTTGTGTTTCCTCTTTGCATGGAAGTAATAAGTACTAACGTATTTATACATCTATACTATACAAATAAATAAAATAGAAGTGTCGGTTTGTAATATCAAAATAACAGCTTTTTACTGAATGCATATGAAAACATATACGGCACTTATAACAAAAACTAATTTATTTCAATTTTTGTCTGTCTGTCGGTCTGTCTGTTTGTTCCAGCTAATCTCCGAAACGGCTGGACTGATTTTGACGGGACTTTTACAGACAAATAGCTGATGTTAAAAGGGCATAGGCTACTTTGATTTTAGAAAAATAATTAGAGTTGTAAGAAAATTAAAACCCTTGAAATTGGTAATGAAATCCGATTCAAAAAGGAAAATCATATGTTTTTATAATAATTTCACGCGAAAGAAGGTCGCGGGCAACAGCTAGTAATCGTAATATAATCCAAATGTTTATACAGGTATACTATAGAGCGCGCAGTTTCCGGCCTAAATACTTGGTACGACCTAGTCACTGTTCATAGATTTGTGAAGTTAAGAAGTATGTATGAGGAATTGAGGAACAGATTGTCATAGTACCTCTGTTCCTCATCCTCATCCTCCGCAGTAAAGGGAGAATCCTCCGAACAGACGGGTGTTGTGGCCGGTGGGCTACTGCCCAACGGTTGTTGTGGCGTTAATCTCGCGTAGAACTCTGCTTGCGCAATGTAGAAATTAATGCAGTTCGTAAGTACGATATAAGATGTCGATACTCTCTTCATCAAGTACTCAAGCAGCTCTTTTCCTCACCTGTGCTAGCGTACAGGAATGCAGCAGCTCAGCCTGTGTGTGCAGCTCCAGGCGCTCCAGCAGCGGCTTGGGCGCCGTGAGCCAGGCGCCGCGCAGCCCCGCGCTCACCACCTTAGACACGGAGTCCAGGCGCAGCACCCGCCCGTGTGTGTCGAGCGACAGGAACGACGGGATGTGGCGCTGGAACATAAACAGATTGCTTATCAAAAGGTACGTGACGTGAGAATAGAAAAAACTTTTTTTGCAAAGAATAAAACCGACTTCAAAAAGGAAAAAAAAAATGGAATATTTTTTCCATTTTTTTTTGCCTTTTTGAAGTTACTTTAGCTTCAGAAGTCAGTGGCAAAAAAACTCAATCAAACAAACAAAAGTCACCGACTTCTCGTTTGCAACAAAGTTTTTTATTTTTCATTTTAAGTTGTAATATCCTATACAAATATTTGCTATGCATTTATTTACATCGTTAACAATACATTTTATGGTAATAGGCTTATCCCCAATAAAATTTACCTTACCTACCTTACTGTTATCTTACTGAAATCTGGGTGTACTGTACACAATACATCTGCGTACCACTAAGAGCATATAGGCGTGATGTTATGTTATGATGTTGTGTAAACAATAAACATCCAAGCGATTGCCGCAATCACAGCAGATTTGCTGTCTATTATTGGAAAGTTCCATTGCTTATCTCCGAAGATCTGCATGAGATGTTCACAAAATTGATCTGATAGGGAGCCGCGTATGCACATTGAGCTGCTACAACCATGAAAGTACATGCCTATTAAGTACCACCATCACCATGGTTAAGATATTACAGATTTACGACAACAATCTAAGTCTTTTCAAAGCTTTTGAGTAACATTAATAAGATGAAGTGCGACCTACGTGGGGAGACTTCATTAGTGAGCAATTAATATACTACAATGCGTTGAAAAACCAAACTTCAGCATCTCTGGGGATCACACTGCGGCCGACGTTCGTATTAATTCAGACACATGAAGATTACCGAAGCGCATACTCTTTCTGATTCCATTACTAATTACATTAAATTCAAGCGTTTAAAATGTTCTTCAGCAACGGGGTTTTTGAATATTCTCACTTTTGATTTCCATCGGCTGATTAAGCTCAGAGTTTAAAGATTATTAAAGGATACTCAGTGTCAGGACCTATGAAATATCATGAATTTCATCTATTTGCTTTCGTTCTTAAACTTCTTTTTAGCGTTTTAATGGCAATCTTAATTGATTCCCCCAGAAATATTTACTACGAGTTCCTTTAATGCTTCAAACAAAGATGTACTAACACTACTAACAGATTTTAGTTTAAATTAACAGTTAGCCAGTTTGATAGTATATTATTTTGTGGAGGATGTTAGGAATATACTGCGAGTTCACGTTGCCATGTAATGTTCCCTGAAAATGCCAAAAGAATACGCGCTCACTTGAGCGAAGCTCTATAGGCTGATTATGCAACTATAGATGTTACAGATATCATACATGACATGACATGTGGGGTTGATGTACTACTGAGTACGGAACCCTTTGTGCGTGAGTCTGACTCGCACTTGGCTTTCTTTAATTATGTCTTTTGTTCTTTAATTTTTATTTTCTAAACAATATCTCCGTACTTCGTTAAGTCGGGCTAAATGACGTGGCCGAAAACAGTGCTAAAACCAGACCTGTTCAGATGGATATTAACCCTAGCTACAAGGTAGGATACCTATTATGCAAGATAAAAAAGGTTAGTTCTGTTTTTCAGGCGAATTTGGGCTTCGGAGTAACGTAGACGCGTACCGGAAGTTACAATCACAACGATGTGCTGCCGCGGTGCGATTTTGTGCCATATCGATAAATGAAACATGAAGATATGTAGAAATGGTCCTCGGCAGTTACTCTAATCTTAAGGTTAGCACCAACTTTTAACGTCACTCTGTCTATCTATACTAATGCAGAAAGTCATAGATTTGCCATTCCGCGCCAAACAATGTTCACGTTTCTATTTCGTTGACAATGAGATTTGAATAATATGGTCTCGGTCACTCATACTGCACTTTGGATCTATCGTTTCATGCGGAATGTGCGATTTAGCTCGTCACAGTGTTGACACTTTCTGGCGACCTGCGCGCATACGGTGAAGGTACATCTACGATGTAAGAGTTAGGCAGAAGTGTACCTCATAGTAGACTCACAATTCGCCAGTTATGCTTTAAGTCCCATGTAATAGGGGCGAGCTTATTGCCAATGGCAATATGTTGATGGCAATGGGCCCAAATCTTCTGTGGTTGCTACTGAGAATTTCCTGATGGAAATACCCAGTAAAACTTTGCTCGACCTGGGAATTGAACCCAGGACCTCACGCTCAGCATTCGTGCTTGCGACAGCTAGACCAACGACTTGTGCAAAAAAATATCAATATACTCACGTCTGTATAATTCAAGAACATGTACGGATCATCTTCTACGATGAGGAAATCGTATCTGCAGGCCAGTTCGTAGATTTGTCTCCGCCTGTCTTCGGGCAGTACTGTCCCTGTGGGGTTGCTGCCCGTCGGTATGATGTACAACATTTTGGGCATCTTCAGTCCTCTCCGCAATCGCTCGCCGAGAACAGCGTCCAAGGTCTCGGGGAGCATGCCGTCTTCGTCTTCTGGAATGCCTATGATTTCTGGCTGGTAGGGTTTGAGCTGGAAATAGGGAAAGTTGTTATTTTTATCTTAGGTATAAAAGAAGGGGAAGATCATAGAAACGGTGAATAGACTGTGTGTGGGATGATATGGCTAGAAATGAAGTGACTGCTGATAAAACTAGTAATAGAGAAGCATGGAAGAAGCAGACATGCTGCGCAGACCCCAAATAAATTGGGACAAGGCTAAGCGTGCACTACGAAATTTAATTCCTGCGATTTTTAAAATGCGAAATGAAATCGCTAACTTGTTCTTTCCAGACTTTTTCTAGTGCGCGCTTAACCGAAAGGCAGGGAAACAATGATGAAAGAACACAATAAGACACGCAATAAGACTCACGGCGCTATGTATGCCGGTGTAGGCGAACTCGCTGGTGACGACGGGGTCGCCGGGCTCCACCAGCAGCTCCACACACTGGTAGATGCCGTGCTGGCCGCCGTTGATGACGAGGATGTCGCGCGGTAGCGCCGGCGGCCGGTGCGCCTCCGACTGGAATGCGCGTAGCTCAGATAGTAGGGCTGGGAGGCTGGAACAAAGTCGTTAGATATAGAGCCACGGAGTCTGGATGTGCCCGGTTGTATTTGTGCCCTATTACAAGAGACTTTAAAATAATGGACGAAATGTGGGTGTACTATTAGGTACTCCTCTACCTAACCCTTCGAGGATTACAGGTGTGATGTGATGTTATGTAAAATTACGTATCTTTTCAGATCTTACGAGAACCATATTTTTGGTATGCACAATCTGTTGTCAAGGAAAATCCTTGCTGTGAAGGGCGGCGTATCACCAACACATTCGTCTGACTTCAATCACGGATGATGATCAGAGAAGACTGGTGAAGATATCAGAATGACGGTATGTAGAGTTATAGCTATAACTCCGCGCTCAGCGTTATCTTGGATGTTAAACCTGACTGCGATGTTTTTGCTGACGAATGGAAGACGATCCTGTTCGTGTGTCTGAGTTTTGCGAAATGAGTGTTATGCATTTTGTCTAATATAACTTCGTTTTTTAACTAATGTATTTGGCAAAATGTCGTTTTATCTACACAGATAATGAGGTAAAGTTTGGTTGTCTTTGAGACTGTAGGGGCCATAGGGTATAATTATGCTCCTTCGATCCGGACGAAGTCTGTAAAATAAATAAATAAGTAAGTACTGACCCTTGCGACGGCACATACTGCAGCGCGGCGGCGAGGTCCTTGCCCTCCAGCACTAGGCTGGAGTACCTCGTGTCGATGGCCAGGCGGGTGAAGGGGAACACCTGCTCGTTGGGCATGCCCTCCGCCAGCGAGATCATCTCCTTGCCCACCTTGTAGGCGAGAGACGCTAGAACATAAATTGCAGTTATTATTAAAGGCGTTGGTTTAGTTGGCGCCGGCCGCGTTGATCTAGCTAGTTGCTAGTGCTGAGCATAAGGTTACCGTGTTGGCAGAAGTGTTATTGAGTATTTCACGTAGACAAAAATCCACGGAGTCTGGATTTTTGTCTATTACAAAGTCATGCCTGTTACATAGGGCTGAAACATAACTGGCGAAATGTAGGTGTACATCTTTGCCTAACCATTGGGTCATTTATTTAAATTTATATTTTTTTATTATGTTTAAAGGACAATGGGCAGTTCTGGGCGGTCGGCGGCCATCAACTAATTTAGTGTCAAATGAAAGTACTGTTATTTAGGAACATCTTTTACTATGGGCGTTTCACTGTATTCCATTTAGGAAAAAAAATATTCGAATCTCAATATAACGTAATTGCATAAGGCAATATCGCATAATAATTATGTTATTATTATATTTAATGTTTTATACCCTAACTTCTAAACGTTTTATGACACGGTAACAATGCCATCAACACAACAAAACTGGTTCGACTCGACTACCTGCTCACGCGGAGGACCAAATACCAGTTTGTGTTTTGTGCAATCGGTCAGTGGTTAATAGAAGAAGATTCGAGATAACCCATGCATTTTTTGGGGAAAATGGCGCAATTGCTCAATATATTATTGAAGCTGTTGCTCCACAGCAAGTAAGTTCTTTTAACATTGTATCTATATTAATCAAATTGATTTTATTGCTTTTGTTAGTTTCTAATACTTTGTAGAAGGTTCTCACGGGAAGAATTCTTCTTCAACTTCCTATTTTTAATTATCCATACTAATATTATAAATGTGAAAGTGTATGTGTGTGTCTGTTTGTTTACAGTCAGTCTTTCACGGCAAAACGAAGCGACGAATTGACGTGATTTTTTAAGTAGAGATAATTGAAGGGACGGAGAGTGACATAGGCTCCTTTTTTCTCTTTCTAAAGCGAGCGAAGCCGCGGGCAAAAGCTAGTACTACATATGTACATACATGAACTCTCGCCTCTGTGCCACAGGGGTAGGTAGAGACAACGGACAATTGCTAGGATCCTTACTTACTTCTTTTGCTTCTTACATGTTCATGCATCTCGTTATACATGCTCGCTGCTTAGAAGTGCTATGTATGCACTTTGATTTTCGAAAAGGTGTCAGACCATTTCGGAAGACATCACTGATAAGATCCGTGTATATCCGTCTAGGGCGTCCTCTTCTAGCATTCCCAAATACATCCGCATCATATAGCTTTTTAGTCAATCTTCTATCGTCCACTCTCTTTTCATGACCAAACCATCTATTATTACCTATTTATTTATGTATTTATGTATGTATTATTAGTTATATTAATAAGAAGTTAATATTTTTTTCAGATTGAGTATAACGGCCTGGAATACGTTTGTCGACCATGCTGGCAGCGAGCTCAACGGGCTGTATTAAGATCCAATGACTGGGATGAGATTATAGATAGTCCGAATCTAAGACATGATTTTAATAGTACTCATTTTATTCACATGATGAGTCTTATGAAAGCAGCTGTGTCAAGAAGAGCTATTTTAGATTTTGAAAATATGGACACCAATGAAATATATATTCGATTGGGTCTTAGCCGAGAACAACTCACAGATATCTTTTAATAGACATTATAAATGACCGCTTAAATCGACCCAATCACCTGGCGGACTACGTTGTTCGTAATAATATGAATAGACAAAGAGCAACGTTCCAAAGCATCACTAGTGACCACCTTATTTTCGACGATTTTCCAACTCTTTCAGAGCATGATCTTATTTTGTTTGCTCTCGGTACGTATCAAATCAAGGTAGCCCGCAGTTATTATGCTGAGCACCTAGTACAGGGCTTGTATAATATTGAAGTGTACGGAGAGCAACAAATAAGTCTTAGCGAATATATAGCAGAGCAAGACGTTTGGTTGTTACGCGTTCGAATACAGTCAAGGCACGTAAGATCTAGGACCTATTATTCCTACATTATTATTGACCGACAAAGGAACGGAAGAGAAGCTATCGCCCATTACTATTGTTCGTGTCTGAGTGGTAGGCGCACGGTCGGATGCTGCGCACATATTATGTGCGTAGTATGGTATATAGGCTGGGCAAGAAATCAACCCGAAGGGATACAAGCCTATTAATATAATTATGTAATAAATAATTAGATATAATAGGTAATAGTTTATTAAACATAACTTTTTTTTATAACAAAATAAAGGTTTCATGTAGATTACAGTACATTATGTGATTTATAAAATAAATATCTTTGAGACTATCTAGATTTGTTGTTTCACTTTCCTTTTGTATTTTTGCATTGAATATAAGCCAGAATAATAAGTAAAACGATATAAAGGTTCAAACACAAAAATGTCTTTTATTCCTTTTAGAAGTACACCACAGTAATAAGACTTGTCCACAATAATTGTAGGACTAAAGCACACCAATAAATGATAATAATCTATACTAATCTATACTAATATTATAAAGCTGAAGAGTTTGTTTGTTTGTTTGTTTGTTTGTTTGAACGCGCTAATCTCAGGAACTGCTGTCCCGATTTGAACAATTCTTTCAGTGTTAGATAGCCCATTTATCGAGGAAGGCTATAGCCTATATATCATCACGCTACGACCTATAGGAGCGGAGCACTAATGAAGAATGTTTCAAAATCGGGAGATATTTTTTCCTATTGAGAGCTTCCGCTGCGTGCGCTGCGTAAACGGTTAAAGTTTCGCAAAAATCATGTATTACAGAATTATTCCTCTTTAAAAGTTCTAAAAAAAAGTCCGCGACAGCATATGTCTATCTTTTAAGGTTAGCTCACTATAACCTTTTTTATGCTAAGCAAATTTGTTCTAAAATAATGCATTATTTACGGAGGTGTTTTTATAAACAAGATATTAATCCTTATCCAAATAAATACGTTACTCATCACAAGTATTTCATTTAAAACAAAATTGCCCTTTACATCTTTCGATTTAAGTGAATATCTTAGGAGCTGTCGCAGCTTTAAAATAAAATCACAGCAAAATAATGATCGGGTACTGCGCGCACAATGTGCAAAGCCGGGCAGTCATGTTAGCCCAAAGTAACTATTCCACGCGGACGAAGTCGCGGGCGGAAGCTAGTAAATGATAAAATCATTCTTGGCCGCGGACCGCCCACGCTCCATACAAAATTGCCCATTGTCCTTTAGTTAATTTCACGATTATCTGGCAGTTTGAGTACTTTACGCGGCCTACCCAAATGTCCTTTCTTTGGTATTATTCGTCGTGTCGTTGAGCTCCTTGGGTTATGAATCGGGCTACACGATCACAGACAAATGCTTGCACTGACTGGACAGGTCCACTCAAATCTGTGGTTATTTCTTCAAAAGACCATCTCAGACATTTATCTGCATGGGCCTCATATGACTTGACCAACGTCTGAACTTTAACAGACAGAGACAGAGACAGTGACCTCTGAGTTTGTTTCGGATGTTTCTTCTCAGAGTAGTCGGGTACGAAACACCAGCCCCATCTAGTTTTAAAACAACATGATGTGACATGTAAAAGTGTTGTGTAAAACTAATTTTTAACACCCTTGCTCGTAAAGCTGATGTAATTCCACCGGTTTTAAATATGTAAAGCGGGTCATAAAAAACGCGTGTGTTACCAAAGCAAATAGTTTAGTTATAGTCCATACAAATTCCATAACAGTATTATTTGCCATTTCCAATATGGAACTGATCACCGCCGCACGACTCCAGCTAGTGAGCAGCGCGCTGTTGCTATTCAAATGTCGAAATAATCGCCGCGCGGCGCCAGTCAGTAGGCAGCGCTAGCGCGCTGTTAAAATGGCGGGAAAGCAACAGTGTGCATTCACAGATTGAGTTTATTCAAAATAAAATAAAAATCAGTTTATTCGGTAATTTAATAACTTGGCTGCATGCTCTAGCGTCTTTGCCAACATTTTCACGCAGCCACGGCAGAAAATAATCCTCGCGCCATTTTTCTCAAATTTTCTTTTCTTTGTACTTGTATTGTGAATATCTTTTTTTTTCTGTTTCCTCGCAAATGTGTTAAAAAACGTCGTACGATATACGTGCGTATTGGTTATAATATGCTCGGCTCAATTACGCCCTCGCCTTCGGCTCGGGCTGAAATTCCGCCTCGCATGTTATAACCATCTTAACGCACTAATATCGTAATGTACTAATGAAAAATTATGAAAAGAACCTAAAAATCATTTTTAACCGACTTCCAAAAAGGAGGAGGTTCTATGTTCGACTGTATGTATTTTTTTACGTATGTTCACCGATATCTCAGTCAATTGTAGACCGATTTTCAAAATTCTTTTTTTATTCTAAAGAGTAACTCGCGAATTGGTCATATGTCATTCTATGTCATGAGTTTTAGCGAGACTAACGAACAGCAATTCATTTTTATATATATAAGATAGATGGTACGGAACCCTTCGTGCGTGAGTCCGACTCGCACTTGGCCGGTTTTTTTATCTATGTTCACCAATATCTTAGTCAATTCTCGACCGATTATCAAAATTCTTTTTTATTCGAAAGAGTATACTCCCAAAATGGTCCCATTGTCACCATGACAGGATCTGGTGATGGAATCCCAGGGAATCGAGGGCAACCCTCAAACTTTATAGGCACATATTACGTGTTTCGTGATTTTTCTAAAGCTATTCAAGTATACGCATCTGGAAGTCATCACCACTTGTTGATGTGCTGATGATGGAAGGTATAACTCCTAAACGGTTAGGAGTTGGAGGATAATTCTTTAGTAAAATATTAACTGTCGACCGATTTTCAAAATTCTTTTTTTTATTAGAAAGAATGACATGACAATATTTTTATGGGACCAACATGGACTCCCATGTTGGTCCCATAAAAATATTGTGTTGTTTGTTGGACAGGGTAGGTGGAGCTTTTGTCGCTGGACTACGCCTGTATTTCATACTCTTACATCCAGCGGTTTAGGCTGTGTTGTCTGTCAATGAACTGAAGATTTTATTTATGTAGATAGTTGGAAATACTTCATTGTAGTAGGTAGGTACTCTGTTTATACGCTATTCGTCATCATCATAAGCAGTCAACTGCTAGCCCTTGGCCTTTTCAATCGCACGCCACATAATTCGATCCTCGACAGCTCATCCCGTTGCTACTAGCCACCCTGCGAATACCGTCACTCCATAGAGCCTGAGGGCCGTTATTTTATTTTAAGGCTACATTTTGCGGTTAACAAAAATGTGGATTTCTGGTATGTAAAGAAACTAGCAGGTAAACAATTTTTGTTTTCGCTCGAGACAAACACATTTACAGAATGTTTGTTTTTCACTTTATCAGTGCAGTTACGTCATTGCAAATAAGATGGATGTAACATCATCGTTTGCTCCCCGATTTGTTTGCGCGCCTTGGGAAGCCAGAGAAGGCACACACCTACTCATCCATCAAGATATACTGAGAATGTTCAGTAACGAATTGCTCGGTCAACACGTCAGACAAAGCGCGTTTCCATGCGTTCACATACACAAACACTGATTGATTGCTAGTTTTTCTAAATGTGCATCATTATGTCTTTAATAAACTTGCTTCTTGTGGTACCCGGACGAAAAGAAGCCTATTTCCATCTGGAATAATACCTTTCAAATGGTGTAAGAACTTTTCAAATAGGTTCCGTGGTTCCGGAGATTACCCTCCGCACACATGACATGCAAACTCACAAATTCGCACTCTTTCTTTATAACATTAATAATTTTTTGTTAGCCAATTTTGAGTGTCCAGTGGGACCCTTAAAATAGGCTGGGCAAAATCATCCCCTTTCTCCTTCCAAATCTCTATCCTATGCAATATCTGGCAATGTGCGCCTCGCAAACAAGACCTGGGGCCCAATTCTGCTATTACAATAGTGTCAGAATGGTCTGTCATTGATTTCATAATCGTTGATTTTGACTTGTCAAAACTTGTCAAAATCAACAATTATGAAATCAATGACAGACCATTCTGACACTATTGTCGTCTAATGTAATAGCAGAATTGGGCCCCAGATCGTCACACCACCTTCGCCGCGGTCTACCTCGACGCGGTGTCCATTGAGTGACGATCGTTTCCCATCGCCCTGGGCGCATTCGTGCTAAGTGGCCCACTACCATTTCAGCTTGGTTGTTTTTTTCTCCAGCATCTGCAACTGGATGAATGGAGTGCAGGGTAGTGTTTCTTCCGCGATTTGTACGCTTGACACCTATTATGCTGCGCTCCATCGCCCGCTGGCAAATCTAGTTTGAACTTCTGTTGTTCAGTCAATGACCAACTTTGCGCGCCATAGGTAAGGACGGGCAGGATGCAATATGGATTATTTATTTATTTGAACTTAACGTCTTCTTAACAAGGTGTTCCACAGTTCGCAAACTATTTTAGCATACTAATAAGTCCAACGATGCCAGGTAGGGTTGCTCTTTGTCCGATGATATGTTATCGTGTAGCGTTATGCAAGCGGGTTTGATCTCTCTCAACTTTATAATATGGTTCTGCTTAACCCTTCAACCAATGGTTTAAGAAAATTGCTGGTTATTTATGATCAGTTTGCTTAAAAGCATGACATTGTTTCCAATGCTATGAAAATAAAACTGAAAATATTTAGGTGAGGAAAGGAGGCGGTCTCGAAATCCGTGTGCATTTGGGGGCAGACTGTGGAGGTTGTGGAGAGGTTCAGTTACCTTGGTCACATTCTGATATCGGACATGAAAGACGCAGTTTTTGCTCGCCATCGTCGTGGCTGGGCCGAAGATTTTTTTAAGGACTCCTATTTATAACAAATGGTCATTAATGGTCTGTACTGAGTATAAAAAGAAGTAATATTTTTGTAACTTAACAGGAAATAACAAATATGTAATATCACGGGCGTCAGTAAACATTAGGGTTCTGAACTGCGCCGTATCTGGCCGATAGCATCATTTCGGAGATAACGTACAATATAATTAAAATCACATAGGTACTACGATAATGGAAGCCTGCAGTGTCGCGCGATTAATACCACAAACAAGAGGAGCATAAAAACAAATTAGAAAACTAAAATCCCAATTACGACAAAAACGACAGCTATAAATGTTTAAACAAGACAGTTACTTTTAAAAAAAACCGGCCAAGTGCGAGTCACACAGGGTTCCGTAGCCCCAAACAATGATAAAAATATATGAGCCTTCAAAATATTTTTATCATTTGTATCTTTTTTATCGTATGTAGTATTGTTTTAAATTCAACAGCGAAACTAATTTTGTTTTTCATATATTTTAATGCTGCAGTTTGATTAAGAAGACCCATATCTCAAAAACTAAATATCAAATGTTATTCCAGGCAATTTTCGTTGAATGTTTTTCTTACGCTCTACAATCTTACATTTTTTCAGAATTTTCCTCCTCTTACTTTAGAAATTAGAGGGGCAACAATTTTACCACTCTGGAAGTGTCTATCTTTCAACCGCGTCACCCATAATAATGACTTATTCTGGGTGACGCGGTTTTTATTTCAAATATTTTGGATTTATTTTAAAGTTGGTCTATATTTACGAACTCCGAGTTTTCTCCTCTTTGATTTGACGTCCCACTCGACAGGACAACAAAAAAAGAACAGTGACCCCGACTTTCTTGATGTAGCATCCGTCATATTGATTTTGTTCGCATAAAATGTAGCCTATGTTACCGGTACCGTAATAAAAAATCGATTGACACCTCGTTCGTCAAAATCGGCTCAGTAGTTTAGGTGTTACGGTGGAACATAAAAGTGTTACAAACATCATCATTCGCCTGTCCCTATTTCAATTTATTAAAAGTGTTACAAACATAAAACCTAAATATAAACCTACATAAAATCATAATAGGTACTTGCTTTTTTCTTTGCCGTAGTCGACTCGCGTAAGTATAAGCGTGGCATTGAAACTACACGGTAGGAAATAGGAAACACTGTTTTTGTTTATCTTTAGAACATTTGTTATCTTAAAAAAAACAAGGTTTTGCTTTGATTCCGCAGTGGACAAATTGGTATATTTTATAATATTTTAACGAAGAATAAGATCTTAATTGTATCATGTAAATGTTGTTACTTGGATTTGTTTACTTAAACTTATTATATCAATACACATTAAACATGTAAATACTTTGCACAAGTCGATTGATACATGTCAGAGACTTATGTTAATATAGTAAAGAAAACAACTAATTAAATGTTATAAATATTCACAGATTTAAATCTGTTTACTTTAAAAAATATTCAAGAATGTCAACGTACATACAGACACACAGGAAGGTTAGTGACATTTTCAAGGTTGTTGATTGAAATACAAAATAGAATTATTTAAAAAAAAATGCAAATTTCTTAAAATAAACTGTCAAAATGTCAGTTGGACTCGCACCCGAAAAGTTCTGTACCACCCGTTCCAAGTGTCTACGTTTCACAGTTCAAAAGATACATCCCGGTGACAGACGGACGGACAAACCCTTTGAGTACAGAACCCTCAAAAACATTGATGTTGTTTCCAAAAATACTCGCTTCAGAATAGTAAATATTTGAAAATAGACATCATCACTACCCTACCCAATTTTCCACTAGGAAAGAAGAGAAGTCGCGTTATCGGATTATCAAAATTTCATTTTAAATGGATAGTTAGAGTAATTATAACGACTGGGCGTGTTAATGTCACTACCACGCGATATCTATTATCGACACATCGCTGACGTAATCACTTATCTTTGTTGACGAAATATTGTAATTGTAATTAGCTTTTCCCCGGGGTTTGGGCACAAACCAATACCACATATATTATTCAGTACATCATTTCGAAACTCCCCCGCAAAAAATTGCTGTTCTATACTGCTTGACCGTGTAGGTATTGAACTAATGTAGGAAACGGTTTTTTTACCCATTAATAATGTCTTTGGGGCGGAATGATGTACTGAATACGTGATGTTCGTTTGTGCCGAAACCCCGGGATTTTCATACAAACCCATGTTTGACGCGCTTTTGGATTGAATTTTCTAAAATCCTTAGCAGATGTCGAGCATATTAGCTATCGAAAAGGTACCCGACGGAGAGGCAGACGCAGTTGCTTTCACTTTTATAATTCCGGTTATGGTGAATGCTCCAACCAGCCCGCGAAATTCAAATCTTGCGTTTTTTTGCAATTTGCAGGCCAGTGCTAGGTTGTATGTTGATTAAAATATTATTCGCGGCTGTAAGACGTATGTAGTTACAGAATTATAATCATCAAAATCACCAATACAACCCTCCAAGTTCATAAAGGCGTAGGAACAAAAAAAAACAGAAAAAGTCATTCCTACAACTTTATGAACTTGGAGGGTTGTATTGGTGATTTTGATGATTATAATTCTGTAACTACATACGTCTTACAGCCGCGAATAATATTTTAATCAACATACAACCTAGCACTGTCCTGCAAATTGCAAAAAACCCAAGAAATTTGAATTTCGCGGGCTGGTTGGAGCATTCCCCTTATGATTAAGTCCTACAAGTACGAGTAATAGGGGGCTGCTACTGAGAAATCTTTACAAATAAATAAAATTTAAGTGTCTCTTTGTTATTTCAAAATAACAGCTTTTTACTGAATGTATAAATGAATTTATGTACGTTACTTACATTGTTTTTGTAACGTAGTTCCTTATCGCGCGTTGCGGGGCTAGACGAAAAAATTCAGACGAAAAGTGTGTACGACACTTTTACCCGACTGCGCGACGCAAAGGAGGGTACGCGGGTGTCCCTTGACACCTCTCTAGTTTTTGTCTTTGTTTGTCCCGGCTAATCTCCGAAACGGCTGGACCGATTTAGACGGGACTTTTACTGGCAGATAGCTGACGTTATAAGGAGTAACGAGGCTTCTTTATTTTAGAAAACAATTAGGGTTCTGTGCAAAAGTAACCCTAGAATAAATACCTAAATGTTAACATAATGCCGATTTAAATTGGGAAGTAATATTTTCATGATAATTTCACGCGGACGAAGGTCGCGGGGAACATCTAGGTCTTAATAAAAAAAAACCTAATAACACTGCCCGACCTGGGGATAGAGTCCAGGAACTCATGCTCAGCAGTAGCGCTTGCGACCACACGAAATGTGGGTGTAGTATTAATTGGCAACCCCTTTGGGGATTGGAGTCGTGATGGTTCTATAATATTAGTATGGAATAGGAAGATATAGGTACTGTACTCACTGATTTGTCTCGTCATACCGGGTTCTCTCCTCAGTGCCCTCGTACTCAGGAACCTGTCATAGTCCCGGTCGGTCAGCGGCTTGTATCTGTCGTCGTGGTAACTGTTCTCACTGTAGAACTTGAAGAATTCCTCCACATTTACATCTTTCTGGGAGAATTGCTTCTTCAGAACCAATGTCACTGCCCGCGCCTCGAACAGTCTCTTCTTCAATTCTCTGTTTACCTTCCCAAATTTTGTTGTCACGAACATTTTACGCGGGAATTATTCTATTATTTTGAGTACTTGTTGATTTCGCGCCGTAGTACTCGTTTATGTTCGTCCGTCAAGAAAACACCGACGAAATGTAGTCAAATCACGGTTCCTTAATTAAAATGCTGAAGATTACGTCATATTAATGATAGTGTGATTATGCGATAAGATGATAATGAAATACAGTTTAATGAGGCGGTATGTTTGCCAAACACGCATTATAACAAGCGACCAAGTTCGAGGTCGTAACGAAATTTAATGTTGTGGCTGATTTGTCATAATACTGAATATATAAATATTAATTAATATTTTAAATATATGAATATATTAATTTACTGGAAAGGTTAAACCCGCTGTCAAAAAAAAATCATATTACGAAAATTGATTCGTACATTGTATGATAAATGAATAAAACACTGAATTATGAAACAATAAGGTATTACCCAACAATCAAATGTGAAACATTGCAGCTCCGTGCTGACTTTATGGTACCTAGGCTAGGTAACGGTATTTTATCTGCTATATATTCGGAGATTAGCCGGAACAAACAGACAGACCGATAGACAGACAAAAACTGAAAAAAAATGTGTTTTTGTTTTATGTGCCGTATATATTTTCATAAGCATTCAGTAAAAAGCTGTTACGAGGGCGGCACTGAAAATTTCGGGAATCAAGGAAGTTACACAACATTACTATTAAAAAATGTATTTATTGCTTTTCGAAGTATTCTCCGCGAAATTTGACACATTTTTCCATACGATGGAACCAATCATTGAAGCAACCATTCCATTCGGAAGTTGGGGTCTCCAAAATGGCCGTTTTGTAGGCGTCCACAGCTTCTTCAGGTGATTAAAATCTCTGACCACGCAATTTATTCTTTATTTTAGGGAAAGTATAGAAATCATTAGGGCTTAGGTCGGGGCTGTACGGCGGATTGTCTAACAATTCTATGTTTTCATGCTCTAAAAACTCTTTTGTTCTGTGCGCGGTGTGAGAACTCGCATTGTCGTGATGGAGGATGATGCGGCGGTTGCAGTTCTCTTTACGGAGTTCAGAAACGACCTGTGGCAAACAAATGCTAGCATACCATTCTGCATTAACCGTTCTTTGTCCCTCAAGAGGAATACTCGCAACATGGCCGGTTTTGAAGACAAACGTGGCCACCATTTTTTTTTGCAACACTCCGTGAACGAACAATTTTTGTTGGCTTTAACTCATTTTCGAACACCCAAACTCGTGACTGGTTTTTTGTGTCGGGTTCGTACGCGTATATCCAGGATTCGTCACCTGATACGATGTTGTATACAGCATTTTAGGATCCTGCGTGGAATCTTTCGAGAGTTCTGACGCTCCAAGTAACGCGAGCCGCTTTTTGCTTTTCACAGAGCGAATGCGGTATCCATCGGGAAAACAACTTTTTTACACCTAATTGTTCATGCAAGATTATTTGTATTTGACTCATGCCAATGTCTAAAGTTGCCTGAATTTCGCGGTATGTCACATGTCGATCTTCCTCAATCAGCTTACGCACAGCATCAACGTTTCCTTGGGTGACTGCAGTTTTTGGACGACCTTGACGGGGATCATCACTGAGCTTGACACGTCCACGTTAAAATTCAGCAAACCAGCTATAAATTGTGGTTTTGGATGGGGCTTCATCACCAAATGCAGAAATCATCCGGGCAACACACTGTTTTTGTGTTAAACCACTTCGAAAGTCATAATAAATCATCGCTCTTGAATTTTCTCGAGTCAATTCCATTTTCTTATCGACTAAACAAGTTTGACAAAACCTTGTGACAAGACCGAGAATCTTTTTTTAAATAAATAAATGGTATTCGATTTTTAAAACCAAGGAGTTTTCAATTAAAAAGATTTTAATATGACAGGAACAGTGGAAATATTCCATTCCCGATACTTTTAGTGCAGACTGCGTATTTTGATATTACAAACAGACACTTCAATTCTATTTATTTGTAAACATAGGGTATAGATAGATGTATAGATTAAAATTACCATTTTGTAATACCCACTAACTGGACTGTGAAGGTCAGATAGATAGTCACTCCATGTAAAATACTGGTATACACTATACAGCTGCATCCGGTTAGACTGGAAGCCGATCTCAATATATTTGGGAAAACGCTAGGCAGGCGATGATCAAACCTGTACTAATAATAAGTCTTCTAAAAGATGGTAACAATTTCATTGCACTCTTGGTTCTACAGGTGCATTCTACACATCGATGCCTACGGTCTACATCCTTGAAGACTGCGAGCGGCGAAGCCGGTCCTGATGCTGTTATTAACACACCTGTTGCCCGAAGCAGATCCTGTCCAAAATGTTGTGAGTATAGTATAGACCCACTTGCCTTTACGATCTTTAATCACTTCGCAGTACGAAGATATGGCTAGGAGCTGAATGCTGGAATGACGTTCATTCTTCGCTGATTTCAAGATTCCGGTTAGAATTTTCTGTAATCTTTTGTCTGTTTACAATGTATATTAAACTTTACATTTTTAGTGGACCGAAAAAAAAGCCTTGATTTCTGCCCCTCTGATTGTTCTGGAATGATATGAAAGAAAAAGGAGTAAATGATAGCGTGACGGTTGACAGAGGAGAATGGAAGAAAATGATGTGTTGCGCCGATCCCAAATAGCAAGGGCAGGAAGATGATGATGATGATCGTGTGTCTACAACTAGCCACCAGTTCCTGGTTCAATCATTCATGAATTATGCAAATTGAGATTTTTGTAAGAATCATCAGCATTGTAGTGACATACATTAATTCACGCCTTTATCCCATGGGGGTAATCAGAAACTACACAATGCCGCCTTCCTTACATACTCCTTGCGCCTCGTCCACGTTCTTATATCTGGTAATACAAGCACGCTGGCTACGATCACTACGCACAGTTTGTAGTGACATGTTTACCTAACTCCGAGAGGAAAATTATCCGTAGGTATAGTAATTGCCTGTGATAGAAGTTCTCACGTGCCTTTATGGGCAGGCTTCATAAACCGCAATGACTAGAATTAGCGCTTCTTCTATAGGATATTCTATAGGGATTAAAAACCTGTACACCAACTGAGATTTGATTGATATACCAACCTGACCGGTTTATCCGTAATTAAAAAGTGAGTTAGTTTTTAATTTCCTACGAAATGTATGAAAAAGGTTCTGAAGACGCCGTTGAAGTATCGAAGTTTTGAGCCACAAAATTCAGTATATGTACAGACGCCACAGCTACTATAATCAGTCATATTTCTTTAATAGATTTTCAACTTTATCGCTAAAGGATTAGGTTCAAGGTTGATTGGGAAAATTTTACTGTTTCGGGTAGCTTGATGTGCTTGCGTCTGCACGTATAGAAAGGTCTGGTCATATTAAAGGGTGTGGTAGAAGTAATCAAACTGAATAATTTTCACCATGGGACCAACATCGTAATCGCGAAAAAATAATCAGCTGTCCCATAGGTACATCTGTGTCGAGTGGGTGTTGAAGTCAATGACGGAATACATAACATTCATAATTCGTTTATTAGGTCCATAGAAGAATACCTTACTTTTATAAAATCATTTTGTAATAATGCAATTCGTGTTAATAAATAAAATCTAAAAACTATGTTAGTAATAAAACAAGTATCTCAGTATGTTTTTACCCCGACTTCAATTAAAAAACAATGTGGGAGAAACACTTGTTTCCTTCAGTTGAAAAAGTAAATATTATGTACATACCGTCACATTGTCAAAACCATATTACTACGTTTTGACATTGTAGTCGGATAAAAACGGAAGTGAAATGGTGGATTGTACTGTAAATTTAAGAAAGCTAGAATTGTCGCCGTCTCTTAAATTAGACAAACTCACAGAAAATATTTAAATTTATGTCAAACTTGCATGGTAATTTTAATCTAAGTATACATCTATCTATACCCTATGTATACAAATAAATAAAATTGAAGTGTCTGTTTGTAATATCAAAATAACAGCTTTTTAATGCATATATTATGATAAAATATATACGGCACTTATAACAATTTTTTTTCAGTTTTTGTCTGTCTATTAATCGGTCTGTTTGTTTCAGCTAATCTCCGAAACGGCTGGACCGATTTTGACGGGACTTTTACTGGCAGATAGCTGATGTTATTAGGTTTATTAAAAGCTACTTTTATTTTAGAAAAATAATTAGGGTTCCGTGCAAAAAAAAATAAAACCCTTAAAATTGGTAGCAAAATTATATTCAAAAGGGAAGTAACATTTTTTTATAATAATTTCACGCGAACGAAGGTCGCGGGCAACAGCTAGTCTATACATATAATAAGTCTGTAGACGTGGCGTTTCTGTACATTGAAAATATTGTGACTTGTCCTTCACCCTAAGGGCACTTGAACTTGACCTCACGGTAACAACCATGAATATTGACCTGTTACTGCTCCTGAGAATCGCGGATCTTGACTCGGAATTTTGAGGTCAAGGTCAATGCCCTTGACGTGTCTCATGATGTTCCCCCTCCCTACTACTCCCACATCCCAAGGGTCCCGAAGGTTTGATTAGGGGATGGATTATGGTGAAATTTTTCTAAGTCCTTTTTTCATAGTGCCCCGTTTCGTATCCACTGACGATAGTTGTCTGGTCCTATAAAATGGAAACGCGCGAGTCGGCGCTCTATCGTAGGCATGTGTCCGATCGTCGTCAAATGCTAGCTGTTGCCGCTCCGATTAGAAGAGCTGGGCTGGCAGTCTCGACATAGATACCGACACTTTCGCAAACTTTCGATCGCTTAATAATAACAGAAAAAATCGGTTGCAATAACGTTGCTTGCGAGAAACGCATCTTGGATGTTAAGACTTGCATTTCTCGCAAGCAACGTTATGTACGTTGTTTTTTTCTGTTATTATTAAGCGATCGAAAGTTTGCGACATTGTCGGTATCTATGTCGAGACTGCCGGCCCTGGTACCGAAAGGATGCGCGGCGCGTTTCTGGAACTATCAGAGTTAAAGGTACATTCGGCTATAATTGATCAATCCGTTTTAATTCCCCGCATGCCCATTTTTTCAAATAACTTGCCATTTCAATTTAAGAGGTTACAATTTCCCTTAAAATTGGTTTTTACAGTGACGATCAACAGATCCCAAGGCCAAACCATAAAAGTGACAGGCATTCAATTGTGCACTCCATGCTTTTCACACAGTCAATTATAATTATGTTGGTAGTTCAGTGCCCAAAACTTGCACGTGCTTGCCGAAAATATTAAGTTATTCAATATGGTATTAGAATAAATAGTACCCAACAAGGCGTGTGTGTTTAGGCAGAAATGTACCTAATCGTACACCCACATTTCGCAAGTTACGTTGCGAAGTCCATGTGATAGGGGTGAGCCTATTTCTACCAACTGGGCACAAATCCAGATTCCGTGGCTGCTATTGAGAAATTCCTGATGGAATAACCCAATAACACTACTATTTATAGTATTTTTTTTCAATTCCATTCATTGTTTAATGTTAAATGGAAGAGCGGACTCACACAAGCATCTCCTTGCTTAAAAGGTGATCTCTAAATCATGTGCGTTATAACTTTATGTAATTATGTAATTAAAATAATCATTTTTTTAACACTTGCCGATCCCAGGACCTCGCTTAATAGTCGCACTTGCGACCACTCGACCTACGAGGCAGTCTCTCACATACTCTGCAAAATTTCCACGCGATCGAATTCGCGGGCAACAGCTAGTTATATAGCCCTCGATCGAAAGAACTGGAAGTCGTGGGGAGATCCCTTTGCCCAGCAATGGGATGATGTATGCTAACAGTAACAGTATACCAATAATCGTTTCGGAATCAATTTATTTATTTTCGTTCATAAAATACCTTATTTACTAACTCACATACATTTCGTTAAAATACAATTCGTGTTAGTAAATAGAACTTTAAAACTATGTTAATAATAAAAAAACCGGTCAAGTGCGAGTTGGACTCGCGTACCAAAAGTTCCGTATAAACTTGTAGGTATTTTGTTATTAAACTACATAATTATTTACGGTTTTCAGATCTTTTCCTTTACATGTGCTACGTAAGACATTGCTTCTTGTAAAATTTTATGATTCTAGGTCAACAGGAAAAGTACTCCATAAATTTTGATTCCCTTAAGTGTCGAAATATACGTTTTTTGCGGCATAAACGGCCGTTTTTTTTTACATTTACCTAGAAGTTTGATTTTTTCACAGCTTCAAGGGACTGTAGACCCGAGCATATGGTTTTAATTTCAACTCGATACCTCCACGCTTTCTAGAGATAATGGTTCTTGACAGACAGATGGCCAACAAAGTTATCCTGTAAGCCTAAAAACGGAACCCTTACAGTGTAAGGGTTCCGTTTTTTCCTTTTGAGGTACGGAACCCTAAAAAGTGTTTTTTTTTCACGGAACGGAAAAGTAAATATATTGAACCTTGTGGTCTTGCGGTAGTCGGGTAAAATGGAAAGTGAAAGATAATCCACGAAGGGTTAGGCAGAGGTGTACCCAATGATAGTTCACCCAAAAAGTAGGTTTCACTGTAAGAAATACTTCTTTCTTGCTGTTTCTCAAACTTAACGGTACACAAACTATTGAAATAGACGTCAAATATTTTTAATAACCAACTTGCAAAAAGGAGGAGGTTCTATATTCGACTGTATGTATTTTTTTTAATGTATATTCAACGATTTCTCAGTCAGTAGACCGATTTTCAAAATTCTTTTTTTATTCGAAAGAGTATACTCCCAAAATGGTCCCATTGTCACCATGTCAGGATCTGATCATGGAAACTCAGGAAAGTCAAGGGCAACTCTCAAATTTTATAGGCACGTATTGCGTGTTTCATTCTTCTATACCTATTAAAGTATACGTCTAAAAATAAAAATAAAACTAAATATTTTATTTCACATAGGCCTACATGGGCACTTATAAAACGTCGACAAAAAGGTGCACGGTTCGGCTTGGTCGTTTCCTATGGAGAAGAACCGGCAAGAAACTCCATGGTTACTCTTTTAAAATGGTTTGATTTTACAATATTATCATGTTACAGCATTAGTACTTAAGTATGGGGGGACAGCATAGGCCCGACAATAAATCGTTGCTTACTACACAAAAAACGGAAAACAAGATAAGAGGTTAACAAAAGTTAACACACCTCTAGGAATCTACTAGGCCTACACTGTTCACACATTCACAAACAATCGTTAAAAAGAATCTATACAAAAGCAAGAAAATATCATAAAAGACTAAATTAAACATTTGTAAAAAAAATCTGATTAAAAGGAAAAGAAATGAAAATAGATTGAGAACTCTCCTTAACGGTTAGGAGTCGGAGTAATTCTTTAGTAAGGATATTAACTGTGGACCGATTTTCAAAATTTTTTTTTTCATATTGTCATGATCTGATCATGGACTTCGGAGATATGGGACGGAACTCTTCAATAATAGACAGCAAATCTGTCGTGATTGCTGCAATCGCTTGGATGTTTATTGTTTACGCAACATCATAACATAACATTACGCCTGTATGCTCTGAGGGGTTACAGATGTGTACAGTACCGCCACATTTCGACAGTTAGGTATGTTAAGTTCCATTTAATTGAGGATAAGCCTATTACCATGAAGTGTATTGTTAACAATGTAAATAAATGCATAGCAAATATTTGTATAGGATATTACAACTAAAAATGGAAAAAAACTTTTTTGCAAAAAACATAAACGACTTCAAAAAAGTGACAAATAATGAAATGACTTTTGTTTGTTCGGTTTTATTTTTTACTAAAAAGTTTTTTGATAACTTTAATTATTAATATTTTCATATTAAATTTTAAAGTGAAAAGACAGAGACAAAATTGCACTTACGATCAAAGTCACCATTTGGAATTTGGTAATTACCCCCGTGTTACACAGATCTGTATCACAAACGGTTACACCTTTTTCGAGTGTTTCTTCGCCTTTTGCTTTCCCAGGAACGCAACCTCTTCCAAAGATACCAGCAACTAAAATCATCAGGAATATTTGGTGCACGATCAGTATTTTTCAGGGAAGAATAAATATTTTAGAAAATATGCATACATAGATGTACCTTTAGATTTTTGGTGAACACAAAAATATTATCCTAATAAAAACAGTTGTTAACTAAAACCCAATGACGACAGCTAAAAATGTTTAAGCAGGGCTTTGATATTTTAGGTTTTCGTATATTTCGGAATTACACGTTATTCATAAATGTGTCTGAAATTACAGTAACCTATGACTCCGATTATACGAAAACTGAAAAATTGATATCAATATATCGTTTAAACATTTTAATTGCCGTTTTTGTCGTAGTTGAGCTTTAGTTTCAACTGTACTTTTTATTAGGGTTCCGTACCCAAAGGGTAAAACGGGACCCTATTACTAAGACTTCGCTGTCTGTCTGTCTGTCTGTCTCCAGGCTGTATCTCATAAACCGTGATAGCTAGAAAGCTGAAATTTTCACAAATGATGTATTACTATTGCCGCTATAACAACAAATACTAAAAAATAAAATAAAAAATATTAAGGGCGGCTCCCATACAATAGATATGATTTTTTTGCCGTTTTTATAGATTATGGTACGGAACCCTTCGTGCGCGAGTCCGACTCGCACTTGGCCGGTTTTTTCAAATATTCTTGGTTTATTTTAAACTAGCTGTTGCACGCGACCTTCGTTCGCGTGAAATTATTATAAAAAAATATTACTGTTATTTATTATAATTTTTAATATTATTATTTTTTAATCTGATTTTGTTTTAATTTTTTTTGCACGGAACCCTAATTCTTATTCTAAAGTAACTAACCCGTAACTAACCCATGTTACTCCTTATAACACAAAAACCGGCCAAGTGCGAGTCGGACTCGCGCACGAAGAGTTCCGTACCATTTATAAAAACGGCAAAATGGCATGTCTGCTAAATGGGAGCCTAACTTGAATATTTTTTTCATTCTGTTTTATTATTTGTTGTTATAGCGGTAACAAAAAAAAAATTCAACTGTCTAACTATCACGGTTCATGAGATACAGCCTGGTGACAGACAGACAGACAGCGGAGGCTTAGTAATAGGGTCCCGTTTTACCCTTTGGGTACCTACGGAACCCTAAAAATGGAAAAGATGTGTTTTTGTTATAAGTACCGTATATATTTTCATATAAAATCAGTAAAAAGCTGTTATTTTGATATTACAAACAGACACTTCAATTTTATTTATTTGTTTAGATTTGTACTGTACATAATTATATTTATGAACTCAGAATTTTCTCCTCTTTATTAATGAATGAATGAATGAATGGATTGAAGCTTTATTCATCGAAATCGGCTTAGTAGTTGAAGCGCTTCAGTGGAACGTAATAATGTTACAAACTTACACTTATGTAAAATAAAACGAAAGCAAAAAGCAAGGGTTTTGACTTTAGCATGGAAGTGCTAAAGTCCCTTGCTTTTTGCTTTGCCGTAGTCGGGTAAAAAAATACACTCACCCTCCGCAATAAAACATTTGTTAGAGTTAGGACATTTTTCTTTGAGGTCGACGTACGAATCCCGGCAATTTTCATTGCTGATGGAGGAACAACTGTAGCATTCAATTGACGAGGCTGAAATATGAAATTGTTATTGAATAATAATGTAGTGTACAATTAGTTAAAAGAAAGGCTGAGGATTTTTCAGACTCAATATAGTTTTTGTTAAAATGCTGACTGTTTGCAGTTTGTCCTGATAGGTTCTACAGGATGATTAGTAATTGGTTGCATTCCTTGAAATGGGTAATACTAGACTAGTGTACAGTCACGAGCACCAATATGTATACACTTTCCTATATTTAAAAGCAATTTTCGCGAGAAATAACGATTGAAACATGGAGATAGGATCTTTTTCATAATATATGAGTTCCAGAATACTATATTCGTAACATCATGAAATTTTAATACGAACAGTAGGAGAAAAACAGTTTTAAAAATTGTTAGGTGTTACATATTGGTGCTCGTGACTGTACCTACTAGGTAATACGAGTATAATTTTGACCAGATAACTTGGGGTCCACTGGTAGTTGGGGTAACTGGGTTGTTTTGGAGAAATCGTGCTTTTAAAGATTTGTTTTTGGATATTTTCCACTTCTCCTCCATAAACTGTTGTGTGTAAGAAATCTAGGGCGTTCAGGGAAGTAAAATAAAAATAATAATTTAGAAATGTAATGAGACAAGGAAGCCGGTCCTGTAATTTTTACGACAAATGTCCATGTGTATGTGTCATTTGTTTTGATAAAACTGCCTCGAAAAACAAGGGAAGTTTCAAGACAATTTCAAAACATGACCTTGACGGCGCTTTCCAAAGTTATAATAAGGATATAGTTTTTGACGAATTGGTTTTTGAAGGTTCATTTTTTTTTTGGAAATTTCTTTGTTACCTCGTAATTATGTTCCAAATGACGGGATGGATTTCGTCAGTAAAGGTATCATTAGATTCGTCTCAGTGCCCTTAGAACGGTGTTTTTTTTTAAAAAAAAAAAGCAAAATGACGGATTTTTGGCGCTAAATTGTAAGTCGTTATTTTTTTTTTCAACCGAGTAAGAAATTTAAAGGAGATTTCAAATATAGTATTTAAGTATATAGGTATATAATACAATTTGTTAGGTACTTGTTTCATGAGTTATCAGAAAAGGTTTAATTATTCCGATCTACCCACACCGGTCTGTCCCCACTGATGGTAGTTGCAACTATTTTTCGCATCTAGGGCCCAGAAAGCCTTCCTTCTTTCTATTTGTTAGTTGAAATTCTAGGTGGTGTCTTAATAAGTGTGTGATATTAAGGACTTCAGTAGACTTTTCGTGTAGAACCTGACTGGCGTACATACGGAATACCAAAAGTGAAATCAATGAATTAATTGTGCGCAGACGGATTTTTATACCATACATTCTTGAACCCGGAAAAAGTAGCGCTTGAAACTACCTATTGAAATCAAATTAATGATGCGGAAAATTGATGATTGGTCATTAATTTTATTTATTTGGTCCTACGCCCGAGGGGATTTAATTAAATAAGTAATGCTGCCAGCCTTTTGGACATTTTTTCTATTGACAGCTATGTGGATGATTTTTTTTGACACCATTCTTTTCCCATTGTGATACTTGTACATATTTTATTTTTGATCTATATTGTAGTTTTTAAATAATATACAAACTGAATTCAAATATAAACTATGACTCTAAAATTAAGTAATTCATAATCATTTCCATTTCAACAAACTTGTTATATTTTACGCATCTAGGGCCCAGAAAGCCCTATTCTATTTATTTATTTCTTTCTATTTGTTAGTTGAAATTCTCGGTGGTGTCAGACAGCTACTCGATTGTAGAGTCTGCTACCACTGGTAGAGGATTCCACTAATTTAAGTGTCATCTGCCACCAGTGGGGACAGAGGTAGGAGCAATTCGAAAAACAGTTGCAGCTACCACCAGTGGGGCCAGATCGGAATAAACCTCAGAAAAGTATCAGTTTAAAACATTCTGAATGGAATATATTATTAAAAAAAACTTTAAAACTTTGATTGCAAATTAGGACTAGTAACCCACTTCAAGGAATGCACTCAATCACCCTGTATACTGGGTATATAGACCTCGTTATCTACACATTCCTCAAAACCATCATCTACACATTCTGTTCATAAACTAACTACTTAGTATATGAACAGAATGTGTAGATGATGGTTTTTTATCAGCATTAGGTAAAAGAATTGCTAGGCAAAGATTTTCTGTATGATTGCATTGCGCACAAAACATTGAGTTTAAGGGCCCACGTGGTAGATAACAGCCCACTCACTCTCACAGAGAGGATTCCTATGTCTCGGAAATAGGAAAAGTTTCGGCTGATAATGCTATGTTAAGCAATATTTAACTTTAAGCAACCTTAATAAGTTAGTTGGGTAAGGCTGACCGTTAGACAAGGAAAAAAAAAATATGAATAACAGTAGTTTTGTTACTCACCATGTTTAACAGATAAGCAGACGCACAAAATTACCAAAAACAAGTTAGATATTAAGGACTTCATTATACTTTTCGTATAGAACCTGACTGGCGTACATACGGAATACTAAAAGTGAAATCAGGGAATTAACTGTGTGCAGATGCATTATATACCATGCATTTTTGAACCCGGAAAAAATAGCGCATGAAACTACCTATTGAAACCAGATTAATGATGCGGAAAATTACTTAGAATATACTTAGAAATTACCTACTTAGCTGTTATAGTTTTCCCTTTAATTTTGTTTTATGTATATACCTATCACCGTGAATTTTTTCACGCACCCAAACACAACCGTTTATCTGGTAGAGGGGGGGGGACACTTGATTGTAACAAAAATTAGCACTTTAAAGATTAATTTTTCATAAACGAAAAATTATTTGAGCAAACTCGCAATATTTTTAAAGACCTATCCAACGACATCCCACACTGCGTACTCGACGCAGGAAAAAAATCCCTACTTTCCTTGTATTTAGTGGAGATACCCTAAAAAAATTATTTTTCTAGATTTTATTTTACCACTTTGTCGGCGTAACTAATCTGTATATTCATGCCCAATTTACAGCTTTCTAATACTAACAGTCTTTGAGCTAAGCTACGGACAGACAGACGGACATGGCGAAACTATAAAGGTTTCTTGTTTGTTGTCTACGGAACCCTAAAAACACGCTTGTAACCGTCGCTCGGTGTTTTATTTCCGTACAAGTAAGTTACGTACAGTTATGGCGGTTTTTTTTTCAATTATAGAGCAAGGACAACGCTAGTTACGGTGGAAGCGTCAGGGTAGCCCGCGAAATTCAAATTTTCTTACGTTTTTTCAATATGCAGGTCAGTGTCAGGTTGTATGTTGATGAAAAATGAGTCGCGCCAGTAACATGTCGTATGAAGTAATAGAATTACAAGCATTAAAATGATCAATACAACCATTTAAGTTCATTGAACCCCATTCAATGACTATTTCATGAAAAAGTCATACAATGGGGTTATGGGTATTTATATAAGTGTATGCTCTATACTAGTATTATACATGTATGAGAGGCCTGTGTCCCAGCAGTGGGAACATTATAGGCTGATTAAGCTTATGCTATGCTAAAAACTGTTAATGAGTAACCATGCGGACATATTCGTAAATACATATAATTAGGTACCTATTGTAGTCAGTTAAAATCCAAAATGTGTGTAATTATTATTTTGCTAAAATCAGGAAAACCAAAATATATTCGTAAATACATATAATTAGGTACCTATTGTAGTCAGTTAAAATCCAAAATGTGTGTAATTATTATTTTGCTAAAATCAGGAAAACCAAAATATATTCGTTAATACATATAATTAGGTAGGTACCTATTGTAGTCAGATATACTTAATCCAGAATGTATTTAATTATTGTTTTGCTAAAATCAGGAAAAAACCAAAATATTTTCCGTCAGTTTTAACATTTTCCTGTAAACAAGTCGAGCCATTACCGCCGTCTTATCGTAAGCGACATTTTTACCTAAACAGCGTTTTTTATCGCAGACGACATTTTAAACTATAACGGACTCGGTTCGTCGACATTTCCCGCCAAAAGACAACCAATTAGAAAGTTATAGCAAATGCTAAGTTTATCGTTAGCACAACAATTTTCTATATTTTACAGTAACCGACATAATCAAAATATATCGTAAGTTGCGCAATTATCTAAGAATTGCAGCGTAAGCGACCCTACTTGTTATCGTAACCGACACAGTACATCAAAAATTTGTCGTTTACTATAATAAACAAAGTGGCAAAAAAAAAAAATTTTTTTTTTTGAAAATTTTAGCCGTTACACATAAGGTTTCAAAAATCATTATTATACGTCAAATTTCAATTTAATAGTGCAATTATTTATAAAAATATTGAAAAAATACCTTCTCCTGTAAAAGAAGAACAGGCAAAAAAAACCCAGACCCGACAGAAAAGTAACATACTTCAGTTTTTTTGTTATTATTTATATAATCATATTATATAGTTTTTATATTCGAAATCAATGGCTAACACCAAAATATTGCCTTATGTTTTTGTTCAGGCTTTACACTAAAAAAGTACAAAATGCCTACGTATCTACACAATTCGTAAATATATGTAACTAAATGACGTAGAGAAGTAAGTAGTTATGGGATGTATTAAAAAAAATAATAATAATGTTCGTATAAAAACAGAGTATTCAACAAACATGTGCCGCATATATTTGAGGATTTTAGAATTGCTGCAGCTTTGATCAATTATTTTCAAGATCCGTACGGAGACAGTCCGTACACAGAAGATTTCATTGAAATAATTAATCGGAACATACAACGCCCTAATCTACTGGCCGAGTATGTGGAGGAGAACAATCTAAATAGACATAGAGTGACGTTTCGCAGAATGACTGCAAATGATCCCGAATTTGAACATTTTCCCCAACTAACAATTGAAGACATAATTAAATTCTCAATTGGTACATATCATGTGCGGTTAGCACGGTCGTACTGTAGTGAGCATTTGAAAGCCACGGGAGTATATAATATGGAAATATATAGACATCCGGCGGCAATAGAAGGCAGAAATAATAATATTTTAATCAGGTGCAGAATTCATTCACGACATGTTACAACAAAAATATATTATACTTATATTATGTTTGATGAAAATATAAATGGAATAAACGCAATTACAGAATATTACTGCTCATGCTACTATGGCAAAAGGACATTGGGAAGTTGCGCACACATCAAGTGTTGTCATATTACCTAGGGTGGGCTAGACATCGAGATCACTTTGACCACCCCGCACTGGGTATGGATTATGTTTTAAGGGACATAGAAATACAATAAAACTTTATTTCGACATATTGGTTTTATTTTTGGTAGAACCCCGTTGATAGCTACCTAAATCACTGATCTACGATCAGATCATTCTTTTCGATTATTCCAATAATACCGGCTGCGTTAAAAATAAAAATACGAATACCTGTTATCGTACCGGTGATTAATGAACTTTTTAGTTCTCTAATCACCGATATAAGCTCGAACTGGCGTCAACGAATTAGTGGAATAATTCGATCTGAATCATCGAATATGACGATTTTAATTAATCCTAAGTTGAGGGCGAATCCAGAAGGGCATGCTCTGACCCCAGTACCAGAGGCAAAAAGGAACGGGGTGGAATTTTTTAGTCAGTAAGAGTCTGACACGCCCTCTCGCTCCACCCAAGGGCGAGAGATGTCATTAGATGATTTTAAAACACCTTAAAAAAAAAACCTAAGTTGAATGTTGTACTAGGAGTTCAAAAATTATATAATACAGCTGTATCTCCAGGTCTCCTGGATACATCCCATAACTATTTATCGTCATTTAGTTACATACATTACGAATTGTGTAGATAAGTAGGCATTTTATATTTTTTTAGTGTAAACCCTGAACAAAAACATAAGGCAATATTTTGGTGTTAGCCATTGATTTCGAATATAAAAACTATATAATATGATTATATAAATAATAATAAAAAAACTGAGATATGTCACTTTTCTGTCGGGTCTGGGTTTTTTTTATATGGGACGTGACCGTTCTTCTTTGGTTTTTGTCGGTTACACTAAGTCGGCGGTAAGGGCTCGAAGTGATCACCAAAATTTTAATTTTATTTTATTTTATCCTATCTAGACTTAAGGTGGAAGCACCGGGGTAGCCCGCGAAATTCAAATTTTCTTACGTTTTTTTTGCAACTTGCAGGTCAGTGTCAGGTTGTATGTTGAAGAAAAATGAGTCGCGCAAGTAACACGTAGGTATACATATATGTAGTTACAGAATTATTATCATTAAAATCTTTAATACATTTTTTATGCCTTTAGAGGGTCTAAAGGCATAAAAAAACAGCTGTTTCATCATACATTTTGACCGAGCACGCGACGTCCCCGCAGACTTTCCAGTACTCTGGTAAGGTGCTCCAAGTGGGTAGAAATCAAATTCCTCACAAACTCAAACTCAAATCATTTATTTCTAATAACTAGACCATTACAGGCACTTTTGAAAGTCAAAAAAAAGCTAAGCTACAGTCACAAGGTATAATAACTTGCGAAAGTAGGTACTGTAGTTGCACATTCCAAAAGCATAGATCACTATGGAGAAGAATGGGCAAGGAACTCCATGGACACTCTTTTAAATCAAAATATTGTTACAAAATCTCGGTTACATCATTCATGTTGAGATTATACATAATATGTGAGAACGATGTACAAAGACGTACACATTAAGAGCGTCCAGAGTAAAAGATAAAAAAACAACAATAAAAAAAGGTAATTAAAATAATCCGTGGCAGCTAAGAGATTACCAGTCCCAAATGACAGCGCCCGTTCACGAACATGACGCATGGATCAGCGCCATTCAACTCAACCATATTGAAGGGAACTAAATGACCCGACACACCCGCCACCATCAGTGAGACATTTGAGTGAGCATGACATTCTCTCAGCCACCAGGACACATTCAAGTCAATGAAAGATAACAAAATATAAATGGTAGCTTTACAGTACAAAGTACTCACACATGTGTGTTATGCAATTATATAATTCTAGGAGATGGAATCTAAACAATGCAAGGATTTTCTACAATCTTCTGCAGCTTCCACTATAATTTAACATGGTAATCAATTAGTTTGCACACACAATGTAGAGATAAATGTAGAAAAACTACACAATTCAAATCTTAAAGATTAGGATAAGCCCTACTAATTAAAGTAACAAAGTTTCCAGAATAGAAACAAAATAATAATAATAAATAAAGAACTAGAGGGGGAGCATCTCTTCCAAACAACATCTCAACATGAGCCCAAGTGGCTGTGGAGCAGGACCAGCATTGAGACAAGCATTTTTATCTACGAGATAGTCTTCTAACATAAATGTTCGCTTACATAGTGTGCGTTTTATGCATGTTTTAAATTTCTTCTCATTAAGTTGTAGAATGTCAAGTGGTATTTTATTGTAACATTTTACACAGTACCCCATAAAAGAAGTGCGTACTTTTGACAATCTGAAACGTGGCTGATCTCATTTGTCCTTATTTCTAGTATTGACATTATGCTTGTCGCTTATTTTACTAAAAAGATGTATATTTTTCCGAACATACATATGTTTTCATAAATATATTGACAAGGTACCGTCATGATGTTAATTTCTTTAAACAATTCTCTTAGAGACTCACGTCTGCGTAGGTTATAGATGGCTCTTACAGCCCTCTTTTGCAGGATGAATAATAAATATCCTCAGAGTATTGGAAGTACGCACTGACTAAATGCACTGACTTTCCTCTCCAGGCTATGTGGCACACAATGCAGTGACTCATCGATAAATGATGTAGCACCGCGCAGGTCTCGTCGAGGCGCGCCAGGAAGACCTCCGCTTTGGGGCAGGGGCCCTTCGGCTCTTGCACGAGGACCACGCCCAGCCCTAGGACCTCCGCGATGGCGGGCAGCTTCGCTGTGGCGCATTGAACCAATTGGGACTTAATATAAGTATAGTTGGTTATCTGTGGAAATTTTTATTTCCGCATTTTTTTAAATGAAAAATAAAAACCACGCTTGTACAAATACATTGCATGTTGAACCTAATCGTAGTGCGATAAGAACCAGTTTTCGAGGAAGTGGATTGAAAAATATAGGTATTAAATGTCACTAGTGACGTTTGTCTTTCCTTTTCTTTCTGATACACTTCAACCAACACATACAGGTGGGAAAACAATCCCTAAAATAAATGTACCAAGTTTGACATAATGGATGCAAATTTTCTTGACCAGCAACGCCACTTTAAACATTTGTGAATTGTCTGTGGATTTAAAAGAACCCAAGTTCGATGTATGGATTGTTTATTTTTCCTCGTCTTCTTCTTCGATCCCTTAATGCTGAGTACCGAAACGTGGTCTCGACACGAACGTCATACGTCACGTCTCCAAGTTATAAGATCCTTTGTCGTGTGGACAACTCTGTAGGAAGCGGCGAGAGCGAAATACACACGGCCGAAGTTTTTAGACATTTAATTCTAACTTGGGCTATTACGCTAATAAAAATTAAATATGTAGGTATTACTGGTAAAACTACCGACTAGCCGACCCCAACATAGTTGGGAAAAAGCCTAGGCAGATGATGATGGTAAGACTACATGCAATGGCACTGCTATTGATTTAATCTCAGTCAAAAATCAAGGCCGAGATAGTAAAATGTGATAAATTTCGTGTCAAAATAATTGTTTGTTACTGTTATCATCTGACGCCATTTGTTTGCTGGAGTTGATTGTGATCGTCTTGGTGGGCACGACAATTTGTTAGAATGTAAAAATATTTTGTTATTTCAGATCAGCTGCTATCTATGGGAACTGAAAAGTCATGTCTACCTAAGGGGCTGTCTCCACGAGCGAGAGAATCGCGACGATATTTATCGTCGTTGCCACGTATTTCTATACACTCTAATGTGCTTAGGGGCCGTCTCCAGGAGCGAGAGAATCGCGGCGATATTACGTATTTGTATGGGATAAGATCGCCGCGATTCTCTCGCTCGTGGAGACGGCCCCTAAGCACATTTGGTGGGCGGAGTCATACAATATGTAACAATCAATGCGTAGTTTCTTGAAGCACACCATGCAGAAATGGCGAACAACATGAAAGAGAAAACCTTTTTTTCTTCTTGACGTCTATCAGGTGGTTTTTCTTCTTGGGAATTCTTCTGGTCTAAACACGATGGAAGGTCCATTGTGACATCGTGCAATATCTACTGTTTTTTATTATGTTCTTATTATTTATTGCACATAAAAACATACAAACAAATTTCAATAATATAGCTTATGTATGTACAAAGGCGAGTTTAACCCAGAATTGGGTTTTCTAACAGCAAACCTTGTAGACAAACAGTACTCTAAAACTTTTAATCAATTTTATAAACTAATGTGCGATTAGCTCACAATACATACATATAAAATCATTGAACGTGTAGTCTTCCTCTGCTTTTGAGCCTCTATGCTTAAAACCTTAAAGCCTTATGTTTTCTTTTTAATACTGTCAAATTAGTTTGAAGAGTAATGAGAAAAAAGAGTTAGTATTGAAACTTGATATTGTCATTCGTGAAAATATTACTGAACTGTTAAGATGAAATCCTTTTAAGACAAAAATAAAATCAAAATTATCTGAGGAAGAATTTAAACTGTTATGCAGTGAATTACTTAGTATGTGCGAGCTTGATTGCTGTTTATTGTTAAAACAAGTCGCTTGATGAGCGTTTTCTTGATATAATTAATTATTCGTATTTCCTGGTACGTATTATAATTTATGAATTTTCTACATTTCAATGTCGTTTTTTATCGTATCTCCGCTCCCCCAGATAGGTTTGTCCTCGAAACTGAGTTTTTTTAACCGATTTTTTCATTTGTCATAGGTTTAAAACCAGTAGATAGTGCCGTATGGTTCTGGCCCTTTTTCCCTCCGACACTGAACAGAGTTTTTACGACGTTATACGGTGAAGCAACTCCTCAAGACACCGACAGTGAGGTTTGCTATCTGATTCGCTTGGTAGACGCTGCTTATCATTGGAAGAAGACCTCCTGTAGCAGTATTGACGCGTTTCACGTTCCGTTTGATTTTGCAGAATTGTAACCTTTATTGTCATTGACATAAGGTTCATATCAGAGGTAAAACGTAGTCACGTTTCCTTAATCACCAGCGGCGGTACACCCAAGTCCATACTTGGACATCGAAGACGTAAATGTATATTTTGGAATTGTATTTTGAATTAACTAACCACATTACGTCTAGTTTTAGTCGTCTGATATCGTTTGTTTGTAAAGTCATTTTACACCAGAAGCTTTTCATCTAAAATTTCTTAATCATAACAGTAATTCACGAATGTATTTTTTATGTTTTAAAACATATCATAATTATTTAATTATAATCAATAACTTATTAAAGGAGATTGTCAACTTCGGTCCAAGTGTGTTGCAGATGTACATTGTACCTTAAATGACAGGTGTCACCGTTTTTATTATGGCAGCAAAACAAAATGTCTATATACTTGGACCTGACACTCCCTTCCGCTCCGCCCAGAGCGGGAGGAGTCATTTAATGATTTCCCATCCGAAAAAAAAGAAAAAGGGGGTGAATAACCGCTTTAGTAGAATCATAAAAGGATAATAATATGAATTACGTTTAAATTCATAAAATGGTCACGAGGTGACAATTCACAATAGTAGGTACGTCTATGACCATTTTGAGAATTTATACGTAATAATTCATATTATTATCCTTTTATGATTCTGCTAAAGCGGTCATTTTAGACCCCCAGCACCCCTTGTAAAACTGACATTCTCCTTTAAACATTATTCTTTACATTTAATCTACTATTTATTATATTTTGATTTGAAAAGTGGCGGATTGGATTTTATTTCGCTACAATAGGTACATACATATTGATCATGTTGACAGGAAATGTTTCGTACTTAATCGAGGAAAATTGTATATTTTGGCCGTGTAAGTATGTACTTGCATGGATTTTGCGATTATTATAATAATATGATTCTCTCACTTAACGACTTCGGTACATTTGGTTGGAAATTCATTGTAATGAAATTCATCATTCATTCATTGAAAATTGAAATCTCTGTAATACACTCGGTTATGGGGTCCGAATGCACGTCACCTTTTTAAGGAAATTTCACGTCGACAGGTCGACATTTCGCGTGACCCGGTCGGCTCCTTCGGCCAAAGAATTTAAATTGCACGTGGCAATGCTGCCAGTCTGTCCTGGGCACGTTTTCGGATGACAGCGATACGGAGGAGTTCGTCGTTTTATAACATAACATCACGCCAGTAATCCCAGAAGGGTTGGGACATTCAATTTTGTTGTTTTATACATATAATTATGTTACTTAGTATTCGTTTAGTCTTTGTTGTGTAAATATTTAGTTTTTTTTTTATATTTACTTATATCAAATTATAATTCATTCAATAAACGAAGTATCTGTACTTATTTTGTAACAGTAAATGTTATAATATTTCATAATCGGTGACTCCTGCTGTTCCTCGGCGTCGATTTCTCGCTGCCGGTGGGTGTGCCAGTAATGCTGGATGCCGGGAATAATCTGCAATCAAGCCATTTAGAGTTCAAGCATTGACGGCATATTTGGTGGATCTTTACACTATCACAAAGGTGTATAGCTTCAGTTATTCGAAGTAGATAATGTTATAACTATAAGAAAAGACCGTCTGATTTGTTAAACGTCTGTGTGAGCAAAATAACTGGTTTGAAACGTTTGGCTAGAATAAAACATCTTGATAGGTAAAAAAAATGTACATGGACTTGAATGTTACTCGATCGAGTTAACAGTTGGATAATGAACCATTTGGAGTTGATTTAGGGATACCAAAAAATAACTTATTTATAAAATTGCTAACTTTTGAGAGTTTTTTGAAAACTTGTGGCAAAAGTCGTCCCAAAAAAAACCATTTAAATCACCTCTTCGCTCCATGAGAATACATCTGCCCTGCAGTGGGACACTACTAGGCTGTTATTGTTATTATTTATTGTATGCTGTTTATTTATTGTCTTGTGTTTATTTGTTGTATTTGTTTGTTTTACTAGTTTTTATGAGTATTACAATAAAATAAAATTTAGCTTTGTTTTCGCTATTTCGTTTAGTTTGAAGTCTATATTATGAGTGGGCAACAAGAACAGAAGAATTACATTGATGTGTTAATCTCCCTGTTCTTCGTCGTGTTGATGATTCCCATAATTATTTGAGTAAGTAGGGTCATTTCGCCTGTTCGCGTCCATTTAGTGCAGTTGGCAAGTTTGAAGGAGAAGATAAAAATGTTCCAGCACTAGTTTCAATGAAAAAGTTATGTAATGTGTTCATTATATAGTCTACTATAGGGTTCGCTTTCAGTTTTGTTCGAAACTACTTGTGTTTTTTTTATAAATAGACAAACTTCAAAAATACGCGTTTTACCCAGTTTGCGTCCAAAAAATCTAAATTGCGTCCACCCATAGACCATTTTGCGTCCACCACCTAAGAAAAGGAATGTAGGGGTGATATTTTTAAGATAATGTAAAGAAAAATTATATTTTTAACAGATTCTTTATTCAAGAATATAGTTATTTGGGAACTCAGCTCTCGGATTCCATATTCCTTAGATCCCTCTCCTCAACCGAGACCTACAAGTATTTGGGTATGTCGGAAGCATTTGGCATCAATGCTGCTGACATGAAACAATCATAGAAGGAGCGCTTCTTTGGTCGCCTGAATAAAGTGTTAAACAGTCTTTTATCAGGTGGAAACAAAGTGCGCGCCTTTAATGGTTGGGTCATGCCGGTTTTGATGTATTCTTTCGGCATACTCAAATGGACTCAGACGGAACTTGACGCCCTGGATAGGAGGGTCCGCACACTATTGACAGCAAACCGGATGCATCACCCAAGATCATCGGTGATGAGACTGTATATCCCGCGGAAGTGCGGAGGTCGTGGCTTCTTAAATGCTAAGACCTTGCACAACCGTTAGGTATACAGTCTCAGGGAATACTTTCTCGAAACCGACGTGGGGATGCACCGAGATGTGGTCTCAGTGGACAAGGGCCTCACCCCGCTCTCCTTGGGTAACGAGAACTGGCGCAAACCTGTGATATTGAATACTAATGACCGTACGGAGGTATGGCAGAGCAAGGAGCTACACGGACGCTTTTTCCGGGCCCTACATGGACCTGATGTAGACCTCTTGGCGGTTGGTGCCTAAGGTGTTGGTCGAGGAGGAGCAGAAGGAGGCTCTCATTGCGCGGCACGGCACGCATTGTGAGACGGTTCCTTTCCCTGGAGTCCTGACCACCCTGCCTGGACCTTGTTACTGATGCCGATGGGGCATCTATTTTTTATATTTTAAATTTTTTGTTTACTTTTGTTTTTTAAAATATTTAAAAATGTATTAAATAAGAGAAATAATGAATAAAATTAATACATATTAAATAATTTTTACAAATAAGTTAAAAAAATATATTAACGCTATTATTTGTATTTAATGAAAAAATGGACGCAATTTGGTACAATAGTATTTCCCTGTAGGTATAGTTTGCGTCCACAACTCCACATGTGATGAACGATATTTGTATCTTTTTCTACAATCATAATAATGTGGACGCAAATTGCTCATTACGATTGCATGATATTAGTACATAAATAAAAAATAAAAACAAATTCCCTTTCATAATTTAATCACATAAAAATAAACACTAACTAAATCATAAATAGACGAGTTCGCGTCCATTGTGGTCGCAAAGTGGAAGTTTTATAAATTCGGTGTAGTAATTCGCGTCCACCTTATTTTAACTGTTAACTTTAAAAAAAACAAGTAAATACATAATTAATATTACTCCTTTGTTCATGCTTTATGTCTAGAAACAGCTGTGTATTCTAAAATACGCATAAAACAATAAAATAATTACCGTCGAACGCGCCCCTGCACACTATTTTTTTGCCGACATTCCGCTCGTCCGCGCTTCTTTGTTGAAGAACGGAGACTAACTATTTTTTTTACACATGATTGATTGGGCACACAGAACTTTTGTCTATGTGTATGCGCCTCTTATACGATGAGGTATTGGCGGTAGCGAGTTTTCGGTGATTTAGTGTGTTAATATACCTATTTTCGAGAATTGTTATAGGGAGGTCCGAAAAATGGACGCGAATAGGGTGATGGACGCGAACAGGCGAAATGACCCTATATCGTTTGGTGGATCTCCACGCTATTGCATAGATCTTCCGCTTCAGATAGTCGAAGTTGCAAATTTAATAAAACAGTCTGGTTTGTGAAACGTCTGCGTGAGCAAAATGTCTGTGTATAACTTCTCGTGGTAAATGAATATCTATGTAAATGAGAACCTCTTCCTTTTTGGAGTCTGTTAAATAGGTAGGTACGTGATATGTGTAGTAACTAGATCGAGTTAACAGCTGAATTACGAAAACTATGGAATTAATAGATATCTACTATATATGATAATTAAAAAAAATTGAAGGTTATCAAATAAAAGACCTCTTCCAAGTTGTGTGTTGGATGTTGGTCAGTAGTTGGTTCCCAAAAAAGAAACTGAATCATACACATCATGTTCGTTTTGTTTGTTCATATTAGTAGACACGAGCATTGCGGTAAAATAACTTTGTTCTCTATGTATATATCTATATCTATTATGTATCGATGTAGTTATTTATGTCTATAATATTGTGCATGAATGTTGTCTTTAAAAGAAAATAAATCGAACCTCATGACCCGTTTGTACTCGTCTATCATTTCGTCGACGGGCTCCACTCTGGTTGGGTCGTATGTCTTCAATGCCAAGTATGGCCCTCCGGCAGATACGGCGTTCGTCATCTGTAAATACATGAAGGTCTAAGAAACAATTGGTAGAGAAGGAGTTCGACTCGTGCACCGAGGGTTGCGTATCTTGGTAGGAAAAATACTTTTACCCGACTATAGAAAGTCACATAATAACAATATTCGTTGAATTTTGTGAGTTTTTTCGCCAGTCTCTCTATCACTACATATTATAAAACAAAGTCCTCCGCCGCGTCTGTCTGTCTGTTCGCGATAAACTCAAAAACTACTGTACCGATTTTCACCAATGGATAGAGTGATTCTCGAGGATGGTTTTAGTACATAATTTGTCAAGTTTTTGGATCATCTTCATCATCATCATCATCATCCACAGCCCGACTTCCTTTGGTCGCATTATGTCCAATTCGCAAAATGTCCAACTGTCCAATTCTCAATAGGTCCAGTTCGTAATTAGTCCAGTTCGCAATTGGTTTAGTTGGCAATTATTCCAATTCGCAATTGGTCCAGTTCGCAATTAGGGGGCGTCCATGATTACCTACGAGAGACGTTTTTTGACACGACCCCCACGTGAGATTGGGTGAGATTCGACTCGAAGTAAAAATGCATATAATTTATGATCACTCTTTTATTAGAAAAATAATCACAAATCTGTAAAACTAAGTTGGGCTGATAAGTCATAATATCTCTTATTAATTAAGCCCAAAAAAAAACTCATATGGTACGAGCATTGGTCACCACGCTTACTCAAGCCGGGTTGGTGATTTCAGACTTTCAAAAATCACGTAATGTAGCCAAAAAGTGAAGAATATAAACTTTTTTACAAAAAAAAAACAACAGATTTTAAAACCACTACAAAGTGAAAAATAACTTGTTTCGGAAGTCGGTGTCAAAAAACGAAAATGCGGAAACAACGACACCGACTAAATTAGTTATTTTTTACTTAGTAGTGTTTTTAAGTCAGTTGTTTTTTTTATTGAATCAACGTAATTATGGGTACCTAGAAATAATGATGTGTTTTAACATCAACGCATAAACAATGTAAGACGAAGAAACATAATCTTTGTGTAAAAGCTTTTAAGACTAAATTTACCATTTTGCAGTCCGATCAAATATTTTTTGTAGGTACTTTTTATAAAATGTGCTGTCTCTTAATGTTCTTTCGTTTCTCTGTTTTGATTATAGAATCCTGAATGCGTTTATCGCAATATTTGGCTTCTTTACGGAGTTTATAAAGAAAATGATACATTTGGATTTTTAGAAATACGCCCGTTGATCTACCGGTGCCATCCTTCCAGAGCATTCGTTGTACGATGTCTCTGATTTGCTCAGCTGAGAATGGTTGGTGATAATTGCGGGATACCATTGTTTCAAAAATATTGACGAAACTGTCTCATTTCTTCGCAAGTCGAATATTTTTCTAAAATATATCGCCATGCAGCAGGAATCAGATTCGCAGATATTAGGGGGATCATCGCAATCATTCTTGAAATATTTCGTCCATCTCTGTATTGTTTTTTTTTTATTTTTAATCTCCAAATATCCTCATTAAAATGATGATAAACATCCACTGATTGAGACTGACGGGAAAACGGACGAAATCGCATTTATTTGAACGATTTCGTAATCGCATTTGAATTTTTTTATTTTGATATTTAACTTTTGTTTTATAAGGGTAAAAAATCGCCTCTAAGTCTTCTCTGTTTTATTAGGAAACATAACAAAACATACATTTGATAAAACGGCTTGGGACATACTCTAAGGCCCGTATTACAGAACGTCACTCAATACTCAAGCATCATTTAAAACTAGTTTCAACCAATCAAATGGCTTGAATCTAGTTTTAAATGATGCTTGAGTATTGAGTGACGTTCTGTAATACGGGCCTTAATGTACCATCAGCGTAGAATGAATTCGTTTTCTTCACAAATTTTCGGGCCGTTTTTGATGAAAAAATAAAAATCTTCTCTTGTTCTCCATCTTCACAAATTAGGAAGTCTCTTGCCAAAGCCTCTGGAATATTGATAGTTCATGTATCGCTATGACTAAGTAAATCAGTATTTAAATATTTTCGTCGGGCCCTATAAAGTGTATCTTTTATTGATTGAAATTGAGGTACCGTATCTTTAGTTTGCTGTGTTCTAGCCTCCAATGATTCATTTACTTCAACGATTTCCCGTAACGGACCTAAATTATCACATACTGCCTTTTTCAGATCTGCTTTTCCCTTTAAAACTTCATTTGAAGTTGTGCTTCTGCACAAACATGGCACGATTCACGTAAAAACATGTTTGTTTGGTCCAGTGTGATTGAGGCAGAACATATTTTACGATTAATGTACTGCCACAATGTAGTATTATTAGCATTTGTCCAATTTAGATTATACCGGTGGTTAGATTATATCATTGCGAATCAAACTCAACTTTCCTCTCTGATTTTTAAATTCAACCTCACGGTTCATTGTTAGTGTACTTGCTCTAAAACATATCCACACTAGACACTTCTAGGTTTCTAAATAATTTAAAATAAACGACATTATATAATATATTTCCTCGTTTAACATAGGTAAAGTATGTGTCCTACAAACATGGCGATGATTATCAATTAAGTACCTACCTATAATTTGCGCTGTCCCGTCAGTGATTTTTATAAATACCCTCAAATAGGACATAAATATAGCTAGCCGTGTGGTGAGGGCAGAACAGAATACAATATATATTTTCTTATCCATCAAATATAACATGCTGTCATGTCCAAAAAACCGAACTCCATTTGAAAAGAACATTAAAAATAAGTAATTTAGTATTTGGAAACAAAGGTAAGCTAAAAAAAAGTAAAAGGTAACCTAAGAGGTAAAGTTTTACCAGTAGAGGTAACGCCTAGATATGTGTGGCGGCGTGTGTCGGAAAACTCCAATGAATAAGTCCTTTTTAGGTTACGAAATATATTTCGAATTCAGATGCTCAGTACGCTTGCGCCGAATAGCATGATTGAATAAAATGGAATTGTGGTATGGTACATTCCAATCGTGTCTAATGATTCAACTGGTATTTCGTCTTGCATGGTAATTTGGTTCTGAATTTCGCGAAGACTGCTTATATCGGTACTCTGCAAATGGAAACTGCGTGTCTTCGCCAATATCTAATAGTGCGGTAGAGCCATGAGTTTTAATGGTTGCCCGCCTAATTTGTTATCCAAATTGATTATACTGATCTCTGGGGTTTTTATCTTGCAACCTTGAGGAACGGTGACCAAAAAGTTTTCTCGTAACATCTGATATCGTTCTTTTCCACAGAATAGTTTTACTTTTGTACTGTTGGGGAAAGCAATTATGTAATGGTAGCTGTCTAGCTCAATCCGAGCTTCCTTGGTCAAGGCGTGGTTTTGCACGTTACATCTATCTCCTGAGATTGTATGTGTTTTTGAATACAGTCTGTTTTTAACAAAATCTGGTGGACGATCCTCTGCTCGCATAGGTGCCAGGAGTTGACCTTCGGGCATTCAGCCTCTATATACACAAATTCCTGAAAATTGGATGCTATAATTAGGGTGCAGGCGGTGCTATTGTTATTTGGAACAGGGCACAATTCATATAACTGATACTCAGTAGCAAATGTAATAGCAAACTTTATGACTACTACAACTGTGGACTCGGTAAAAAAATGAAGCTAAGTTAAGGATCTCGTAGTAATTTCTATTATCTAAGTCAATGATTTCGTCGGATACGTTTTAGTTTGCTTATCATATTTTTAAGATCTTTAACAGAAAGTATGGAATGATGAACTGATTTATCTCGACTAAAGGCTAATATATTTGATATTCTATTAATTTCACTCAGTAGTTCTTGTACATTTTCGGTCATAATCGCGAAAAGTTGCACAAGATGAGTGTAATGCATTATTCGCTCATTATCATTGTTAGTCATGTTCATGACATAAGAAAGAGCTTTTTCGAATTTTCTCTGATGATTTGAAAGATTGCGGATTATCTGGTTTTGCTGAATTGTCATTTCTTTGGTGGTCTTTTCAACTGTGATTTAGCAACCGGACCACGACTTTTTGCGGTGTAAATATGTACAGGTAAGTTCTTAAGTACTTTGTCTTGAATAAATCTAGGTGCTAATTTCTGCCTACTTGCCATTGGATTTCGTAAATGTATGACTTGATCTTGTTCACAATCGAAAACAGGTTCCCTATCAGCGTTACGCCGCGTCATTATACCTCTACGATCAGATAGTGCAGAGTCATGAATAATTTTATACACCGTTTCCATTCTGTAGTAGAATGGAAACGGTGTATAAATGTGAAATTATTGATTTTCTTGGATATAAGTTTGAAGATATCGGTCCGTCATATTTACTCATTTACTTTTTTACTAAGAAAATGGCCGAAAATAGATCATAACACATAAATATTACGTATATTTATTCATTGATTGACACATTAATATTTTTTTTACATATAAATAACAGTGTGCATACATTTTGTTTTTACTAATTGTGATTCTACTTGACATGTCGTCGTAACATTGCCATTTGGACCCTCTGCGGCAATGTAATTTGTAATGTTCCACGCCTTTCGGAGTCGGAGGTGGTACAAATTCTATAAAACTTCTTGTAGGTGTACCTTATTTTGGCTTATCGAAAAAATCTAAGAAAACATATGTGGAGGTTCCAATGAGGTACTAAATTTTAATGAAAAGATGAACTAATTATAACGCCTACAACTAGGTGAAATCAACGTGCTCCAGATTACATGCAAAATTCCTTATAGGTGTAACTTTTTTTTGGCTTATCGAAAAAAATTAAGAAAAACATATGTGGAGGTTCTAATGAGGTACTAAATTTTAATGAAAATATGAACTAATTATAACGCCTACAACTAGGTGAAATCAACGTGTTCCAGATGCATACTTAGGTGTTTTCTTATGTTCCACGGGCAGTTGCAATAGTCTGTGTATAGTCAAGCCATTCACATAAAATGCAGCAATTCCTGTCGGGACACTAATTGCCGTTTTTTTATTTAAATGTGTTTGGACGCAAACTTTCAGCGTTTTTATCAAAAAACTTTTTCCAGTGCCACCAGTTCCACTCACAAAACAACGTAAAACATCAGCGTTATTATCATTCAGTTTTGCGATCATGCTTTGAATATCTACATCAGGCTGCTCATCTTCTATCAAATTGATTCTTTGAAAGTCGTCCATTGCATTGGCAGCCTCCAAAGCTTCAAAGTTTAAAGGGTTTTCGGGACCTTCGTCATTATCACCGATGTTTCTCTCTTCATTAATCTCGACAGCTTTTGTTTCTATCATTTCAAATGCTTTTTGTATCTTGTATCTTGACTCTATCCTTGAATTACTATAATCAACACCTTCTTCAAAATAAAATTAACTGAAGATCTTTGGGGAATGTCCATTAAAGTTTGTCAAGCTATTATTGAGACTATAGCACCGTTTTTAGCCTTAATATTTAATTTATGTGTGGACCAAGGAGTCTTCCCGGACCTTATGAAATACAGCAAGGTAATACCACTTTTCAAATCCGGGGACAGTAAAGACACCAATAACTATAGACCCGTATCCGTGTTGCCGGTTTTCAGCAAGGTGTTTGAAAAGGTAATGCTTAATCAAATGCTCACACACTTTAACACCAATAAAATCTTACATGAGAAACAATATGGTTTCACCAAAGGACGTTGCACGACTGACGCCGGTGTCACCTTATTAAAACACATATTTACGGCGTGGGAAGAGGCACAAGATGCCATAGGAATCTTCTGTGACCTCTCGAAAGCATTTGATTGCGTAAACCACGAAACCCTACTCTTGAAACTTGAACATTACGGTTTAGGGAAACTTGCGCTCAGTTTAGTTAAATCGTATTTAAACGATAGACATCAGCAAGTACAAATAAATGGTGTCAATTCAATGGGTTTAAAAGTAAGTATGGGTGTACCGCAAGGTTCGATATTAGGTCCTTTCCTCTTTTTAGTCTATACTAGTTTTTGCCCGCGACTTCGTCCGCGTTTCCGTCGTTTTTCGAAAAAAAATTAGCAGATGTCCTCCCTCATAGTTTTGAAAAAGTACCTACGCTTTTACCTACTCAATACAAAAAAAATAAACATGAATGACCCAAAACTAACCTATCAGTACTTATCTAAAAGTCTATGAGTACTACTTCTACTTCTATTCTACCTACTACTACTTCACTTAAAAAAAAATAGCAACTATTAATAGTTTACAATTTAAACAAAACTAAACCTAATTCATAAAATAACAACAAAAGAAATTAAAATAAACTATTTAAAGACTAAAAGTCGCGCTGATAAGCACGGTTTATAAAATAACAATTATTGTCTGTCAATAAAGTCCAACACTCTGAACGCATCAACAGCCAAATATTGAATGAAGCTTGCGCTTTTTTTTTTTCTTTTTTTTTTTTTTGGTATGGCCTCTCGCAGCGCAACAACTCGCTAAGGTTGAAGCTGCTTAACCGGACAATCCTGTGGTGGCCAAAAATTACTTTAAGGCCCCCAGCCAGGGCTTACAAACTAAGGATATAAATTAAATGAGCAGACACTCGCCTCCCGCCCCTTTTATACTCTGCCGCCGCGAGCCGTGTCGAGCGCGGCAACCGTTACGCAAAAATGATCCTTACAGCTTGCTTCTCTATTCACGCGCGATGGCTTGTTAGCGTAGGTATTTCATGTATAAGTTTGTTGTTTTTGTACCGATTTCTATGATTCTTTTTTTATTAAATAGGTACTAATATTCATTAAAAAAATAAGGATGATGGTGAGTGTTATTGGTATTATATTATACGTAATAGTAAACAAATATAATAACAAATCTCTGAACTGCTAAGCTATCGGGAGTTACACGTGTTATTGTGAGTCAACTATAAAAGATAGATATATGCTGTCTAGGGATATTTTGTATATAATTTTATGTTGAATATTTCCGTTATACATGATTTCTATGTAGCTTTAACCATTAAGGCTGCACACGCGACGGAAGCTTAAAAAATCAAGTAATTTCTCCCGTTTTCCCAACATTTCCTTACACTGCTCTGCTCCTATTCATTGTAGTGTGATGAAAAGTATACTATAACCTGCCCAGGAGTTCGAAGAATAACTGATGTTTTTTTTTTTAATTGGGGTTGAGTGAGAATATTATAAACGTAAGAGTAAACAAATATAATAATAACAAATCTCCGAACTGCTAAGCTATCGGGAGTTACACGTGTTATTGTGAGTCAACTATAAAAGATAGACATATGCTGTCTTGGGATATTTTTTATATAATTTTATGTGGAATATTTCCGTTATACATGATTTCTATGTAGCTTTAACCATTAAGGCTGCACACGCGACGGAAGCTAAAAAAACCAAGTAACTTCTCCCGTTTTCCCAACATTTCCTTTCACTGCTCTGCTCCTATTAATGGTAGCGTGATGAAAAGTATACTATTACCTGCTCAGGAGTATGTAGAATAATTGTACCAAGTTTCGTTAAAATCCGTCGAGTAGTTTTTTTTTCTATAAATAACATACAGACAGACAGACAGACAGACAGACAGACAGACAGACAGACAGACAAAAATTTTACTGATTGCATTTTTGGCATCAGTATCGATCACTAATCACCCCCCGATAGTTATTTTGTAAATATATTTCATGTACAGTATTGACCTCTCTACAGATTTATTATAAGTATAGATAGATAAATGATCTACCCCATTTATTTAAAAACCAACCACAAATGGTGTTGTTTGCTGACGATACCTCTTTAATATTTAAGACAAACAGACGTGCCACAAATCTTGATGACGTAAATAACGCCCTATTGCTGGTCCATAATTGGTTCACCGTGAATAATTAAAAAAGCTGAAAGCAAACTCACTTTTAAAAGAAAAGTTCGCAACCACTACTTAAGTCAGGATAAATAGCTCTCAATTAGAAGTCGAGTCATGGTAATTATTATTAGGTTTCTTTTCTTTTATTTTGGTATTTGTTAAAATATTTAGTAGTTTATTTTATTTATATATGTGTATTAGTATCAATATAAGGATATAAATTTTCGAAATCAAGAAGTTATTTTTTAGATATTTATTGTACCTATCACAATGTTTCCTATTTAACCCAAAGGTTGACTGGTAGAGAATGCCTTGTGGCATTAAGTCCGCCTATGTACCACTATTGTACATGAAGTTTAAATAAATAAATAAATAAATAATTTAGTATTAAATGGGAAAAAAACGAAGTGTATAAGATTTGCTCTACCGAATGTCAAAAGTAGTGATAGTGACATAGTATTGAATCAAGAGAAACTAGAATTCGTCGAAAAAACTGTTTTCTTGGGGATCACGCTCGATTCAAGGCTTCAATGGGGTCCGCATATAACTTGTCTTGCAGGACGGCTGAGTTCAGCAGCATATGCTGTTAGAAAAATCCGTCAATTTACTGATGTAGATACCGCGAGGCTAGTCTATTTTAGTTATTTTCATAGTATTATGTCATACGGTATTTTACTATGGGGACGGGCTGCAGACATTGAGTCTATATTTATTCTGCAGAAAAGAGCTATCAGAGCCTTATATGATCTACGTAGACGCGATTCTCTAAGAGAACTGTTTAAGGAAATTAACATCATGACAGTACCTTGTCAATACATCTATGAAAACATCATGTACGTTAGGAAAAATTTGCATTTATTTAGTAAAAGAGGTGACCGACACCACTATCATACTAGAAATAGGGACCAACTAACTCAACCAGGTTTCAGGCTAGCTAAAGTAGACTCATCTTTCATGGGGTACTGTTTAAAATGTTACAATAAAATACCTCCCCACATTCTACAACTGAATGAGACGAAATTTAAATCTTGTATAAAACGCACACTATGTAGGCAAGCATATTATAAGTTGGGGGATTACATTGGTGATAAAAATGCTTGGCTCAATGCTGGTCCTGCTCCACAACCATAGGGGCAAACTAATTGATTACCATGTGAAGTTATTGTGGAAGCTGCAGAAGATTGTAAAAATATCTTTGAATTGTATAGATTCAATCTCTTAGTATTATATAATCGCATAGCACATGTGTGAGTACTATGTACGGTAAAGCTACCATTTACATTTAGTTATCTTCATTGACTTGAATGTGCCCTGGTGGCTGAGAGAATGTCATGCTCACACAAATGTCTCGCTGATGGTGGCGGGTGTGTCGGGTCATTTAGTTCCCTTCAACGTGGTTGAGTTGAATGGCGCTGATCCATGCGTCATGTTCGTGAACGGGCGCTGTCAGTTGGGACTGGTCATCTCTTAGCTGTCATGGTTTATTTTAATTACTTTATTTTTAAATTGTTAGTTTAATCTTTTACTCTGGACGCTCTTAATGTGCACGTCTTTGTACATCGTTCTCACATACTTATATGTATAATCTCAACATGAATGATGTAACCAAGATTTTGTAACAATATTTTGATTAAAAAGAGTGTCCATGGAGTTTCTTGCCCATTCTTCTCCATATAGATCTACGATTTGGAATGTGCAACTACAGTACTTTCGCAAGTTATTATGCCTTGTGAATGTGACTGTAGCTTAGCTTTTTTGTTTTTGACTTTCAAAAGTGCCTGTAATGGTCTAATTGAAATAAATGCTTTGAGTTTGAGTTTGAGTTCTTTTAGATCTTCTTTCGCTTAATTAAAGGCCTCCGTGTAAGTATCACACCCCATTTTTAGTTCATTCAAGGAGCGCCATGGATTGAACAAAAGAAGTTAAGAGAAGTAATACTTCTCTGGTACTTGTTCTACGTCATAGAAATAGTGATTAATGAGGTATGGCTTATCCCTTCTTTTCAGAAATTTACCGTAGTTTATCTCGTAGCACTCGACTTTGGTAGAAACTGGACGTGATTTGACGATATCGTAATTTTTAGCGAAACTGTACAAGTTAGTAGTGTCCAACTCCTTAGGTCTCTTAGGGTAGTAGTCATCAATCCAAGACTCGTAATAAATATCGGTGGACTCCGGCTCGAGCATCATCGTATCAGCTTTAGATTTAACACGCCGGTTACGATATATATTGACATCTAGCCATCGAATTGTTGTGGAAGGATCAGTGCCGTGCAAACGAATACCAAGTAAAGTATCACTAGATTCCAGGGAGCCACACTCTCTGCTTGATTAAACTCTAAGGCCAAAATTAAACAAGCGGCTTCTTAAAGGTTTTGTTGAGTTTATGTCCTGAAACATATCAGTAACATGAGTTTTCTCGCTTTTGGTTGTATATTTAGTGACGCAATAATTCAAAATGGCTGTTTTTTCGCCTACGTATTGGATATCTGTATTTCCATTCCATGCTAGCAAAATTGCAGGATTATAATCATTAACCATTAGCCACTGTTTTTTTACGCACAATATTAACGTTTTTCTGGCAGCGATTGATTCAATGATATCTCTAATGGTAAGTACTTCAGTAACCGGGCGTGGGAATCCGAATCGACAAACTGATAGAAAACCTCTTCTTGATTTCTCATGCAATAATTGTTATGTTTATGGGTTTTATACGACGTAACTCGTTGATGAAGAGTTGGTGAACGATTCTTGTCAGGTATAGCACAAGTTATATTCTTTAAAATGAATGAGGCAACCGCATCAAGTGAGGCCTCATGAAGTATGGGGGCGTCTTTTACCCATAAAATTAAATCAAAGTGTTGCGCCCCACGGGATTGGTACTCACGTCTCCAAAAGTAATGTATTACTTTTCCAAGCGGCTCGGATGACGTAATGAAATCCAACATAGCTTTAAACTTGTTATCAATAAATCGGGAAGTAGACACAGGATCTAATGCAACTAGTTCACTAATACTTTTATTTTCCATTTCAGGACCATTAACGGTCTTGAGGTATTCACCTAAATCATCCCACATCCATTCTGAAGGACTTATGGTAAGAAACCAGGTTGCTGGCCCGTAATGTTGTGTCATACAGTTGACATCGTTTCACGGTTTTTTCCAGAACTGTTCCGTGTTTCTTAACCTCGCAAATATAGCAGTTAAGTCACCTTCTAATTCATCTTTGCTAAGCATCTCAAAATACTGTTCAACTGTGATTTTTTGTCTTTGATTGACGCAATTCATTTTATAAAATATGCCTGAATTTATGTGACGCAGATTAGCATCATTTAGTAAAAAGAATAGGTATTGTTGTTTAGGCGAAACTGAGGGTGCTTTGACATTAGTCTGTAGTTACAAGAGCCATATTACGCAGAAAAAGTCTACAAAGTGTTTGAAACTAAAGTTAAACGTTTTGTGACATTCCCGAACACCGCTTGTCCTGTGCCATCAATTTCGATGGCTTTATCTTTAGTTTCAAACACTTTGTAGACTTTTTCTGCTTAATATGGCTCTTGGTTATTACTATGCTCCGATTTTCCCAGAAAAGCTTCTAACTTGTCATGTAAAGTACTTTCTGGAGGGCATGCGCTCAATTTTTCTAACGATATCCTAATCTTTCAATTTTTCAATAGTTTTATTAAAGTTCCCTAGAGCCTGTTGTCTACTGTGAACTGCCCATTTGATCAGTTTCTCTGCTTCTAATCTATCCTGAATTTTATTTATTAGTGCTTCAGTATTTTTTTCCAAATTTTTGAAGTGAAAACTTCTTTAGCGGCGTTGAGCACTTTTTCTGTAATGGGTATAAAATCTTAAACTCGCGTCAGGACACGTGACCTGATCGAAAAAGCGTAAGACGGAGGGAGTTCTGAAGTGTTAAATTTTTAATGTAATATAAATTGTCATGTTTGTGTCCGATAGCGCAATAAATGAATATTGTATTTTACCACATAAATGATAGTACTTTTATATTGATAATCAAAGCAATTCGTGCAAAATTATTCCGTAACCATTTCAAAATATCAAAAATGCACAACGTTAATATTCAAGTTTTCACTTCTGCCGGCACTCCCGGAGTGCAACCCGTTTTTTTTGTTGAAATTGTCACTTATCATTTGATCTTTTCCTTTGGACAGATTCAAGATTTACTTCCGGGTTTAAATCTTTGTAGCGTGCTACAGCTTCACGATGTACTATTGGGTGAGAAGCAGCGTAACGGCTTACTGCTGCTCAGTTTACTTCCGGATGAGAAGCAGTGTAGCGTGCTACTGCTGCTCTGTTAACCTCCGGATATGAAGAACTGTATCTTGCCAGGGTCTCTTTGCGTTTTTCGGGATTTTTATTGCGATAACGAACTGCTGCTTCTTTTGTTTGTTTAGAACGGCATAGCTCCGAAGTTTTAGGCCTTCCTCTATTAACCTTTTTCGGTCTTCCTCTCTGTTTAGGTGAGCTTTCAGGATGTCTATTTACTTGATCAAATTGATCAGGAACGAGCACTTCGTAATGACCTCCTATAAAACTGCCAGAAAATCGTATATGTTTCACTGTATCATTATGTATAGGTATATTATACTATCTCTATTTGGTTTTTTGTCAAAGATTCGCTTGTCAAAGTTTATTAATGGGTAGTTTCTTGATCCACAAAAGGGGCTTTATCTTTATTTCTTAGGTGTTACACTATATCTTTTCACCTGTATATGAATCAATCGATATAAACAAACTTGAACAAAAAAATAAAAAAATTATTTAACAAACACGCCTGCCATATCAAAAGCTAAAAAATTAAAAACAAGTTACATGATTTTAGTGTTGAATGGCCACAAGGTATGTACTAAATAGATTATAATATTTACTGTGCAATTAAAACGCCATTGTGCCCAAAAGTGGAAAACTGAAAACTAATCTTTTCATCGAAGTCGGGGGCTGGGACCTGTAAAGAACTTTTCCAAGGAACCGTCCGACTGCAATGTAGAGATGATGGTTTTCAGTTAGTATACGTAGTCGAATTCCGTTTTTTTTCATGAACCATGGCTCTCCCTTTATATTTTTAAAATTTTCAATGGCCTATGTTACCCGGAATAACTTTAACGCTTCTAACGATCCCACATACATTGAAATCGGTTAAGCCGTTTAGAAGTTATGGTGGAATAAAGAAACTCCAAACATACATATACATGAACCCTGAGAACTTAACACTCCTTTTTTTGGGCAGTCATGTAAAAACAAGTAGGTATGTACCTACATACTTAAGCCATTCTTGTCAACCCAAGCAGAACAATCGCCACTCCGGCAGGAAGATGTTACTACCAATGAATCATAAGAAAGAAAAATATGGGTTGGTTAACTAAACTATTTTGGTGAAAAAATTTTCAAGACTGTTTTCAGCAATATTTCGGTCAATTTAGACATCCGAGAGTGAAATGAAATCCAAAAATTCCTCATCGATTCGATAAATGGTACCAGGTATCGGATCGATGAGGACTTTTTAGATTTTTAGATCTATGGACCAATAGTAACAAAAAGTCGCTGTGGCTATTCTTCCATAGATGGCGCTATTAACAAGTTCTAGATTACATCCCTACATCCCACAATACTAATAACTAGTAACCTACCGCAATCTACCGGCCATTGGAGATAACAGTTGTCTCCAATGGCCGGTAGATTGCGGTAGGTGGTTATGCTTGGCGTGTGTGAAGACTGCTTAGCTAGAGTTAAAGCCAACACCCACTTAATGCTAAAATGTTACTATTGGTTTACCACTTGTTTGTTTTCTTCCATGTCAGCTAGTTTTCTGTTCAAGTCGTTCTTCAGTCCTTGCATCAGTACGAAGTCTTTTTCCAAAATACCTTGTAGTCCTGCGTTGGAAAAGATCATACACACAAGTGAAAAAAAACAATGAATTAGAGTAGATATTTATACATAGTATGTTTTATGTTAAATAAACTCAACACAAAACAAAACACAAAAAAAATTTGCTGTTAAACACTACAAACAAATTGTTAAAAAAAAATTAAGAATACACAAATACACAGCGTGTATTTGTCGTTATCTACATTATGCATGTGTACATAAATTCATTATGTAGACAACCACACGTGTTATTTTCAGCAATTCTCTTTGTTGCGTTCCGTTAATGATAGAATTGTCAGTTAGATAAGTACGAAATAAAAGCCGTATATATATGACGTATATTACGAGTAGTTCAAAAGTGAAGAGCTTGTTTTGACCAATTTTGCGATTTCATACAAGAAACTGTGCGATAGGTACTTACTCTTCTGTGTTTTGAAATTTATATTTTAGCTATTTCTACGTAATTTTTAAAGAGTTTCTAATATCTAACCATGTAATTATTATTCAAAGTTTATTTATATTAGACATGTGATTCGTTATTTTTATAATCTAAAA